>JADBJO010000652.1:375887-475887 GCA_016801955.1 Conus betulinus | reverse complement strand
ATTGATTGATTGATCGATTGATTGGTTGGTTGATTAATTACAGACCATAAATAGAAAGAAAAATAAAGAAAAAAAAATCAACCAGCTGGCTGAACGACTCACTAACTGACTATTTGTCTTCTTCTTCTTCTGCGTACGCAGGCTGATACTCCTGTGGACACTCCCTGTATAGACAGGTATTAATCCCATCTGCTCAACAAAGGGAGTGGCGTTTTGTGTGTATGACCGTTTTTTTTATCCCGCCATTAAGGCAGCCATACTCCATCTTCGGGGAAGATGCATGCTATGTGTAACGTGTCATCCATACCAACTGCCAAACTGGCCTTCTCTCTCCGAAAGTTGGTGACGGGATTTGACGTGTGTGCAAGATGTTATGCGAGCGTTCACACACGGAACCTCGGTTTATAGTCTCATTCGAAGGACTGTATGGGAAATGGAGTCAGAACCAATGTTAACTCCCAGAGAAAATCCCCCTGTACCGAAACGGCCTAGCGGAGATTCGAACCCTTAACCCTTGGATTATACCCTGGGCTGCATACCTACCTTCCTAACTATCTACCTACCTGCATACATATATACATACATACATACATACATACATATACATACATACATACATACATACATACATACATACATACATACATACCTAACTGCCTGCCTGTCTGCCTGTCTGCCTGCCTGCCTGCCTGCCTGCCCATCTACGTACAACATAATTTGTATGTAATTTTTGAAAATATTACATGGAATCTATTCCAGGAAAGAAAAAAAAAAAAAAAAAAAAAAAAAAAAAAAAGAAAAGAACAGGGTATTTGTGAGTGTCTGCCAGGGACCAGAATCTACAAGGAACATTGCGAGGAGGCCGAAGAGAGGAAGACAGAGAAAGAGATGGAAAGGACATCATCAGTGCGTGGACTGGCCTCACACTTGGCAACTGCCTAAGAGCGTCTGAGAACCTGGAGGAGTGGAGGAAGCTGGTACGGTCTTCCGTGGCGCCCCAACGATCTTAAAGACGCCACCTGACACTGGCCTCTAGCGTCTGTGTCTCTTGAGGGGAGCTGCCACCTCTCTCTCTCTGGTGTTCGCTGCTTGCCACCTCGCATGGAACTGACGCAAGGGAGCTGTGTGGTTCATTGTAAGGAAGCCCAAAGGTTAAATTCTGATGAAGCGACGGTGCATCCACAACGTAAGGGAGTGAGTACACTGCGTAACACTCGACGTAAACATAAAAGAGCTGTGACGGTACAAAGTGTCCGCAGAAACAAAGTGTCCCGCATGCCTCCATGTGATGGATTCTCCCGTCGTGTCCGACAGGCAGTAGGCAGGCAGGTCATCTGCCGATGTGGGTCCTCATGTGGGAATGAAGACCAGTTCCTGAAGCACAAGGTCGTCCACAGACGCTGCATGGAATGGAGTCCTGCGAGGATGGGCCCCGTTTTCTCCGGTTCCTCTTTTCCTATTTCCTTACATGTAACATAGGGGGGAAATCTGCCCCTACATGGAGCCAAAGGGGACCACAAAGCTTACACTTAAAGTAAGGAGGTCTTACATGTCGACGTGGACCTATTTTGCCTGAGGGAGCCATTAAATCAGCATAGGTATTCGTAACTTGATAAAGGATCCGTTAAGCCTTGTGTGTGTGTGTGTGTGTGTGTGTGTGTTGTGTGTGTGTGTGTGTGTTGGTGACAGACAGACAGAAAGACAGACGTGGAGAGAAACAGAGACAGAAAATGAGACAGACAAGAATAGAGGCATAGACAAGGTGAAAATATATGTGTATGTTGGTAAGATGGTGGTGCAGTGGTGTGGTGTGGTGTGGTGTGGTGTGGTGTGGGTGTGGTGTGCCGTGTGCCGTGCCGTGCCGTGCCGTACCGTGCTGTGCTGTGCTGTGCTGTGCTGTGCTGTGCTGTGCTGTGATACTGCATGTGAAAGAGAGAGGCATTCAGACAAACAGACTGTCAGACAG
This sequence comes from Conus betulinus, assembly GCA_016801955.1. Lineage (NCBI taxonomy): Eukaryota > Metazoa > Mollusca > Gastropoda > Neogastropoda > Conidae > Conus > Conus betulinus. The sequence goes on along the minus strand of JADBJO010000652.1, from coordinate 473,921 downwards.
ACAGATAGAGAGACAGACAGGCAGACTGACTGACAAACAGACAGACAGAGGGAGACAGAGACAGAGAGAGATAGACATATAGATAGTGAGCTACAGACAGATAGACATAGAGTGAGGGACAGACAGATAGATAGACACACACGAGAGAGAGAGAGAGAGAAAGAGAGAGAGAGAGACAGAGAGAGAGAGAAAACGGAGACAGAGACAGTGATGGTTTACTGATAATGAACATAAAGTAACCTTTGTACATCAACATGATAGAAATAAAGAATTGGTACGAAAAGCTCAACAAAACAATCTTATATACCTCGGCTACTCCTACAGAATTGTAGAAAAAACTAAGAAAATGTGAATAACTAAAAAAAAAAAAAAAAGGTGAAGAATAAATGATAAATGTACATAAAACAAAAAAAAAACCTGTCATATAGCAAAATGTTATTTATCTGGCATGGTTACTTACAGGAGTTCTATTTGCATTCCTGGACCGAAAGTTGTGATAGCGGTGACGTACCAAATGGAACATTTTTCCCATCTCTCTCTCTCTCTCTCTCTCTCTCTCTCTCTCTCTCTCTCTCTCTCTCTCTCTCTCTCTCTCTCTCTCTCTCTCACACACACACACACACACACACACACACACACACACACACACACACACACACACACATTGACATGCTAGCAAATCAACAAATAATGTGGAATGCATACGCCTGCAAAAACCATGAGCCCAAGAAGTAGAAAAGTGTAGAAACACAGTGCCGACAATACTGACTCGGATTTGATCCTGTTTGTTACTGTAACGGATCATATGAACACTAGTCTTCGTGTTTGCAATGGCTGCGTTGACAGTGTTTGTTTACAGGATGAGGGTGCAGGCACGCACCCATTAACATGTCAAAGGACCTAATTGCCACAAAGTCCACCCATAACTGCCTGGCAGATGCTATTGTGTAATAGCCACTGATCGCGACACGTCAGAACCTCCACGAGAGCGTTCCTATGGGTGTACCAGCGTATATTTTCATGACTGCTGAACGGGACCGGCAAAAAAAAAATCACCGTCAAGCAACTGTCGAGTGCGTCCTGCAGCCTCACTCGTTGCTGTTGCGCTGACAGGCGAAGACATCACAACTCCCAAGACACGCCAAGTTTTCGCCGTGAAGTCTTAGGTGCTCTCTGAAGAGGATCCCGGGTTACGTCTCACAGCGAAAGCTTGGCCGTGTCTGGAGTTGTACTGTCGTCGCCTGTCAGCAGAACAGCAACGAATGAGGCTACGGGATGCACACGGCAGTTGCTTGGTGGTGGCGTGTTTGTTTGTTTGTTTGTTTGTTTGTTTGTTTATTTGTTTGTTTGTTTGTCAGTGGGCTCTGCAGTCATGAAATACGGGCTGGTACGCCCATGGGAATGCTCCCGTAGAGGTTCTGTCGTGTCACATCCAGTGGCCATTACTGAATGGCATCTGCCAGGGAGCAGCTATGTCCCTTCACGGGTTAATGAAATGCCTGTGCATTCCTGCACCCTATGTGAACACAGCGCAGGCTTCCAAGGGTAGTGCAGGATTGCTCCCAGCTGGTTGGTTCGGCAGTCGAGGGTCCAACGCGCACCTTCGATGTATCTTTTTTTTTTTTCTTTTCTTGCTCTCTGAAGAGGATCCCCTTTATGTTATTCATACCCTTACGTGACGGAAAGGAAGGGGGGGGGGGGGGGGGGGGGCATAGAAATGTGTTACAATGGATAACAGTGTGTATGAAACAGCTAAGAAATGACTATCAAAGTATAATTTCAGAGAGAGAGAGGAGGGAAGGGGGTGTAGGTAAAGGCAATTTTTTTTTTTTTTTTAATCATTTGAATGATATCACCGTAATACAAAATTCATATATAAAAGAATGTGACGCAAATGCATACAAAGTACTCATCAGCAGGTATAAGCCATGCGAAATTTAAGGAGAGAGAGAGAGAGAGAGAGAGAGAGAGAGAGAGAGAGAGAGAGAGAGAGAGAGAGAGAGAAACGATTGAAAACAACAAACAGTAAAGATTACAAAGAAGAAGGGAGTCAACACACACAGATATGGAATAAGTGATCCTCTTATCGAAGGGAAGAGAGAGAGAGAGAGAGAGAGAGAGAGAGAGAGAGAGAGAGAGAGAGAGAGAGAGAGAGAGAGAGAGAGAGAGAGAGAGAGAGAGTTGCATTCCTTTTGTAAAGAAAAAAAATAATAATAATAACATACAAAAAAACTGCTAAGGACAATAATTAGACAACTACAATGCATCAATAATATCAACATTTTTATGTGGTTATAAGGCAAAACGTTACTAGGGGGTAGCATGGGGCAAAACGCCTAGATGGAGCCAAACGCTTACACACACACACACACACACACACACCCCGTATTTCGGAGAACATGTGATGTAGCAAATCACGTGATACTTGACCTGAATCCTGAACAAGAAGACGCTTTTGACAGGAGAAAGAGGACTCCCAACTATACGGTAAGTTTTACAGACTTATTTGTTTCTTTTGGGCTTGTTTTCAGAATTTTTTTAATAATATGAATTAGTGTAAGTGTATCATATACATGTAACAAACAAAATGGAAAAGCTTTGCATTTATACTGATTAAGACTCTTTCAACTCGATGCTAGTGATGCTGACGCCAGGTTGTCTCCCCTCTTTCCCGTTGTCTGACCGTCCTGTTAACAGTAGGTCAGCCTGGGGGTCAATTGCCCACACCTCCACCGGGGCAAGACGCCTAGGGTGGGCTTTTTGACCCGTTCATTTGGGCCTTTTGCCCCATACTTGGTTTTATAGTAAATTAGATAAGTGATGACGTGTGTGTGTGTGTGTGTGTGTGTGTGCCTGGGAGTATGTGTGTGCGCATGCTTGTATATGTGTCTGTATGTGTGTGTATGCCTGAGCATGCACATATATATGAATATATATGCATCTGAGTGTCCGGGTATTTATGAATGTATGGAACTTGTTCTGTGGTTTACGACAATACTGAAAGTGTTGTTTACGTTTTTTTGCAGATGAAGATGTCATTCTGCCACCTACGTCTGTTTTTTGGTAGCAGGCGATTGGTGGACACACCCACCCTCGAAAGACGACCACCAGAACCTGTTGGATTTGCAAGTCCATGTGGAATGGACAGATTTTGAACTGTTCTTAAGATGGCCCCATCATTTCGCCAAGGTTACTGCCTGTTCTTGCCATGACCCTCATCTCATCCTGCTGGACGGACACCATAGCCATGACCCTCATCTCATCCTGCTGGACGGACACCATAGCCATGACCCTCATCTCATCCTGCTGGACGGACACCATAGCCATGACCCTCATCTCATCCTGCTGGACGGACACCATAGCCATGACCCTCAACTCATCCTGCTGGACAGACACCATAGCCATGACCCTCATCTCATCCTGCTGGACGGACACCATAGCCATGACCCTCATCTCATCATGACCCTCATCATCCTGCTGGATGGACACCAAGCCATGACCCTCATCTCATCCTGCTGGACGGACGCCATAGCCATGACCCTCATCTCATCATGACCCTCATCTCATCCTGCTGGATGGACACCAAAGCCATGATCCTCATCTCATCCTGCTGGACGGACGCCATAGCCATGACCCTCATCTCATCATGACCCTCATCTCATCCTGCTGGACGGACGCCATAGCCATGACCCTCATCTCATCATGCTGGGATGGACACCATAGCCATGACCCTCACCTCATCCTGCTGGACGGACGCCATAGCCATGGACCCTCATCCATCCTGCTGGACAGACACCATAGCCATGACCCTCATCTCATTATGCTGTGGACGGACACCATAGCCATGACCCTCACCTCATCATGACCCTCATCTCATCCTGCTGGACGGACACCATAGCCACAAGACTCTGGAAGCAATAGAGTTTTGTCGAGAGCACGGAATAGAACTGCTAACTCCGCCCCCTCCCAGCACGCACAAATTACAACTGCTCGACAGAACCTGTTTTCAAGCCTCTAAAAAGTGCTTTCAACGCTGAAGCAGACAGCTGGATGGTGTCAAATCCAGGACGACGAATCTCGATCTATGGCATGGCTGGTCTTTCTGGAAAGGCGTTCCTGAGGACAGCTTTGCCTGAAAGAGCCGTCCATGGCTTCAAGACTTGCACAAGAATCCTTAGGAGTCCCTATTTTGGAAATTCTTGAGAAAAGTTCATCAGACAGTCTCAGAGCCCAAGTGATCACCTACATGAGTGACACCTGGACACCGAGACCATCAATGCTGATCTGCCGACATGGCTGCGGTATTCCTCCTTGGAAGAACGGATCACTGTCACGGCAGAGCCGTCCTGGCTGCCTCGGGAGTTGGAGATCACGGCAGCCAGCAAAGTTCTCAACAGGTCCGTCGTGCTGATAGATAACCAGTGCCGGGTGGTACAGCGGTATGGAAACTCCACAAACCAACCACATGCACCACACCTGACCGTCCAGTTTACCCGCGTTGGCCACGATGTTGGCCACTACAACTGTGTTCTGCCTCAAGGTAGGGAACCATCAACACATACGGAAGAATCAAACGCCCCGACTACGGCCGCATCCTCCCTTCACTCTCCGGTCCAAAAGGAGCAGCTCTCTGCCTCGACAACCTCTGAGGGGATTAGGGAAACCATCCACGGTTTATCCCCTGTTCAACAGCTACCAGTGAAGAGGACAAGATCGAGAAAAAAAAAAAAAAAAACAGACTCTGCAGCACAGCGGACCTCATCGCCATACAAAGCTGCTCTGGCAGAAAAGCATGCAGAGAAGAAACCAAACCAAAAACAGTCGGGGAAACAGAGGAACAAGGCCAAGACTGAGCGGGAGAGAAAGAAAAGGCCAGCGACAGCTGAGGAAAATACCAGTGAGGAAGAGGAGGACTGGCCCTGTGTCATCTGCTGTGAACCACACAGTTGCAGCAGACCAGGAGAAGTGTGGGTACAATGCCAGTCCTGCCGTGACTGGGCCCATGAGGAATGCACTGAAGGACTTCCTACATTCATCTGCCCCAACTGTTATTCAGATGACTAATCTGTCGGACATGACACTAACAGCTAAAGGACATGACAGCTGCACAAAACATGTACATGATTCCTCCAACTATTTAGTGGTGGTAGTTTTTTTTTTTTCCGTAAATTTTAATTGTGGGGCAAAACACCTACACTCATGGGACTACTATGGGCGAGTTGCCCTATGTGTGTGGGCGTTTTGCCCCGAGTGTGGGGCACGAAGGCCTACATTTTTTTTTTTTTTTTTTCGTTTTTTCACCTACCAGTACTTTTCTTTTATTTGTGATAGCGGTATATTGTGGCATAGGCATTTCTCAAAAGTTTTGAGCCTACTTTCATTTCTCTGTTCCTTCTACAAGGAAAGTTGCAACGTGTTATTAAGGGGGGCGATTTACCCCATGCTACCCAATACAGTATCTTATTCACACAATGAATTATCATCCGTAACTGAACGCGCTTTCAAGGGCGTAAAAAAAAAAAAAAATGTACATACCCAAAAATCTGAGTTGAAAAACATCTTCACTTTGTAAGGCACGTACAAAGGATTAGTCATTTATATTCCCACATTATTTCGAAAGATACTTTTGTCGATATATATATATATATGTATATATATTGTGTATGTGTGTGTGTGTGTGTGTGTGTGTGTGTGAGAGAGAGAGAGAGAGAGAGAGAGAGAGAGAGAGAGAGAGAGAGAGAGAGAGAGAGAGACTGACTACGAAAGCAATCATTGTCCGTTGAAGGATGTGATAAAGTTAAGCAGTTCGAATACAAGCTGAATTATCATTTTTGAATATGAAATAAGGCTGTAGGCACATATACATTTCAGAGTGATGGGGAGAGGTAGATAAGGCATGGGCCCAAAACAGAGGTACAGAGAGAGAGAGAGAGAGAGAGACAGAGAGAGAGAGAGAGAGAGAGAGAGAGAGAGAGATTTTATTTAATCAGGGTAATGAGATAAGCAATTGCACATGCTTTTTTTTCCACCCAGCTGACTTGTGAGTTGATTTTAACGTGGTGACAGCCCTGATACGGCCTTTTGCGGTCGGCTGGGCTATAAGCAACATTACCTTACCATTACCTTCCGCCCCAGCCCTGTGGGGGGGGGGGGGGGGGGGGGGGGGGGGGGGGGGGGGGGGGGAGGGGAGGAAAAAAAAAGAGAAGAAAAGCACATGGAAAACATGCAAGTCAATATAGCAGCAAAAAGAGGAAAAAATGAATACACCAGTCAACTTGCAAACTTTAAGAAGTAACAGACATACTACAAAAACAAACGACAAAATCATGCATGCATCCACATGCGCGCTCGCACGCGTCACACACACACACACACACACACACACACACACACACAGAAGAGAGAGAGAGAGAGAGAGAGAGAGAGAAGAGAGAGAGAGAGAGAGAGAGAGAGAGAGAGAGAGGAGAGAGAGAGAGAGAGAGAGAGAGAGAGAGAGAAGTCGTTACAAGAATGAGGAGAGAAATGGAAAGAGATGGAAAGAGTAGCGAAGCACAAAATGTAAGCTTTACCATTTTTCACACAGCATGAATATACGTGGAATGTAAACTGTAACACACGGAGAGAGAGAGAGAGAGAGAGAGAGAGAGAGAGAGAGAGAGAGAGAGAGAGAGAGAGAGAATTCTTTATTTACGAGGATAATAAATAAGCACTGACGTACTTTTTTACATCCAGTCCTCGCCCTGAGTAGAGAGAGAGAGAGAGAGAGAGGGGGAGGGGGGGGGGGGGGGGTCGTGTAGCTGAAAGGAGGGAAAAGGGGTATGGGCACGGATGGGGAGGGGACAGGATCTTTGGACTGAACATTACTGCAGACAGAAAGAAAAAAGTCAAGGTATAGTTTAAAAGCCCACTAATCGTATGAGGTGGGTTTTCTGCCTTCACATCTTTAAAAGGGTTTCATCCATCGTCTTTCATCGTATGTCTGTGGTTTCATCGCTGCAGACTGGCTTATGTTATAGTGTGGCTAGACTAAATCGTCGTTTTCGTGAATTCGATTTTTTTTTTTTTTTTTTTTTTTTTTAATTCTCTCCTTTTCTTTTTTTTCCCCCCAAATATCCTGCACACAAACCCACAGTGATGGGTTATGACGAGTTTCACTTTGAGGCTGGCAGATCAGTCAATTTCATTGCTTTAAAAACTCGAGTGGGTCGACAATGTCTGCTGCCCGACACGGCCAAGGCTTAGGCCTACCGCGTGCCAGCCTCTGCGGCTGCAGCGCGCGTTTGTCGCATTGCAGATGCCGGTTAACCAATGAGCTTCAGCGCACACGCCTGTACCGCCTTCAGCAGCCCGCGCCATTGGAGCACCGAAAAGTATTCGAACCCATCGACTGAACTGATATTAATTAATATCTGTAGTAGGTGTACTGCAGAATACTACAACCGTTTGTCAGTGTACGGGAGTGTTTGCTCGAACAAGGACATTTGTTTTCACACTTTTACACGGAGTTGTGCCGGTAGTCTCGTTGGAGCATCAGGATCACAGCCCAACCCACGAGGGCATCCCAGTTAGCTCAGATCAAGACGAACCCTTTCTATACACAGAAAATCCGAAATGGTAAGTGTGTGCTGAAACCATCGGTTTCTGATCTAGAGTATTTATTGTGATAGAATTGTTTGTTTTTCGTATGTATTGCATATTTTCGGTAATAGAGTAGAGCTATGGGTGCAAAGCCATTTTTTGCCAGTTGCCTGCGTCCGTCCTTTCCCGAGTTGGAAGCCGGTAAACGTACCAAAATGGTCAAGATCGTGTAAACATGTGTTAAGTTTGTGTGGCAATTAGTTGTACAATTTGCTTTTATCAGCCGTGTAACGGCTTAGTTAACCGATTGCTGTATAGCCCGAGGCGGATCAGGGACATCGAATCGTATTCGGTATTGGATCATCGATAATCATAACCCGCATCTCTACCGGTTCCCTGTCCGCTAGGCCTATTGCAGTACTTATCGGTTTGGTTGTGACGCGAGTGAGCCTTCCAAGAGTTTTTTTTTTCCCGAATTGAATCATAAATTTATGGTGTTTGTTTAGTCATGAGTAGTGTAACCATTCTTTCTTCATTTTGTTTCATAATGTTCATAAATCGAGTAGTATGTTGTGTACTAGGTCATAGAATCGTACTCGGTCATACTCTTTCGATTTGGGGAAGTGCCGCATATATTCAGAAATCGATTAGGGCCTAGCTGTAGTACGTTCCCGAGTAGGCTTTTTAATACTGACAGCAACGGTCATCCAGTACGCCTTCCCATAAACTGATAAAAGTGATCATTTTTAGTCAAACATGACATAATATATGTCAGTGGTTATTATGACAGGGGTTTTTATTCATCCGACCATCACAGTTTATTGTGAGACGTGTGTTGTTAACCATGTCAAGAAGTGGAACAAACTTGGTTGCCATATCAGAAATCAAAAGTGAAATATTAGATCAGTAGATCAGAATGGAACGGTTTGATCATATATTATATTACCACATGATGCAGTCAGCATCACACAAGGATAACACATCATACAATACACAATGATACTGCTAGAATGACATGGTTAAAATTGTTTGGAAAAGGTCTGCATTTTGGGGTGCTCACAACATTTGAAATCTGAACTTGTTTGTATCTGATCTGTCAACTGTCCCGGTGCTCTAAACTGTAAAAATTGAAATACAAATTTGCTGATCTGACGCATCTTATTTCACACACACACACACACACACACACACACACACACACACACACACACACACGCACACACACACTACAGTTATGAAATTATGAAGGAAATTATAGAACTACAAGCAGGATATTTTGTTAATTAGGACTTCATCTCACAATTACTTTCAGTAAAGAGTGGTCAGCTTTCATTTCACCTATCATAAAAGGGTGGAAACGGTACTCATTAACAGTCAGGTGTGCTTACCTGACCTGTTCAGGGGTGACCATGTCAGCTTAGCTACAACTTGCACTTTAGTCTAGATCGCACGATCTTTGGCGTTTGAGGTATACTGCTTCACATCACAGAATGCCCTTGGGCGAAAGAATGTGATGTTTTAACAGCATTTTATTGTTCAGCTAGGGCACAGTGCACTTTTGTTTGAACGTTTCTTGCCCCTTATTTTTTTTTTTTTTTTTTTTTTTAGTGTATTTATGCCTAGAGTATAGAGGATGACCCAGAATTTAAACCAGCAGAAGGTTGTAATGAATGCAAAGTACTGTAGTTTATGTGAAAATGTGTTACAAAGGAAAGGAAGGAAAAAAGAAACAAATCTTTGTAAGGTAACAAGCTTTGAAACATGCGCATGGCCTGCTACCAAACTAGTTTACTCCCACAGCTGTATGTGACTAAGGTGTTCAGTCTTTTCAGTTTGTTTGTTGACATCTTCAAACCGGTTGAGCAACTATTCTTTTGCCAAATCCCTGCTGCCAAACTGTTCTGAAGGTTTTTCATACCATAATTGTTTTTTGCCATTCTTTTCCTTGTGTGTGTGTGATTACTGTGAAGTGGGTAGTGGTGATAATTTTGTTTTAAACTTCATGCTGCAGAAAATGATGATTCTGTGGTGAATTGAATAATCTTGTCATTTTATGGAATGGAACATTCTTGCTGTACAATCTTTGTTTTTAAATGTATAAGAACAAAGGCCTTTGAATTCACTGTGTTTAGAATCTGTATGAATGACGCACATGCAAAAGAAAACTTATGGAATGCATTGTTGCAATCAAAGAGGTCTGCATTCTACTTACAGATGTATTTGTAGTTCAGAAAGCATGTTCTTTATTTTGTTTAAGTTTGAAGTTCTCAGATCATCTTATAAAAAAAAGCAGCATGCAAGGTGGATGTAATGCATCAACTTAGAGGCAAACTTTTTGCTGCAAGTTTCTACCCAAAAGTTTTGAAAAATATTTTGACCGTTTTTTTGTGTGTGATACACAAATCAACTGAATGAGGAGCCCTCTCTGTGTGTATAGTATTGCATATTACTTGTTGACAACTAATTTATGGGCAGCAGTATTCTCTTGGGAAAACTATTCCAGAAAGTAGCATACTTTGCTCTGTATGTTGCTTTACTTGTGAATGAATTTGTGTAGATTTGTGAAAAGAACCATGTTTAAATAGTAAAATAGTTTACCAGATCAGACTGTAATCTGATTCGTTTTCATTTGTTTCAGGCTGATCAACTGACAGAAGAACAAATAGCTGGTGAGTAATTGATATTTTAAAGCACAAGCTGGGGAGCAAGGAGAAGAGTTAAAAGAACCACAATACTGGCTATACTAAAGTCAGTTATTATATATTATCTGAATGTGCTAATAAGATTTACAAAAAAAAAAAAAAAAAAAATTGTAAAAGCACAAATTACAGAGGAGGGATAGTCTTGATGTGACTTGGAGAGTTTGTTACATATGGCTAAGGAGCAAATGATACAAGGATATGATAGTAAAAACTATTTTGAACATGATCAGTCATGTAGGATGGGGGGGAGGGGTGTGTTTAGAAATTGCTGTTCAGGCTCAGCTAACTTGCGTGCAGGTTCATGCCAGAAATCTGGCCGCCTGAAAAATCTGGATGTGTTTTCTGAATAGGGATAATGTACTGCAGTGTAAAGCCTATGATATTTTGTAGGTGTTGGCCATTGTATGTATGGAAAATGCTTTTCCTTTATAAACTTTTCATTTGTGGACTGAAGAGAGAAGGGTTTTTTTTTTTTTTTTTTACAGATTTCATTCAAAAAATTGAATTACCACCCCACCCCCCTGCATCTCCTGGTTCCTGAATGTGATTCCAGAAGGTTGGTAGGCTATGTAATCGGTCTTAAAAGTGTTTTGTGTGAAAGGAGCAAGTACAGTCACAGTGGCAGAAAATAATGTAAGTACAAATAACACGGAAAAACAAATAAATCTGAATCAAAAATTGTTGGTGGGGTGGGAGGGCATCGCTGATGACAAAAGTTGTACAGAAATTTGATGGGAGGTGGCTGGGCGGTAGGTAAGGAGATTGGATTGGAAGTGTATGACCAAAGTGAAGTCGGATGGATGTGAGACAGTAGAATCAAAATTGGGAGGATGTGGTTGAGGTCTGACAATACCCGATTTTAGCAGAAAGGGATGGGGGAATAGCCATGGCGGAAAATTGCTACAACTTTTCTTAAGCTGATTAGAAAGTGTGTTTACTTTGTACTGTTTGTCTTAGTGTTCCATATCACTGCAGAACTGTTGTGTAGAGAATTGGAAAAGGTGGCACAAGTTTATAATTGGAGGGTCATCCATAAAAATTGGCAGTAAAGTCCAAGTGTTAGCCATGTTTTGTGCAATCAGACATCATTGGCGAAATGGTTAGCATCACGGACTCCCGGCTGGGAGGTTATGAGTTCGATTCCCATCCGAGTCATGGGATTTTTCTGCCCCAAATGGCTCCTACCCAGAGTTCAGTTTGCTACGGGCTCAGTTGGGAAGACCGGGACCACAGTCGAGATTCATCCATGTAATGGATGTGTGTCTGAGAATGTTGCTCAAATTTCATGAGCAGCACTGCAGGTGTCTGTATCTCTCGGGCCTGGTTGACTCCAGGATATGTCATGAAAGGAAGCGCACAGCCCTGTCATGTAGTCTCAGACTGGAATAGAAATCCTTAGATTCATCTACATCGATCAGCATGTTCTTAAAAAAAAAAAAAAAAAAAAGTCTCAAATTCTGTGGCCCTTCATACCCTGCTCTCATGGTGACCTCAGTTTTGATGTCCTCTCCATGTCTGCGGCCAGTATCGGCAAGTCCATGGGGGCTGTCTTTTAACAGACGTGGTGACACCCTCCAGGGGAGAGCTCACTCATGCTGGCTCCACGACTATGCAATTATTGATGTCAGTAGGGGCGCAGTAAGTGGTGTCCTGTGTATATGGGATCAGAACGGGTGCCACTGAACACCATCGACTCAGCAGTATTGCAGTCTTTCTTTGGGGGGGGGGGGGGGGGGGGGGGGGGGGTTGCCTCTTGACCACGTGACATCGACTACTCCCTGTGGAATGCCAGGGCTGCAACGAGACTAACCAGGCTGTGGCTGTGGACAGGTGTTGGAACGAGTAGCATGGATGCACTGCCGCTAAGATGGCACAGAAGCTGAGACAGCTCAAAAAAAAAAAAAAAAAAAAAAAAAAGGTCATGGAAATTTTCACACATGTGCAAGCAGTAGCCTTTTTGTCTGTCCAGTTAAAGGCAAAATTGTTTCTCACAGTTACCAGTATGGGCACGACCTTGCAAATTTGACAGAGGTAGATAAACCTGTGCAATAAAGAGTGGCCCTGTTCCTGTCTGGACCAAAAAGTATACTATTCACAGTGCAGATTGCAACTGCTGCTACTTTTTGAGTGGGTGATTTGTTGGGGGGGGGGGGGGGGGGGGGGTATTGCCGGTAATAGTTGGAAGCCATCTGGCAGTAAACTTGTCCAAAAGAGCAATGGAACCGACGGTAGTTAAGCAGTAGTACTGAAAGGAACTGAAGTATTCTATACAACTGGGAGTACTTTATGCACAAAATTCAGTTTGCCTGACAGATTTCACACTAGAGAATGCAGGTTGTTTTCTTGTTGAGTTAGTTGGTTTCCCCCAGTGTATTTCCTTTTCTTAAGTCTTCAGATCGGGGGGGGGGGGGGGGGGGGGCAGGCAGCATGTGCTCGATCACTGTGAAAATGGATGTACTTCAAGTATTTATGTTTTTAAATGCATGGTGGACCAACTTAGGAATGTGTCTGTGTGTGATGAAGAAAGAAAAAGAGGAGAGCCAGACAGATTTTGATCCTGTCCAGGAATATGTGAATAGTGAAAACGCGACAGGTTTTTTTTTGTTTTGTTTTTTTTCCTCATAGTCTTAAACACGGTAGGAAAAATGTTGTTTTTCTGTCTGTAGATACCCAGGTGAATGAATGGCTTAACTTTTATCATATGCCTAGTAGGCTTCTGTTACATATGTGCATAACATGCCATTATTGAATCGTCTTCCGTCTTGTCACTGCGCGCTGATAGTTATTTACATTTGGGGGGGTAGTAGATTTTTAATTAGTTGTTACCAGGACAACTGTGAATTGGAGGGGAACTTCTAGCCCTGATTGTACAGAGCTGCCAAGTGTTCTTTTCGGTCTAGCATGCTACAATTTTGTAGACCGATACACTGCTACACTGAATGACTAAATGGTGCCCCCCCCCATTTCAAAGGCTCTTTGGGCTTAATGACCGCATAAACGGATCAGAGATTACTAAGATTTTGGTTCTTGTAGATTTACTTCGAGAAGAAAAAAGTGCCATCCATTTTATTACTGGATAAATGTTTCCTTACATTGGAAACAGTTTTGTGTAAATGACCAAATGTTCACAATCCTGAATATCTGCATGTTTTTAATGTGTGCAGAGTTCAAAGAGGCCTTCTCTTTGTTCGACAAGGATGGCGATGGCACCATTACCACAAAGGAACTGGGAACTGTGATGAGATCACTGGGACAGAATCCTACAGAGGCAGAACTTCAGGATATGATTAATGAAGTGGATGCTGATGGTAATAGCTCTGATGTATTGAATCTTGTCAAAATGCTCTTGTTCTCTCACCTCTTCCCCTGCACGGCCTCTCTCCTCTGTACATGTTGCTTTCTTACTCTTTACATTTATTAACCTTTCAAGTGTTCATTTATGAATACTGTGGCGCCCAAGTCACTATTCATATAGGAATCATTTTTCATTCATTAGATGAAGCCATGTAAGTATCTGTAGGAGGCTACTTGCCAGTCTCGTGGCATGTGTGCATATCTTTTTGGACAAATGCAGTTTGTATCCTCATGAAATATGGCACCTGAATTTTGCATGATGGCAAAACACTGGAGTGAGGCTAGGAACATGGTGATAGAAAGCAAAAACACCCTGAATTCATTTGAAGTAAATGGTCAGCTGTAGTGATGGTACTCATTCAGCTAAGACGAACACAACACCCTAAATACTTTATGCACTGGGCGCATGGAAACAAAATAGATCGTGCTAGAACTGTGCTGCATGTTCACTTTGGTGTATTTTGATACCTGAATAACAGATTCCCACCTTAGAATCATTAGACATGCCTAATATTTTTTCTTTAAGCATGGTCGTCATGGATGCAGAATTTTATACGGGGGGGGGGGGGGGGGGGGGGGGTGTCGTTTCACTCATGTGCTTGTGTGCTGTTTGAATAGGGCAGAGTGACATAGAGAATGCCAGAAAAGAAAGAAATGTGGTTTCCTGAATTGCGCAGCCAAAGCCTGTCTCCTCCCTGTATACAGCCACCCTTTTACCTCATAGAAGGTTGGAGAAAAGATTAATCCATTTTAATGTTGCTGATTTGACACCTGATTAAAATTTTTAAATGAATAGAAAATTACTCGGAGCAATGCAAAACCATGCAATCATTGCAGAGACCAAAATCAGTTCCAGATGGTACTTGCATCTCTCTGTTGCTACTTGTATTCCTTCACAAGGTAAACGCAGTGTACATCTGCACCAGAAAGTTGAATAATGTTTTTATGTTGGCATGATGTTAGGACTGGAGAGTGGAGAGCTTTCACAGGTCGGAGGGAGGGGGAGAGAGGGGTTTGGGGGTATACATGAATAACATTGGTTATTTATTCTTTACAGGAAATGGAACCATTGACTTCCCAGAATTCCTGACCATGATGGCAAGGAAAATGAAAGATACGGACAGTGAAGAAGAAATCAGAGAAGCATTCCGAGTGTTTGACAAAGATGGCAATGGATTCATCAGTGCTGCAGAATTGCGGCATGTCATGACAAATTGGGAGAAAAAATTAACTGATGAGGAGGTGGACGAGATGATCCGTGAAGCTGACATTGATGGTGATGGTCAAGTAAATTACGAAGGTAAATGGGATGTATGTTTCTGGGATATTTATAGATCATCGATTTATATGGGCTTGCATGTTTTTATATGTGAAGGGGAAAAGGTCAGTAAATCAAGATGTGTGTGAGTGTGTTCTATTCTTCAGTCTCACCACAGAGAAAACAGTATTTTTCAATATTTTGGCGCTAATGCTATAACCATGTCAGACAAGGCTAGCAACAGTAGTTTGCTCTGTTTGGCCACATTTTGTGTGGCAACATAGTTGGAAGGTCCTTTTTAGCAGCCAAGGGTTTTAAAAATAACTCTATGACAAATACTACGATCAGCTTTTTCGTTTTTTTAATGACTTGTGTGTTTTTTTTTAGTTGTGTTGTTTTTTTTGTTTTGTTTTTTTTTGGGGGGGGGTGTTGCTTTGGAAAGGAAAAACAACAAAGAACAATTTTTTTTTTTTTTTTTTTTTTTTAAACCTCTGTGGAAAAGTTTCATTTGAACTGGTGTTTTCTTTTCGTCTGTCACTGGTGTAACTTTTTCATGATGACCTGGCCTGCTGTAGCTGGTAATGGTAACACAAGCAGGTCTTGGTACTAATTGGGTGCAAGGCATGGGTGAAACTGTGTTGATGTTGCATAGTGCCAGTGAAAATTGGGGGCGGGGGGGGGGTCATTCTTCCAATCTATGGACAACGACAAAGAAAAGGAACCATATTAACCCTCTTCAGTATGCACTTACCTGAGCTTAGTTATGCCTAAAACTATCAGCAAGATAAGTAACTCTGTAATTTGAACATGGTTACGCAATTTAAAAATTGATTTAAAAGAGAGGAAAGGAAATAATTAAATGAAAATAATTTTTTTAAAATTCCTACGAATATATATGTTGCAATATATCATAAGTTTGAAGAATATCACACAAGCCATTTACTGGGGGGGGATCTTCTTCAGAACTTTCTTCTGAATCATTCATCACATCTTGAACCTCATCCCAGTCGAAATCTAGGTCACGCTAAGCTTCATTACCCAGCACTTTCACTAAGTCTTATGCCGTAAATCCTACAAATCACAGTATCTTCATCACTAAATCTCATTATAGAACGGCAGAAATCGAGGTTAGCCATTGTGAAAAACAGCATTTCAACCATAAAACTTTTAAAAATTTGTAACTCGAGAACTATGGCACGTATCGACTCGCGTTTTTTTGCAAATGGAAGTAAATGGCTACAGGAAGAAGGAAGACATGTTCTCGCGAGACTTCCTTTTCTACGAGAAACAAGGCAGCACCCATTGTTGCCACGTATTTTACCGGGGTGCTGGCAGGCGCTCAGCCTTTTGGCTGTGTGATTTCCGGTTGGGCGCTAGCAGGTGCGCTCTTGTCAAGAGAGTTAATGCATAAAGTACTAGGTATTGAAGCGTTTGTTTTCTAGTAATGGAAATGATCTTTTTGACACAAGCAGACTTGGAGCAAGGTCATGGGCCATGCATAGAATGCACTGCCTCTGCAAGATCATGGTCAAGCAGAGATACATGTTACTGTATGAAGCGCTGGAAAGCATATAGCAAGGTCGTTACAGTGAACAAGGAATGATGGAAAGATGCATCTATACAGGGATTATTCAGTGATGATTTAGACAAAAGAAAATAACATTGGTGCCTCACTGTGAGAAAATGGAACAAAATGTCTTGAGTGCATTTGGGAAACAATTGGTGTGTCATCATTGGGGTCTTTTTCCTTCTTCTCCTCCTCCTCCCACTTTGGTGACATGTTGTGTCCCATTTTCAAATGCATTCAAGGTGGGGTTTTTTTTCTGTGGGTTTTTTTTGTCCCTTTTTCCTATGTTTTGCTTTTGTCATTGTAACCAGAGTAAATAAAACCATCAACCAATTTTTTTTTTTTTTTTAGTAATGTTTCCATCACAACTATGCTGTGATATAAGCTAAAAGGTCTTTCGAAATGTGCTGAGTGCACAGCTTATGCATTGCCCTCCTGGTGATACACAACAGTTGGCTGTTTTGTGATGGGGCTGTAAAGTAAAAGAAAGAAAAGGAAATGAAAACTTAGTCCAAATTGAGCATCAGCAATGGTTGTTAGCATGCACAGAGCACACATGTGGAAGGGTCACCGTTGTGCAGAGGTCATCTAGGGAATGAGAACTGATCCTTCCTCCTGCACCTTTGTCATTTCCTTGCTTGAATTTTGCCCATCTTGGATTTTTGTGTCTTGACTGGGAATGAACACCCATCCAGCTCAGCTGTCCAGAATCAGGATTAGAAGCCCACCTGGTTATTCTGATTTTGTATATGTTCATTTCATAAAACCACCAGAATGTCGTTTTTCTATTCAGGCGTTACTTACAGTTTTTACCCCCATGCCTACTGCATGACTTTGTGCTACATAAGTACATGACTATTATAATGCCATGTCAAGTGAGGTAACTCCACAACACACAGACACTCAACATAAAAAAAAACTCCAATAAAAATTTGATTTTTACTCATCTATTCTATAGAATTAACAAAAAAAAACTTCAAAGACATCACACCATCTCTAAAAACGGCCTTTTTCCCCCATATGTAGTGAACTGGTACATAAGGGGGAAAAAACAAACAGACTAACTCTACTTCAGTGTTCTCGGTGCTGAAACAATTTTCCCTAAATTCACTGAACCTACAGGATGTTATGGATTAGGAGCGCATAGTGATTTTCCAAGTCCGAACAAAGTACTGAACATTTCAGGAACAAAATAAAATCACTCTATATGCTCTGTACACTAAATGATTTTGTGTGAAAAAAAAAAAAAAAAAAAAAAAAAAAACACCCAAACTTCAACAATTTTGTTAAACTGAAGGCATCACATACAAGATCTGTCGTCTTACTACTGAGGGGAAAAATATCCAGAACAGGTTACTGAATACTGGACTTAAAATTGTGATGGAATTTAGCAAAAATGTGCTTTTGCACAAGTGCACTGAGCAATCGATAAACAAGGCAGTTTTTAATTAAGGCCAGTTTATTTTCATCCTTTTCTGCTTGTTTCTGGTAGCAAATGAATTTGTTTCTAGCTCAGAGTCTGCCAAAATTGCTCTGAACTTGAAACTACAATGAAAGGCTAAAGGTGACACTCCCACAGGCAAATAATGGGACACACACCCACTGACTTGCTCAATTTCTTGGCTGTCAAATCAAGCGAAAGTTTTTTTTAGGCTTCACTTCTTGTAGCCTACCATTCCAGTCAACAGTCAAAGAATCTCTAGCAACTTTTGTTTTTCAAATTTTCTGTTTGGGGAGGGCTGGGCCCAGCAGCAGTGGGCAATTCGACATCATCATAATTATTATGGCCTGAATCGGTATTGATTCCGGCCTTAATATCAGTCAGCAGTCGATCTTTATTTATGATTAGGTCAAGATCAACGTCCGAATCGTCTGACTTCAAAACTTCTTCAAGAGTGTCATCCTCCAATATGCTCTTTTAATCACATGCATCAGAAAATGGATTCTACAAGTTGCACGGTTACTTGATCGGCCATTTTTCCAGAAAATCCTCGCGGGGGGGGGGGGGGGGGGGGGGTGAAAATTCACAACAGCAGAACTACTCCACTCTTGCAACAAAAGGCAAAATGGCGTCCAGAAACGGTCTTACCGGAAGACTTGTCTGTCACAGTTGCATTCTGGGATATGCGATGATGAAGGTCGTTGACCTAGTATTCAGCAGTTGATCCAGTATTCAGAAAGAGGAAATCTCGCAGTCGATCTTGGTCCATGCGGTAGGCAGTGGGTTAAACAGAACAGTTTTACACTATTACAGATTTAGCATTTTCCTCGGGTTTTCTGTAATATCTGTGAATTTTTAAAGTAATAGTTCAAGGGCCATTTACACTTGTTAAAGCTGAAGGTTGTCTTTGAAAACTCTTTATTTTCATTTTGAATTCGCTCCAAAATAATGTTTAGCTGAAAACTAGTAGGTGTTAAACTTTCGTATGATCAACTGAGAAATTTGCGAAGTTGAATTTGTCATGCATGAGAGAATGAAAGGACCCTGCGGAAAATCAGAACATTCAAGCACATCTGTATTGGGTGGAATTTCAAAGTGTGTGCAGTGGCCATGCTGTGTACATCAGCCAATGTGTACTTTGTTGCAGTGTACTTGAGCAAAAAACAAAAATCATACCATGGGGGAAAGTATCTTCAAAACATTTTTCAGCCTTCCAAATTTACAGCCGGCCGGTTTAGGCTGATTGAGCGGAATGGAAGAGGCATTTTAGTTAAACATTTAATACCAAAACTTTTTTTACCAAGAGAGTAATGATTTATGTGGATATTGCAAAATGATTTTGTATCATGTAAACATTTTTACTGTAATGATGATTTTCTGTAATGAGTTGCTAAAGTTATTCATTTACCATGTGTCTGTTCCATGTCTCCTGATTTAAAAAAAAAGAAAAGAAAACAGTGCTCAGAGTGATAGAACTTGAGGGGGCCTTTCAAAGCAGATAGTGCAGTTCACTAGAATGTGAAGAGCCATTAAGAACAATGCTGTACACTTGCAAAGATTTTTGTAGCAGCAATATCCGACTTTAGACCTGTTGAACTCTGAGCGACTCATGACAGTGGACTGACATTTGCTGATTGGTTCAGCCTTATGATGGCTTTAGGGCAAAGGATGATGTGCCATGTTAAACTTCTTTGTGCCAATGGTGCTGGTGCCCTTTTGATATGAAGCTCAGAGCGCTGGTGTGTACCTCAAGTTTGGACCAGGGCTAAGTTATGCCTGTTTACACAGGACTGCAAGTTTCAAGTTTAATCAAAGGTCAACTGTTCGAAAGTAGTCCATTTGTTTACAGTGATCGAGGAGAGTTTTGTGTCTATGACAAGAAAATAATCTAATTGCTGATCGAGATGGAGAAGAGTTTGTGCCTGTGACACAAAAATAATCCGGTTGCTGACCATGTGCCCTGTGACAGCTATTAAAGTGTTATTGATCAGCCACCTGAATCTTTTGGATGTGGGTATGATTAGAATGGTCATCAGGTAACTCAATAAATGTCGGTTTTTTTGCCTCCCCTACACTGCTCATCTTGGCTTTCCATCCACAGTCATATCTTGGTTTGTTACTGTCGCAGCCCAGGCACCAGCAATCCACAATGAGAGTCGCTGCCAGGTGGTTGTGAGGCACCTGTTCTGATCCAATATAAGCAGGACGCTACCAACTAAGTCCCCTACTGACAACATTAAATAATTGCCAAGTTGCCAGGATAGCGTGAGTGGTCCTATCCGGAGGTGCCACCATGTCCATCTGATGTTAGTCCTTGAAACTTGCTAATACTGGTGACCTAGAGGTGAACTCGCCAAGATCACAGGCATGGGGAAGAAAAAAAAATGAGGCCTCTACAAGAGTAGGTGATAAAAGACGTACAGAATTTAAGACTTGACTTGTGCTAATTGATGAGGAAGATAAGACGATGCTGTAGAGTTCTGTTCAAGTCGGACTGCGTGAAGGGGCTGTACTCTCTTCCATTCCCTTTCCTTCATCAATCAGGCCCAAGAGGTAACAGATGTCTGAAGGGTTGATCAGGAAATCTGAGCAGCAAACTCTGGGACATGTCCATTAAAGTCGAAGATGTGGCCCCACTCTGCCCAGTTTAGCCCATAGCAAACTCGGTTGTGGATAGGAGCCGATCGTTAGCTGAAAAGTCGCGCAAATAGAAATGGCCCTGGTGGAAATCGAACCTACAATCTTCCAGCCAGGAATTTCTGATGCTGACTGCTGCATCTGGTAAATCAATTTATGTTGATAAGATGTATGTATACATTGCATTTTTTTTTCTTTTAAGTGTTGTGTGTCT
Organism: Conus betulinus; assembly: GCA_016801955.1. Classification (NCBI taxonomy): domain Eukaryota; kingdom Metazoa; phylum Mollusca; class Gastropoda; order Neogastropoda; family Conidae; genus Conus; species Conus betulinus. Next base: position 453,170 of record JADBJO010000652.1, on the reverse strand, counting down.
TGTTGTGTTCCAGAATTTGTGACAATGATGACCTCAAAGTAAAGTGGTGCCATCATCCTGGTGAGACTGGACAGATGCCTCATTCTGTACATCCGTTTGTCTGGGGCGCAGTGTGTACAGCATGCATGGACCGACATGGCAGAGAGCGTTTGGCTGAAGGATCATGGGAGAGAGAGACCATTTGTATGCCTGAACCTGTTTGGGGTCCTCAAGCTGGATGCTATACGGTTTCCTTCCGGTTTCCCACAAACTGGGAGATCATTTTTGTCTGAAATGTCTTGCTAACTTTTCCCCCTTCCTGAATAGTGCAACTGTAGGGGGGTTTGGGTGGTGGTGTTTTTTTTTTTTTTTTTTTTTTAATGAGGAAGCCAGTGTTAATAAATAACTAAACTTAAGCTGAAAAAAGTGTTCTTGTTTATTTTTTGTTTTGTTTTGTTTTTGTTCGTTTTTTTTTTTTTTTACATCAGTCTAAAAAGATTAGATCATATCTGTATTCAGTTTGTTAGGGTTTTTGTTTTTTTTTAAAGTGAAAATAGTTTATACCTTTCCACTTGAAGCTGAGACTTGTTAGAGTGAATTTTGTAAATAGTAAAATAAATATGACTTGGGCAACCAAATTGGTTTGGTTCATTACAAGAACTATAGTAAATGACCAGATTAAAAGAAAAATTATTTGTAAGTTAGAAAATTAATCATGATGTGATCAGTGGTCTTCTTATCTAAATGACTTTATGTAATTTTGGACTTGGGTTTTTCCTGAATATTTATTGTGATCAGTGCTAGACTATTGACATAAGATTCTGCGTAGTTCACAGACATATCAGATGAGGAAAACGAAAAAGAAGAAAAATGACCAAGCATTCCACTTCAATTTGTTGCATATTCATGTGGGGTCTGCCACCATGGTGACTGGGTTGTGGCATTGTCTTCTGGACTGATATAAGAACGGAAGTGAAGACTGGTTCCACGCTCACTGAATGTCGGCCTAGGGTTCATGAATGGTGAATATTGTGGACCTGTGGTCCAGCCCTGTCGGTGGGTGTACTGAAGATCTCTTTGGTGATGGAAATTGTGTGGAAAAGAACCAGCTGTGGTCACGTGTGGAGAAAGTTGACAGAGAAAAAGAAGAGGGTGATGTCAGGTTGGGAAGGGGGGGAAACGCTGACAGTACACACAGAAATGACAAAAGTTATATATCTTTACATTTGTTTGGAATTGTGCATTTTTCTTAACTCTGGTGGTCATTGGGCACAACATTTTCCTGTAATTGCACACATTTGTGTTTGGTTGTCTATGTGTATGCAACAGACTTCATTTTCATGGCTGCATGGTAATTCATTAGATCACAGTTTCTCTTTACTTTCCGTTTGTAAAGATGCATGTAATGGAGAAATACAAAGGCAGAGAATGTTTACATGAACAAAGTGATGGAAACGAGTGAAGTTGAACAGCTCTGTGCATCAGTGAAATAAAGTGGGCAGAAATAATAGAGAAAAAATGCAAGTAACTGTTCAGATTTACTCAACTGAACAAGCAAGTTAGACCACTGGTGGGTCTGCTTGCTTTTTTCTGTTTATTTCAAACATGATGGTCCTGCAAGTTCAGTAACTGAGAAAGAAATGTGTTCTGGTTAAAGATGGGGTTATGGATAAGTGAGGCGTTGGTGTAGTGAAAGTGCTTTCTCAGTTGTTTGGGCAGATTGGTAAATTAGAATGGAACATAGTTCCTTCAACCTCCACAATCTTTGTGTTCTGCTCAGTTGTAAAAACAGTTTACCATGAAATACAAAGCCAAGTACCAAGTAAAATGAAATGAATGTGATCAACTTTTACATACTTTTTGCAGAATAATTCTTTCTTGAATATCTATCTTGTTATTGGCTCATATGTCTCCTTGATTATTGATCATTGTGACTTCAGATCCTGTTGTTGCAGATGAGATACAGCAAGTAGTATACATGATGAAGGCATGGAGAAGTGTGCACGTGGAGAAAGATCAAGTTGGGTTTTTCTAGCAAAGGCATTTGGTCAAAGTAACCTCTTTACCAACAGAGACAATAGATTAGAAAAGTTCAAAAGATTGCTATTTTTATTTATGTTTTCTTTTCATCCAACTTCTCAAATAAAGGTATAATGTGGTACTTGATGTTTACACTGTTGTTTCATTTGATAGGAACTTGAAAGACTGTTTTCTCAGTATTTCTGGTTTAAATGTTGATTTTGTTCTGCAATCGTTCATGATTCATTGATTCATCAGTTCCCATGTTTGGCATGTATAATGAATCTTGTGATGTCATGTAATACACTTTCAAAACCACCTTTATAAGACAATTTGTGTTAACTGTCATGATGTCTGGTGTGAGTGTCCACAACATCTGCAGTATGAAAAGAAAAACTTCCTGGATGTGTTGAACAACTGCATACACTGAAACTGAAACTGAAACGTATCAATGTTGGGAGACTGTGACTGAAACTTCTCATAGCCGAGAGCAGGCACATTGTGGTCTGCATGCTTTTCCAACAATTTCTTAAGTGTTTCTAGACCCACAGACTTGCCTGTACCCATTTGGGTTTTTTTAAGGGCAGAAAATAAATGGAAGAAATGTCATTACTTCTTACAAGTCTGGTCGATGTAGGAAGCAAGTGGTACGTAGGCCTTGAAGTTGTACAAGCAAGTTTTTTTTTTTTTAAATGCTCAAGATGAATTGTAAGTGCTTTGGTTGTGATGGTGCACATACTTCTTCGGGACAAAATGCTATTTTGGCAGGGGAAAGGATCTAACATACAAATAGCATTGGGATGGTGTTGCAGTTCATCTGCTAAGCAAACAAGAACTACTTATAGCAGTCTTGGCATTAGTTTGACTGCCATGTCCTTGTATCATACTATTGCTTCGTATCCTCTATGATCCAAAGTGACACGGTGGAAATCGGACATCCCTTAGATAGATGAAAGATCAGAATTTCCAACATGAATATTTAAACTGATGATCATACCAATACCTTAATGAGTATTTGGACTGGGAGCTGTGGAGGACCTAACTACTGAAGCATCTGTCAAAAGTACCACAATACTATACAGCTAGTTAAGGATGAACATGATGGCCAAGACTCCAAATATTGAAAAGTCCTATTGTGGCAAGCTATGAATATATTTGGACTGGAAAGCTAAATTGTTTTCTCCTGGGGGTAAAACATTTCATGCATCACAAAGCGGAGCCTGTCAACCAGCTCTTTTCCCAACTCTTCAGCATGACTTTCATTCTGTGGCCTACCTCTGGATCAAAACATACGGGCTTTGCTTGGTATCGCCTCTTGCTAGTACCACACACCGAGGGGGGTTATAGGGTGTGAATGAATGAGTAGACTTCGAGTGGTGACGGCCCTGATGTGGCTCTTTGCATTTGGCTGGGCTATAAGCAATATTGTATACTTGTAGGGGGGGGGGGGGGGGGGGGGGTTGGTCTAACCTTGCATGCATTGGGCAATTGAACCAGCTTTTTCATGCCAACTCGCTGTCAAGGTTGGGTTCTGTCCCTAGAAATCCAGTGAATACTGTCTTCAACAAATAGACCAGAAGGCAACATATTGGCGCTGTTTGCCACAGTGCGACTTTGTATTCATACACGCCAAACAAGGGCTTCTACTGTCGCTAATTCTGAACTGATGCCCAAAAGTACACTGAACCCCATGTAGGAAGAATGCACTAAAACCTTGCTGCCTGTGAGAATGCAGATGTTGACATGGTAGTTTGCCACAGCAATAATGCCAATGGTGAGCTTGGTTGGATTTCCTCACCATGTTAAGTTAAGAGTTACCAGTATTGAGGAGTTCATAGGGACTGTTGTCGGACGGACATGGTGGTTCTTTCAAAGGGGATGCGGGCTCTAGCTAAACAGTGGTCATCTATAACAGACCTGTTTACCCATATGATTTCGCCATATTTTGTACCCATATTTGGCGAAAAATGCCAAAAATTGGGAACATCCAGACAAAAATACAATAAATTGTTCTGATGTTCAACTTTACACTACAGAATAGGCAGCTAGTGCCCATTTAACTGCCAAATCACAATAGAGATTCGAAACATATCAATAAAAGATAAAAATTTGAAACAAAGGCGGGTAGGTGGCAGAACAACCTCCTGCTCCCCCCCCCCCTCTCCTTAAGTTCAAAGTTTTGTCAAGTCATTACTATGAAGACAATTTAGTTGTTGGCATGCGCTTGTTTTCCCCCCACTATTAGATTGTTCGTCTTTGTATTTGTATTTATTCCAGTCTTGAATATAAGTTACTCTGTTAGGTTTCCTTATGGGAGCAAAAAACTACCCCACTTGTTTACTGTTTATTGAAAACTTTATTTTTTTCAGCGTTTGTGTATCAACATTATCTTGCAGTGAGTGGACAAACTGCTTTTACTGAGATTTTATTCCAATTTTACACAACGTCCTCATAATTCGGCATTTATCATTTCTGATCTTAACTTTGAAAGCTATTAACATTTAGGAATTTGTACGTGGCATCTACAATACCCGATTGTGGCCAGTGTTTCCACCGTTCTCTCTCTCTCTCAAACTGCTCAAACAAAAGCAGACGGTCTCTGCAAAGCCCTACGAACCTGTCGTGTTTTGCTTTTTGGCGATTGATGCCACCAGTTCCCACAGAACTCCCACCCTTTATCGCGCACTGGGCCTAAACATTTCAAACTGACTTGGCTTTGAGAGCAGCAGGATGACGCAATAGTAGACTTAACATGTGTTCGCCAGTGAACTTGGCACGCATTAGGCGAGGTAATAACTGGCTCAGTTAAGCGCGCGTTGCTGCATCTCGGCCAAGGACGAGCAGCTGTGAAAACGACATGGGTCGTTTCTATGCGGTTCCCAACCATTTGAATAGAAGACCGCTATAAGAACGAGTGAGTGGAGGTGAGCATCGAATCGAGAATGTTGAGGGGGGGGGGGGGGGGGGGGGGGGGGGTCATTGACATACATATATGACCAACTGTCGCTCGCTCCTTGCCACTCCTGGTCATCACCACCACCCCTGCGGATAACAAGTTTCAAACGGAAAACATATATATATGTGCGTGTGTGTGTGTGCCTATTATATATATATATGTATGCCTATTATATATATATATATATGCCTCTCCCCCCACCCTAATGTCTTTCAATGGAGAAAGTGAATTTTCAGTATGGCAAGCCTTTTGAAGGAGGGGAAGGGACAAATATAGGTAAAGAGGGAGGGGGGGGGGGGGGTGTTTAAAACCTTGTGCTGACAAATACAAAAATTGTCTCCGTACGAAATAGAATTTTTTTCTAGGGCATGGAAGTCTTATGAGGAGGTCAGTCTCGAATTAGTAATGGAAAACAAATGTTCTGGGATACCATTAAGATGGGGGGGGGGGGGGGGGGGGGGGGGGGGGGGGGGGGGGGGGGGGGGGGGGGGGGGGGGGGGGGGGGGGGGGGGGGGGGGGGGGGGGGGGGGGGGGGGGGTTCGGGGACAGGAGAGGGTTGGAGGTAGGGGTGTCTTTCTTTGGCAGATTCACGGTAGTGTTTGGAAATTCTGTTCAACAACCTCCTCCTACGCCCACCCCCTTTACTCTCCCCATTCACCATCCTTTGATGCTAGTGACTGACTGGGGTCTGTGAATGTGAATTCTCTCTCTCTCTCTCTCTCTCTCTCTCTCTCTCTCTCTCTTCAACAGCAAAAACAACCAGAGAAAACCGTGTTAGTGGGTGCACACCTTTGGCAGGTCTTGAGCCAAGGGTACGGTATGTATGGTGCCTGCATGTAACGGTGTGTTTTCTTTGAAACACTGCCATCCTCTTAACAAGACCAGACTGCCATTACTACACAATAACTTCCGTGCACCCCATTCCTCTCCTCTCTCTCTCTCTCTCTCTCTCTCTCTCTCACACACACACACACACACACACACACACACAAGCGCGTGCACAAAGACACACACCATCACCACCTATTCAGTCCGAGTTTTTGATCTGACAAAACCTCAAAAATCTTTGGGACGTCCTTGACAAAAATGTCATCTCAAAGGCAGAAACATTTTCCTGCGAGCGATCTCCAAAACATCTTATGATCGACTCCCAGTGACTGGTCCGGGTTTGTTCAAAAACGAAATGACAAGCACGCCAAAGTCTACTGGAGTGCGTGTGTATGTGAATTTATTTATTTTAACTCTCTCTCTCTCTCTCTCTCTCTCTCTCTCTCTCTCTGTTTCAACATTTATTTCGTTGTGGTATGTTTCACGAGTGTCGGATGCTTGCTCAACAATAACAGAAGACTGGTTGTGTGTGCGCGTTCACGTGTCTGTGTTAAACAGATAGACTGCTGGACATTAATCATGATGAAAACATTGGACTATCAATTTGTAAAGTATTTTATTCCCGAAGAAGCCCTTGTGGCGAAAGCTTTAGTCTTATTAAATTTGCCTCTGTGGGAAAGATCGACAATTTGTTAGATTATTCATTTCATTCTGCAATATTTGTTGTTGAGATTGTTTGGTTGTGGCGCGGTGCAGAATTAGATCGAGAATTTATCATATATGTGAAACTCTCTCTCTCTCTCTCTCTCTCTCTCTCTCTCTCTCTCTCTCTCCACACACACACACACATACACACATATTTAGATAGATAGATAGATGGATGGATGGATAGATAGAGAGATTTGAAGGGGGTGGGGTGAGTGTTTGTGCATGGGGTAGGGGTGTGTGGATTAGCTGGAAGCATGTCAAGCAGGTGTAACTGGAACTTGGAACACAATTTCTGTGACTGAGTTGATGAAGGACATAAACGACAGCTAGCTTATAATAGTGCCCATCTGGTGAAAACACACACACACACGCACGCACGCATTTGCGCGCGCGCGCGCGCACACACACACACACACACACACACACACACACACACACACACACACCACACCACACACACACACACACACACACAAAGAAGAGACAGAGAGAGAGAGAGAGAGTACATGCATCACCTCACTAGGTAGAGGAGAATGAGAATGTTCATGATTTCATCTACAAATCGGAGGATGTTAGAATTTGTGGTGCAGGAGGAGGGAAAGGGGAAGGAAGAGGATGTATGAGTACGGGAGGGGGGGGGGGGGGGGGGGGGGGGGGGGGGGGGGATGATAGAGCAATGGCGGGACGTAGAAAAGTTTGCTCCCTGACTCCCTAACTTTTACAGACCACATTTATCTTGTTTTTATTGCCGATGAAGAGGGCTCCTGAAGATTTGTTTTTTATTGCAGATGAAGAGGGCTCCTGAAGATTTGCTTTTTAATTGCAGATGAAGAGGGCTCCTGAAGATTTGTTTTTTTTTTATTCAGATGAAGAGGGCTCCTGAAGATTTGTTTTATTGCCGATGAAGAGGGCTCCTGAAGATTTGTTTTTATTGCAGATGAAGAGGGCTCCTGAAGATTTGCTTTTTAATTGCAGATGAAGAGGGTTCCTGAAGATTTGTTTTTTATTTCAGATGAAGAGGGCTCTGAAGATTTGTTTTTTATTGCCGATGAAGAGGGCTCCTGAAGATTTGTTTTTATTGCAGATGAAGAGGGCTCCTGAAGATTTGTTTTTTTTTATTGCAGATGTAGAGGGCTCCTGAAGATTTGTTTTTATTGCAGATGAAGAGGGCTCCTGAAGATTTGTTTTTATGCAGATGAAGAGGGCTCCTGAAGATCTGATGCGAAAGGAAGCAGAATGAGGGGATGGGCTGTTTAGACGTCGTATGTTCTCTCTTCTGTCACTCTCTGTTTGTCTGTCTGTCTCTGTCCCCCCCCCCCCCCCCCCCCCCCACACACACACACACACACACACACACATATCACTCTATGTATATTATGTATATCTATCTATCTATCTATCTCTCTCTCTTTATCTGTCTATATACCATCTATCTGTGTGTGTGTGTGTGTGTGTGTGTGTGTGTGTGTGTGTGTGTGTGTGTGTTTTCTAGAAAATGAAGTCTGTTGAAGATAAGATTCTTCGTTAAGGAAAGTAGAACAGTTGAGAAAAAAAAGGTTCTAGTTCTACAAAACTGTTTTTTACTGGTAGGGTTTATTTGTCAGAAAGTATGAAAAAGAAGAAAGAAAGGAAGGTAGCTTTTTTTTTTTTTTTTTTCTGGGTGGAGCCTTTCCTGAGAGGAAAATCTAATATGCACAACAAAAGTTCCAGGGAAGAAGTATTTAAAGGAACTTTTTCTGTTCTTTCCTTTTTCTTTCTTTCTTTCCTTATTCTTTTCTTTTATTAATTAAATGCTGATTATGGAGAGAAAAAACAACTCTACTGGTTGGAATCTAGTCGCCTAACAGCTATAATGACAGAACTGTTAAAGGTGCACTTTATCTTGGGAACAGCATGATAGAAAACTGAGCTCTTTTCTCTCGGAGACTTCAGCAGCCGACACCTTCCGCCCCCTGACTCAGGTACCAGGTTACTGCTGGGTGGACCAAGGATTTTCAGACCATAAAAAAGACCGTTGCAAAGTGAGGCGACTGCAGGCCGAAATCTAAACAAATATTTAAAAAAAAAAAAAAAAAAAAAAAAAAAAAAACTGTATCCACCAAACATGAACGAATGAATCATAAGACAAAAACTACGATGCGTTCCACCTCTTCAGGCAAGATAAACAACACTCAGGACAATGAGAATGAAGAACGAGCAATCACTTATCTCATTGAATTCCGCTTATGATGGGCGTTCAATGCTTATCTTGCGCCAAATTCAATGAGATAAGTGATTCAAAGTCCATCTTGCACCGAATTCAATGAGATAAGCGATTGCTCGTTCTTCATTTTCATTGTCCACGAAACGCGTCATGTTTTGTCTTGTGATTCGTTTGTTCATGTTTTGTCTTGTGATTCGTTTGTTCATGTTTGTCAGATACAGTACTTAATTTTTTTAAAGATTCATAAAAAGCCAACGCCAAGAGCGGTTCAAACTGACCACCGTCATCTCCGCAGGCAGACATTCTAACCATCTGGCTCCAGCAGCCCTACAATTCCCTCTCCTGAAAAGACATCTTCCTTTTAAGCGCTTGACTCATAGTGTTTTGTCTTGTCATTTGTTTGTCCCTTTTGTCTGGCGGATTAATCATGGTTTCTCTTTAAAAACTTCTTTTCAATTTCTGCCTGCAGTCACCTCACTTCGAAACTGTCACTGGAAAACATGCTCATCAGTGAAGTCATCATAACATCTTGGGATAGGATGGGGACTGATATATTGTCTCTTGAAATATCATGCGTCTTTGTCCTATTTCATATGAGACATACTATGTTTGCTCATCAAAACAGTTACACCTTTAAAACGTCTACACTTATTCTCCTTCACCTCTTAGCATTTTCATTCTGTCACACATCATTCACTCAGTAACACACATCACAAAGAAACACATTCCATGTTTTCATGACTTTTTTTTGTCAGACTTTGTTTTATTTTGCTTCGGTCAAAAATAATTATAAAACCACCAATATGGAATTGGAAAATGATTCATCAAAGTTCCCACGAACATATCCAACATGCATATTCAATATCAGGTGAAGAGATGTGAACATTTTCCTTTATTCATGTCAGACAAAAGGCACCAAAAAAAAAAAAAAAAAAAAAAAAAAACACAATGAAACAAACAAACGAAGAACTAAAGCCAACCAACCAAACACATAAGCTATACTGAATTTCAAATTCGATGGAACAAAAAATCTCGCCACGGCTAACCATACGATTTTTAACTGATCTTCCTAACACTTAACAATCCTCCAACCCTGCTCTCTCTCTAAAAAATGAAATTAAGAAAAAAAAAAAGGAAATGGCAATAATACAAAAATAAAGCAAAACAATAATATGATAAACTGATCTTTATATTAAAAGAAAAAAAAAAGTCACAAAATATGATACAGATTTTCGTAAATGTTACAAAACAAATTCCATTGAAACACAAGCAGACTGCTAACATGCCTTGACAAAAAAGGTTGGAACCAAATTGAAAAAAAAAATAATAATAATAATAATTCAGAACATCCACAAAAACACACAAACCATAACAGCTTTTGCATGGATACGTTTGAATCAACAGCAAGAAGAGAAAGCAGGATGGACAAAGGTGTGCATGTATGTGTGTGTGTGTGTGTGTGTGCGTGTGTGGATGGGAGCTGTGGGTGACCTCCCTTCTTGGACCACGCTGGGGGAGGGGGGAGAGAAGGGGGAGGAGCACAGAGACGTATGGATCCATTGGGTGACTAGCATCCCTGGTACTGGACCTCAGATATAGGGCAGAGACGTGGAGTCTGCCAGGAGAGCAGGCATCTGCTGATCTCTCTGTTTCGAACCATCCACATCAAAGTTCGTTTGATGTTGCCATTTTATTCAGTTTCAGACAGGTTGGGGAGGGGGGGGGGGGTGGGGGTGGGGGGGGGGGGGGGGGAGGTGGTGGAGAAGAATTTTATTCCTTTAATTTTCTTTTCTCTTCTTCTTTCTTTTTTTTTTTTTTTTTTTTTCTTTTTCCTGTACATACACTGATTCCATGTGGAACAAATCAATAAGGCCTCTTTTGGGTGATATACATCCATTCATCTGCCTCAGTGAATCAGGACAAAGGTCTTTCAGTAAAAGTGCCTTTATCTTCTCCCTCCATCCCCCACCCCTACCAACTGTCCAGTCCTTTCAAAGAAGAAACACCTCCTCTTTGATACAGCAAGATTTTTAAAGATGGGGACTTTAGGCCCAAATGTAACCTGAACATTACACCTGTCACTGTAAGAGTCAACACATGATCCAAACAAGTTAAAAAGAAACCAAAAACAAACTCATTAAAATTAATAAAAGAAAAATGTGTTTGACTTTCAGGCAACAAGTCAATTGAATTAGTTGTGTTTTAGAGCCATATGGCCCACAGCGTGTATGTGTGTGTGTGTATTTATGGTTTAATATTTATTTTGTACATGATTTTCCTTTCTGTTCCTTTGTTTAGAGCCATAATGCATGTGCAGTTGTGTGTGGGGTGTGTCTCTGTGTGAGTGTGTGTGTGTGTGTGTGTGTGTGTGTGCAGAATTTTTTTTTCCCTGTGCGCTTAGAGTTGATTTTGCGCATTACAAATACCATAATTATTATTTTATTATTAATTATTATAACAAAGGTTCTTCTTGTATTGTGCACATCAGTGAACCCAGAGAGAGCCTGTGCTATGATGTCACAAACCACACCTGCACATACCAGCCGACAAAACATAATGATACACGCTGTAGCTACTTCTTTTGTTTCATAGAATTTAAAGAACGAGCAGAGAAATAACTTGTCCCTGTCAGATTATGCTAGAATTAACTAGAGTGTATGTGTATGTTTGCATGTGTGCACATGTGTGAGTATGAGTGTGTGTGTGTGTGTGTGTGTGTGTGTGTGTGTGTGTGTGTGCGTGTGTGTGAGTGTGTGTGTGTGTGTGAGTGAGTGTGTGAGTGTGTGTGTGTGTGTGCATGTGTGTGTATGCGTGTAACTCTCTGTGTTTCACTGCTAATATCCTTTGAAAAATCACCACTTGAAAGAAAACAGATCACTCACATTTGAGCTGACTACCTTGATGTTTTCGTTGGTTGGTTTGTGTTTTTTTTAACATATCATCTGTTTGAATCGGTACTTCCACTAACAGAAAAAACGAATGATTCTGCTTCATTCTAAATTCCCATCCACAGAAGAAGCAGCTTATAATTCTGGTTGAAAAACACTCTTGTGTTTTTCACCTGATGCTTGTCCTTTGAAAGGGGGGGGGGGGGGGGGGGAAAGAAGGAAAAGATGAACATCCGTTCCGAAGCCTTTCCTTTCACTGGAGTTTTCTGCTGTGCCACACATCTGACATCAGATGGGGGATGAAGCAAAGAGGAATGGGTGCTCATGTCATTTGAACAAGAACACACCGACACACGCATTACTGTCGCTTTAACACATGAAGGGCAGACTGAAGTCACGACACAGAATCCTCAGAATCCCTTTGGAAAGTCACTTGGCCACTCTACAAAACATTCACTGCACTGAACAAAGGGGGGGGGGGGGGGGGGGCTTCATGGCATGTGCTGCCCTGCCGACATTACATCACAACATAAACTCCCCTGACAACTGAAATGATCTAGTGGCATCGCAGTGTCTACGCTAATGGGTTGCCTCATGATGATCTTGTATTTTTTCTTCTTTTTAATGTTGATTGATGAGGATGAGGGTGATGAAGATGATGCTATGGAGTTCCACGCCAGTCGAGACATTTATTATGACAGGGCTGTCCTCTTCACTCACTTTCGTAATACATTCTGGTGTCAATCAGGCCTGAGAGATACAGACACCTGCAGTGTTGGTCAGGAAATTTGAGCAACACTCTCAAAGATGCATCCACTTTATGGATGAAAACCCGACTATGTGGTCCCCAATCATCCAAACTGAGCCCATAGCAAACTCAACTATGGGCAGGAGCCGGCAGGGGCAAAAAAAAAATCCCACAAATGAATGAACGGCTCTGATGGGAATCAAACCCACGACCTCCAACCAAGAATTTGCAACGCTTACCACTTCACACCACGGTGGCTGCTTTGAACTGAGCTACCTGGTACTCATAATCCCTGTGGTCGGCTGGCAAAGGGATCACTAGAGAGTAGTACAATGAACCTGTGTGTAGCTGTGCTGAAGGGGTGCCCAAAAAGAAGCAGCAGCGTGAGAGAGAAAACGTGTCATTTCCAAACAAAATATTGCAAAACACTTCTCATGTCATAACAAGGACACACGGACATGGAAAGGCATTGAGGATGCACATACTCTCCTTTTTTCATTTATACACAAAGAATCTTGCCATGTCAGTGTGAAATAAAGTTCCTTGTTTCTCTTTTTTTTAAATGGTGCTGAAATATTATACAAGAATACCAGAACAACACACGCCAAAGAATAAAAAAAAAAAAAGGTTATGAAACGTGAAAAGTCTCTTGGTGTGTGTACCCTCCCCTCCTCCCCCCCCTCCTTCTTCTACCACTCTCTCATGCCACAAACGAACACACAAAAGAATACGAAACCAGGATCCACAGCGTCATCCAAAATCAGGTTGCGATGAAAGGCCAAGGGAGAGCAATCAGTGCATAAACATCAGCCATGAACGCAACACAACTCAAAACTAACCAATACCCTAACTTCCACACTCTTTCCCCATGAAAAAAATTCCCCAAAGGGAAAACACACAGACAACCTTTTCCATGTTTCTTGCTCTTTGTAATGCTCTTATACAAAAACATGTTTCAACAGCCTGTCCTTTCTGCGAGAGTTGTTCAGAACAGGGGGGATGAAATCAAGCAGAAAAAAGGAGAGAGAGAGAGAGAGAGAGAGAGAGAGAAAGCCAAAGGAAAAAAAAACAACTGTAAGAAACCTCTCACCGACTTTCTTTCAGCTGTTGGTGACTTCAGGCACTTTGACAGATAATGCGCATGAGGAAAACTAAATGTTCAAGTTTACTCTAAAGTATTTCATGCTTGATCAAAAAAACAGCTATAAAAGTTGCACAAGTCAAACTTGGTCAATACCAAATAATACTACAACTTCCACACTTTACCTGTGGAAAGTCATTTCCTCAGGGGAATGAAAAAGCGGATTACCCTTTCTGCGTTTCTTTTTTCTATTTGTTAAGCTTTTGACGACAACACTGTCCTTTCTATGAGAGTTGTTTGGAGTGAGGAAAATAAAAAACCACAGGTTTTTAAAAAAAAAAAAAAAAAAAGGAAACACTAACTCTAGTTGTAAAAACCTTTATTACTGATTTTCTCTCAGCTTGGTGACTTTAGACACTTTTAAAGATAATTCCCATAGGAAACAGAAAATGTTCAAGTATGTAAAATAGTTTTCAATACTAGGTTTAAAAACCATGAGGCAATCTGAATGATAAAAAAAAATTTTTTTAAAAAGAGATCCAACCACAAACAAGAAGAAACACTTTCATGACCAGATCCATTATGCATTGCCCAAACACTACGCTAACGTATCAATGTCTCAGTAAATTACACGTCTGCAGATTTTTTTCCTTTTTTAAATGAATGATAGAAAGTAGTTTTGCATTAAATTCATGAATGATTTGATATATATTTCATTTGTTAAAAACGACAAGTAAGGACATAGATAAACATTATTAAAAAAACGTTTTAACATTCAAAGGAAGAAAGATTTCTGGTCACATTCTGATGCTTGTTGAACCGACACAAAAGCCAGAGGTGACTTGTTACCAGAACAAAACACAATGATGATATGCACCGGCTTCCGATGTGGCTCTGCTATGCAGGAGCTTCATCAATTGGAGCCATGTCAGCTGATTAGATTGTTTGCAACCAGAGCCAACTGTCGTGAGTTTGAACAACTCACAGGGTCCCAGTTTTTATTTGCTTGAAACACTCCCTGTCCTCTCAGCGGTAAACAAGTACCTGTTTCACTTAAAGTGGCAAAAGAGAGCAATGGGCAGCGCCTTCTTTGATGACATGCCCTGCAAATCACAAACTTTACCACAGATGCACAGAGAAATGGCTCTGACACAACTCGTCTGTAATGTCCATACTTGTGTACAAGTCAGAAATTCCCTGCTTCTTCCATATTCTCTCTCAGAATTGCACTCATGGTCTTGACCTGCATCTGGGCTATTACTGGGACTTGCCTGTATTCCACAATATTATTCAGGGGTTCCAGTGATTTTTAACTTTTATCCGGCAACGAAACGGATGGCACTGAAAATTTTCCTCACAGCAGATTTTCAGCTGCTAAATGCCCAAAGTTTATTACTGTCACTAATTACTATCGATTATGAAGAACTTTAAGCGAGCTAGGAAGGATCGTAATTTAGGTGGATGGATCGAAGGGTCTTTCTGCTTTCTTTTGGCAACAATGTTGCATTCCTCATGCCCTCTTTACATCAGTGACATTTCTCCAGACCTTTGTCACCATCAGGTGCCTCTCTACAAGTTGCCTGGCTGTCATCGACCTCAAATTTCCAACTTTGGCACGACATTGCAATGCTTGGCATCTGACCCTGCTACTCCTGCCCCCCTCCCCTTCTCTCTTTGAGTGCGATTTTCCGGCAATCTGATCTTTTATCAATAACCTCTTGAGAATTTTACGTTTTCAGAATCACCGTCATTGTAGCAACCGATTCTGAGAGAAGTTTGGGCTGCTTTCCCTAGCAAGACCATGTCACCACACTACCATGCTGCCCTTTTTTCATTTTTTCTTTTCGGTTTGCATATTTTTTTTTTTTAACTATCCAAGCAGATGTTCTTTTTTTAATTTTGGACCATGGAGAACTCCCTCATTGCCTCAGGTCCTTTTACACACACACTGTAGGAAAGACAACAGTGAACCATTTCCTCTAGAAAACAAGCATTCTCTCCCTTGACTGCCACACTACGTTACCACCTACGCAGCAGTTCTGGCAATGTTATTAGCCCTGATAGATATCTCACACATATCCACTTCATCACTAAATTGCTTGACCACTGAAAAGTGAGAGTGCTCTCCAACACGTTTCAATCAGACTGCTGACAGATTTAATCAACTGTACAAGACCACTGAGTGACCCCAGTGTGGCACGAAACTGGATCCTGTTGGTCATCAAGTGTCCCCACCCGTCGTCTTATCAGCATTGGCCAAGTGAGTGTCGTTGTCTGATCACAGCTCTGAAATCTTGCACACACACAAACGTGGGTGGTTTTTAGAGTCTTCAGGGCCAGGCTAAGTCTATCAACAGATACCTCATATGGTCAATGAGCATGTCTGTTCAACTGGTGTCAGAGGGAAGGGGGGTGGTTGATGGTCGCATGGTGGGGTGTGGCGCAAGCTTTTCGTTCACGTAGTGGCCACATGGGCAGCATAACAAAGGAAATACCCGATTTCCATCTCAGTTGTCTGTACAACCACTACTATGGCTCATCTTTTGTTGTTAGAGAGCTCTTGAACAGACATTCAGCTTTTGTTCTGCCATACAGCAGCTCAAAAGGGCTACAACACTCTGGCACTCCAGGGGTCAAAGAGAGAGAGAGAGAGGATGGGGGTGTGGTGGGGTGGGGGTGAAGGAAGGGGGGGGGGGGGGGGGGGGCTCTTCTTGTGTTGATTATCAACCCATCCTTGTTTCAGTGACCCATGAATCGGTAGGGCCATGCCCCAAACCAGCCAGCTCAGATCCTGTGACATACCTGCAGTTAGTGACTGTGACATGTAACTCCGACACCACTTAGGCTGACAGTATAACACAGAAGAGACTGTATATATATATGAGAAATTCATAATTCTCAATGTTCTGCAAATATTCACAGAAGTCGTGGGAGAAATAGTGATTAGAAATATTACAAAGTTTCTTTAAGTTTGTGACAACTGACAACAGTTGTGTGACATTCACGAGACATCCACGGAGTTCCTGTGCTGTCAAATGACGAGAGGATCACATCAGGCTGGCCTCAGCTGTCACTCCACACTCTCTGCCATGCTTGTGAATGAAGACACGGCCTACGAAGCTGTTGCAAACTAACTGTCACCATCAAAATATGACCCATGTGGGTGACATTCATGTGACAACACAACATTTCACGCTCAGACAAACAAAATGTAGTTCACATCATTGTACACAGCCTTGTGATTGCACCAGCCAAATTCCTTTATTTTAAAGGTTATTATACATTTGTGACAAGATATGAACTGTGTGTGCCCCAATGCAGGCTACATCTGTGGAAAAACGATCCAAAAAACCTTGGAGGAAACCTTGTCTCAGACAAACCAAATGTCAAGAGGGATAGGATGTTCAGACAGATATTCACTGATGGTTCAATGTCCTGCTTTCCCCCACTGATAAAGCAGGTCTTACCCATCTAATGTCTTAGTGACTCGCTTTTCTGCTTTGAACAAAACAAGTGCTGACCCATCTGCTGTCTTATTGTCTTTGCTTTTCCACACTGGCTCTAAACTTTAAGGACACAGTTCTTACTCCTCTGACTTCTATGATCCCTTTCAATGTCAAGGAAGCAGTTCCAGCCCATGTTTTTTTTTTTTTTTTAAAGTTACTTTTACATATTAATAAAACAATCTCTTTTTCACCCATCCAACTCCTTCATGTCTTGCTTTTCCATTCTCACAAAACTTTTGCTATCCATATAAATTTTATAGTTTCTTTTTTTTTTTTTTTCCAAATTGACAGAACGCTTCTTACTCATTTAACTTCCCAGTTTCCTGCTCTCACATATACATAAACAGTTCCTGCCTATCTACTGTCTCGGTGAACCACTTCCCAATTCATGTCAATCTATTGTCTTGGTGTCTCCCTATCCTAAACTGAGAAATCAGTTCTTATCCCTCCAAATCTCTGTTTCTCCAAATGATGAAAACTGTTCTAATGTCCTGCTACCTTGCTTTTCCATGCCTATAAGACCAGGTGTAACCCATCCAAAATTTTAGTGTCCTGTTTTTCTTTTCCCTATTAATCAAACCAAGTCGTTTCCTTGATGTTCTTTTAAACTGAATCGATCCATTCCTTCTAAACTTGTTAACAACTTGTTCTCCACTCTGGTAACAGTTCTTACCCACTGAACTTCTGTGAGTATCTTGTTTTTTTCTACATTATGCATCTCACTCTCCCACATGGACAAAAAAAATGGTAAAAAAAACCCTCTTAACATCTTATCGCCATGGAAAAGCAAAAAAACATAAAAGTTGACAGCAAGTCATCTTGTGAGAAAGCAAGGAAAACTGGACTTCAAAGATAAAGGCCAAAGTTAAAAAAAAAAATTTTTTTTAAAGCAACCAGAAAGTAACAAGGAGCACAACGCACACACAATCCAATGTTGGTAGAGTAAGACACATACAACTGTTGAATAAAAAAAAGAAACAACCCCAAAACAAAGGTGAGGACTGATCCCATAAAACACACTGCCAGCATAATCAGAAGACCTGTAGCTGCAATCGAAAGATGGACAGAATGACGTAGCTTACAACGTATGACATCTGTAACTGCAGCAATATGGATAAACTAAAATCACCTGATGCCGACGACTGAAGAGAAAAGAAATGGTAAAGTCAGACCCTGCCAGAAACTGAAAAAAAGACTATGATCTAATGACAGGAAGGTCTTCTCTATTGCAGCGCATAATCAAGACACTTCTTCCTGTAGTCTTATTTCAGATTAGTTTGGAAAGCCAGGGTAAGTGGGGATCAACTCTATAAAGAAAGAGCAACAGAAGTTACCGGTCTGGATCTTTTCCTCTCCACACTGGTCCAGGGAAAGGACAAACATCACTGATGCGTCCGGATCTTTTCTCTCCACATAGGTCCTGGGAAAGCACCAAACATTACTGATGGGTCTGGATCTTTTCTCTCCACTTGGGTCCAGGGAAAGGACAAATACTACTGATGCGTCTGGATCTTTTCTCTCCACATAGGTCCTGGGGAAGGACAACACTACCGATGGGTCTGAATCTTTTCTTTCCACTTAGGTCCTGGGAAAGGACAAATACTACTGATGGGTTTGGATCTTTTCTCTCCACTTAGGTCCAGGGATAAGGCAAATGCAATTGACGGATCTTTTCTCTCCACTATATAGATCCAGAGAGTGGATCTTTTCTAAAACTGATCAATCTGGACCTTCTTTTTCTGTGAAAAGGGCAAATATAACGGACAGGTCTGGATATCCTCTCTCATGCATGTCAAGGTAAAAAGGGCAAAACAACAAAGGGGTCTTGATCTTGTCTCTCATATAGATCCAGAAAAAATGACAAGTAACTGTGCTTTGGATCTTCCCTTTTGTGTAGGTCCATGGAAAAGACAATATAATTGATGGTCTGACTCTTCTCTCTCACATAGATCCTGGGAAAGGACAATATTGTTGATAGGTCAGGACTCTCTCTCCTGTACAGATCAAGAAATGACCAATACAACTGATGAGTCTCTCTCAACGGCAAATACAATTGATTTGTATAGATCTTCTCTTTCACACTGGCCCGGGGAAAAGACAAATACAACTGATGGATCTACATCTTCTCTCTCACACAGGTTCAGGGAAAGACCCCATGCAATTGGTTGGTCTTGATCTTCTCTCTCACACAGGTTCAGGGAAGACCCCATGCAGTTGGTTGGTCTTGATCTTCTCTCTCACAAGGTTCAGGGAAAGACCCCATGCAATTGATTGGTCTTGATCTTCTCTCTAACACAGGTTCAGGGAAAGACCCCATGCAGTTGGCTGGTCTTGATCTTCTCTCTCACACAGGTTCAGGGAAAGACCCCATGCAATTGATTGGTCTTGATCTTCTCTCTCACAAAGGTCCTGAGAAAGGACAAATACACAGCTCTCCACAGGTCCGGGAAAAGGACCAACGCAATCGATCGGTCTTGATCTTCTCCCTCACATAGGTCCAGAGAAAGGACAAGTTTAACGGAGCAGTACGGACATCCTTTTTCTCACACAGTTCAAGGTAAGGACAACTATTACCGATTGGTCTGGACCTTCTCTCTCACATAGATCCAAAGAAAAAATAAATATGATTGACGAGTCTGGTCTCCTCTCGCAAAGGTCCACGGAAAGGACAAGCATCAGTGATTGGTCTGGATCTCCTCTCTCATACAAGTTCAGGGAAAGGCCAAATAAAGATGACAGGTCAGCAAAGTCCAGAAACAGGACAAATATGACTGCTGGGTCTGTACCTTTTCTCTCCACACACACGTCCAAGGAGAAACAGGTGCAACACACATATCTTACATGTTGCCCAAAATGTCCTTGACATCTCTGTAACATTACAAACAGTGAGTTTTGATTGCTTTAAAACAGAACAATGAAACCAAGGTCAAAATAACTCAACCAGGGCTAAAATGATCGCATCTATTCTGGCAAGTGTTTCTTTCGTTTTCCTATTGCAGACTCACAGACTCTAATGGCATAAAACCAACACACACACACACACACACACACACACACACACACACAAAGGCACATACAGACACACACACAAAAACAAATCAGGAATACATCTGCAAAGACTTCCCCGTTCTTCGCCAGACTGACAGACACTGACGTGATAAGAAAACTGGTGATACATCTTCACATCTGTTGGAAGGTGTAAGTGCATAAAAGTTTTTTTTCCACTCATTCCATTCACAGACAAAAACAAAACGAAACAGAACAAAGAAAAAAACAAAACCTTCACACGCGTATGACACAATTGACGTCAGTCCCTGAATAATAATCCATGTTGACAAGATTTGTATACTTTCATGACAATTCCCTCTCAGGCCATTCTTGAAAAACATTTTTCTTAAAAAAAAAAAAAAAAAAAAAAAAAAAAAAAAAAAAACCCGAAATACAACAAGGAAACGAGCCAACGAAAAACAAGGCAACGAACAAACAAAAGATCCAACCAAGGAAAAAAAAAAGCATAAAAAAAAGAACACCATACAAGAGTCTCTCTTGTACATCCAATCCAGGAACTGCGTTCCCAGAGGTCAAGAGGACTTCCAAGTCATCGTCACTTCCTCCAACACAAGTCTTCCTGTCTTTTGAGATGAAGAGAGGTGAGAGAGAAACGGCTGGAGTGGGTGGGTCTTCCCTTCTTCCACCCCCCCACCCCCCATCTCTATGCTGTCCACACTGCCACATGTGTCCCACCAGCTGAGGGTTCAGTCCAGGACCACCACCTCTTGTGAGGCCTGCACCGGCAGGGCCGGAGAGCTGCGTTCCCGGCTGACGGTGATAGCTGACAAAGGCATGCGGGTCTTGACATTCAGGGTGCGCCACGGGTTGCGGGCGGTCCGCTTGAAGTCGCTGGGCTGGAGCTGTTTCCGCAGTTTTCTGGGGAAAAAAAAAAAAGAAAAGAGAGCGAAAACGATCAGTCTGCCGTTTGTTGTTGTTTTTTTCTCCACCATAACCAAGCTGATCACACAGCCAAACTCATACAGGAAAGAAAGGTCTTGCTCTGAAAAAAAAAAAAAAAGTCACATCCTGAAATGACTACAAACAACAAAAACCAATGCATGACTTTGCAGTTAAACTACTAACATCCCTAAGGCAGACAAGTTGGCCGTGTGCTGACAGCCTCGGCTTTCCCCCTTCATTTCTCAGTCCTGGATTATAGAAAGGAAAACAAAATCTCTCTGCATGTAAATGTCCACAAAAAATGTTAAAAGCTATATAAGCAAACAAGACTCAGCAAAATAGACCACTCTGGACAGTATTGCAGGCTACAATGAAAAAGCTGATGTTCAATAAACTGTGAGAAAAAAAAAAAAGAAAATGGAAAGGTTCCTGAACAAAAAGACAGGAGAATGGTCCACAAGGGCAGAAAAATCAGTAAAGGGTACAGAAAAAGATTTGTATCCCTCTTCAATGCTCTGAGGCAGCATAATGTAATACAGCAGACAAAACACATCTCACTCTGAGCAGCACAGCACAGCAGCATGGCACAGACTGCAGTGCCAGTTGTCATACCACTCCCTGTACCAAATTTACCTCCTCACACCAATCTAAACCTCTGAGACTGATTACTTCTCTCACACTATGACACTATTTTCTTATCTCTGTAGAATGATGTCCACCTGCCCCTTCCCATCTCTCTATTCCAGCTAGCTACTGACCTACCCACAATCTACAACTACCTCTTTTGGGCTAAAATGTGAAAAAAAAAAAAACCCTGTCAGCTTTAGTTTGTTAACAACCCAGCTCTTTATTGAAAACCACCTGACTTCCAAATGTCACTTCAGCCATTGCTTAAGAGCTTCAGAGAGATGACAACGCTTTCTTTTTACTTATGGAACATGACATCTGACATGTTTTGAGTGATCTGAACAACAACTTGATCATTCTTCTGCGCATCAACATGACTGTCGCATTATGGTAAATTATGTGTTTTTTCATATCTTATGAACCGAAATCAGTTCACGGTCATCGTGATAGCATCTTTGTGACTGAGCGCAAACAGTTCGAGTCACGCACAGTTGTGATCTCAGCACCAGTTGAACTCTGAACATCTGGTAGAAAGAAAATTAACACTAGAAGGTGGAACTTTCAAAAACGAAAAGGAGAAATGAACAATTCTCAATGGCATAACTAATATAGGGAAACAACAGACACAGTCAGTTACAGATCATAAAAAAGCAGACTTTCCTACAACAGGAAACTACTGAATATGCCAGAAGAATGTGCAGAATAAAGAATGAAAAACTACCTACAGGAACCTAAGTGACAGGGTATGAGAGTGGTTTAGAGGAGTCAGAAACAGGTACATGATGATCAGTCTACCTCCCTGAACAGACCCCTCTCTACAAAAATCCCATTTCTGGCGACATTTTGAAGGCTGTTGCACAGAGGTTCCACTGTATAATGCACATCACAATGAAACATGTCAAACAAAACCAAAAAAAAAAAAACCTAACTCAAAAAAAACCCTCAAACTAGCTGGCATAAATCTGTATCCCTACCATGCCCCACAGAGTAGAAAACTTTGTGTCCAAGTTGTCACTGATGACGGTCTCTCTCTCATGGCCCTCTAGCAAAATGGAAGAGAGACACACTGTTTTCATGAGTCTCAGTACAGGGAAGGGGAAAAGACAAATGGGAAAGCAGCATGAGAACGACTAGAAACTGCCTTCACTAAGCGCAGTGTAGCATGGGGAACAGTAAACAGGTGTACCTGGTGGCGTTGGTAGCCATGAAGAAGACGTCGTCAGGCATGTCCAGCCAGCTGATCATGTGCATCTTGGTGCCACGCATGTACGGCACCTTGCCTCGCCCGTTCATGTTGCCATGGTTCAGCAGCCCTCTCTGTGGCACACCCCACACATATCAACTTCAGCAACATGATTAGCTTGCTGTTTCTGACAACTTTGTGCAGTCCTCTCTATAGTGTATCACAGAAGTAGTAACTTCAGCAGTGTGATTAATGACAATTTGCAACAACTTGTTGTGTCCACTCTCTGAGCTCTAAAATTAAAGCAGACAGATCTCCCTTGAAATCTTTCTCTTAACTGTTCTGGACAATCAACAGATCTTGTTTGAAAAACTGTGTGTTTTAGCCAGAAATGGGGAGTTTGTATTATACTCCCTGTTTGGCTAAGTACTTACCATGTCAGACCATAGCATTAAACGGCTGTCAGTCAGCTCTGTCAGGCCGAAGTTTTGTGGCAAATGCAGGCATAAGATAGTCACGTGACGCCCACCCTACTTCCGATTACGGAAGATGCCCAAGATCGTGTACTGTCCGTCATTCAACGAGGCCTGCGCGCAAGGCAACCCCAGGGAACCTTGGCGCTAGCGGGGAAGGTAGGGCGGGCATTAGAGTCTGACATGGTAAGTATACTTAGCCAAACAGGGAGTATAATACAAACTCCCCATTTTGGCGTCGTATACTATACCATGTCAGACCATAGCAGAATTTAAAGGAATAGGAGGAGGGCCGAGCGCCCTAATGGTTCCTGGGTTAACTGTTATGGCTGCATTGGCCGCCACAAATGAAAACCCCTTAGAACCATCAGCCCTGGTCATGCGGATCCCCTTAGATAAAAGTTTATGAAAGGGTTCTCCGAACGCCAGTAGGCTGCCTCCAGGAGATGGCACACGGGGACAGAGTGCTGGAACGCTGTGGACATGGCCAACGCTCTGACCTCGTGGGCTCGAGGGGAAAGGGCTGGGAGGTCTTTGTGGGCCTGGGCATAGGCAGATTTGATAGTATAGAATAGCCACCTAGAAATCGAGCCCGCCGAGATGTCTTTCTTGTTGTTGGGGTTGATGGAAATAAGGAGGCTTCTCTGAGAGGAAACGCCTGGGGTGGGAACGCTCCCAGTAGTATCTGAGGCACCTAGAGGGTCATAGGTCCATGTCCCCGCTGCCTTCGCTGCCTAAGATATCCGCTAGGGAGCGGATAACCAGGGAAGGAGAGGTCGTGCCCGGTTCCTGGTTCTTCGCTAAGAACTCAGGCAGGAACTTAAGCGAGACCGATCCGTCTCTGAGAAAGGCGATGTCCCGAGGGTCACAACTGAGGACCTGAATCCCACTTCGCCTCCTGGCTGAGGCCAGGGAGAGAAGGAAGGTGGTCTTGAAGGGGAGAATGACAAAGGGAATAGCACGGAGGGGCTCGAAAGGGGGGTTTCTGAGGGAGTCAAGAACCAGAAAGAGGTCCCACATGGGAGCGCGCCTAGGGGACTGAGCTTCCCGTAGGGCCACCCCCCCCCCGAGATAGTTCTCTAAGGAGAAAGTTATGTCGAATGATGGGCCGCCTAGCTGTCAGATGGTGGTGCCTACGGCCGATCTGTAGCCCCGAATGGAACTAGCAGAGAGCTTCCGAGAGGATGAAAGGTGGGATAGGAAATTGCCTATCTGGTGGGATAGGAACTTGCCTATGTGGATGTTGGAGGGGAGGAGGTAGGGGACCGAGTTAGCCGTGCACCACGTGACCCATCTCTCTCATCGCGGTGGTCGCAATTTGGCTGGCATAGAAGCCAAGCGTGTAGGCGAAGCATCTGGGATTGGAGTGAGGGAGGCCCGAGCGAGGTTGTCTGAGTAAGTCCCACCAAGGGGCTAGCTGGAGAGGGGGAACGTGAGTGAGGGACCTGAGGTCCGGGAACCACAACTGAGTCGGCCACCACGGGGTTATGAGGATGAGTTTGGGTCTCTCCAGCCTGGCCTTCCTGATCACTTTGTGAAGTATGGGGAGGGGGGAAAGGCGTAGGCGAGGAGTCCCGTCCAGGGAGGGAGAGCGCATCGACCGCGTACGCTCGGGGGTCCGGGAGTGGAGAGACATACATGGGGAGTCGATGGTTGTACCGGGTCGCAAATAGGTCGACCATGGCTTGAACCAGTGTTCCCAGACGGTGGTTAGTGTCAGTTGTTCAGGGTCCACTCTGTGTGCAGAAGGGTCCCCTGACCGGCTGAGAGTGTCTGCCAGGATGTTGCGTGTCCCCGCTATGTGTCTCGCACGGAGGGTGGCTCCCCGTGCGTGGCACCAGCGAAGGAGGGCCTCTGTCCGTAGAGAGAGGCCGATGGAGTGAGCCCCCCCCCCCCCCCCCCCCCCCCCCCCCCTTTGTTGATGTAATGGGCTACCGACGTGTTGTCCGTGAGGAGGAGAACCAGTCGGTGAGAGATAGATGTTGGAAAGTGGAGGAGGGCCAGCCTGACCGCTTCCAATTCTAATATGTTGATGTGGAGGCGAGCCATCTGTGCGTCCCACATCCCCGAGGCATGACTGTCCCCCAAGTGGGCCCCCCAGCCCGAGTTGGAGCGTCTGTGTATAGTTCGAGGGACTGTGTTGGGAGAGAGATCGGAACGCCTTCGTGAAGAGGAAGGGTGCCAGGGAGAGGCCAAAGGGAGAGCTTTGAACTGGAACACTCGAGCTTGCCAGACAAACCGGAGGTAACGTCTGTGCGCCGGGTGAATAAGGATCTGGAAGTACGCATCTTTCAGATCTATGGAGGTAGCCCAATCTACGTGATGGATGGAGTCTCTGATCTGGGAGGCGTTCCATCTTGCACTAGGTATGTCTGAGGAACTTGTTGAGGGGAGAAAGGTCAAGGATGGGCCTCCATCCCACCGAAGGTTTGGGGATCACGAACAGGTGGGAGTAAAACCCGGGGTTGGGCTGGAAAACTTCGGTGATGGCCCCTTTCTGAGGAGTTCGAGGACTTCCAGGCGAAGGGTCGTCCGCTGGGCAGGTGGGGGGGTCGCTGGGGGACGGAGGAGGAGAGCGCATGAGGGGAGGACGACGGTGAGCCCACGGTAGGCGAAAACCCGTCCTGAAGAACCGACACTACCCAGGGGCTGAGGCCCATACGTCGCCACTGGCAGGTGGCCGGGAGAGGTTGCCCGCCAGGGGAGCCGATGGTCCAGATGGGGGGAAGGGGAAGAGTGGGCCGGTGCCTTGCTGGGCAGGTTGGGCCAGCTCCATGCGCACTACGGGAGTGTCCTCCAGTCACCGGTGGGGCCGTGCTTGCTGGCCAAACCAAAAATTTTGGCGAGGTTTAGGTTTAGGCCTCTGTGAGTTAAGTGGCCGCTTGGGGGGGGCCTGGAAAGGCGTGGCTGAGGCCGGGGGGCAAAGGACGCCGCCTGCTTGCGTTCCTCGAGCGAGAGAGACATAGCCGAGGTGGAGTGCTCGCCAAAGAGCGAGTGATCCTGGCCCGGACACATCGTAGGATGCCCTGAGTGCCGGGGAGAGTGAGGAGGAGCGTGCAAGCACCGCGTCTCTAGCCACTAGCAGACAATTAAATGGCTTGTTGCTGCGCTGTCCGCCGCAGCCGCCAAGTGATGCGATATCCTGTTAACTAGGTGTCGCATAAAGGGTCGCTGAATAAGCGAGGTTCGTCCTGGTGTGGTTCGGAGTTTGTATCCGAAGGCACTGGGACGGCGCCGTCATCCCCAGGCCAGAGTACCTCCGCCCTCTGCAAGAGCATGCTAAGGTAGGCATGCCCTGCAGTGGTGTGTAAGATGCCCATCCGGGCTACTCGGTCCCAGTCCTTTAGCGCTTAAAGGGGATGGTGGCCGAAGTAGGGGGGGCCCGGTTGGGTATCAGGCGACAATCTGATTGGGAGATGGCCCACTCCCTGGTAACCGGATTGTCGGCAAAGAGGGAGGCAACTGGGTGCTTCCTGTGGGTCCCAAGTAGGGCGCCGAAGGGGGCCGCATTGGGTGCCGGGGGCAGGTCTTGACCCGGCGTGGGGACGGCGTCTGCACCCCTGGCGCGTTTTGCCGGACTCTCCCACAGCGAAGTGAGTGACTGAGGTGCGACAATTCTGAGTCTGGAGTATGGGCTGGGGGCAGCCCAACGATCTCAGGGAAGGCCAAGATCGGCAGAGGGAGGGGCGTCCCTCGACACGAAGTCCGGTCGAAACCGTTCAATGGTGTGGATGTCATAAAGATGAGAAGAAGTCCTCATCGTAGTCGTCCTCAGGCTGTGGGGAGTCAAGTTCCTGGGAAGGGAGGTCTTCCTCAGGGGGCAACTGCGCGGGTGTGCGCGAGGGTCCCGCCCTGGTAGGGTGGTGGCGGGGGGGGAGGGGAATGGCGGGACCCTCGTGGCTCTATGCTCGGCAGACGGGCTGGGGTGGGAGAGCCCGGACTGCCGATCGGGACAGCGCCCGAGGTGGGAGACCCAGGTCGACCCAAGTCTGCGAGGTTGGGTGCCACAATCGACCAAATTGTTGTTCAGGTTGGGTGTGTGTATTGAGCCACTGGTCCCTCTCGGGGGCATAGAGCCACTGGTCCCCGGGGAGATAAGCGGGCTGTGGCGGCCCAGAGTACTGTGCAGGGACTCGCCGGGGACCGGGGTAACCTTGGGCAGCAGGGGGGGAATAGTAATCGACCCTGGTATGTGGTTTTTCCCCCCGGGAGCGTGCCGGGTCCCAGTGGAATGGGGCAGGTTACCCGTGGTCCCGCTGGTAGATCCTCCCCCGGAGGAACGGGACCGAGGACGTTGCCCAAATGGGGGGCGAGTAGGTCGGACCCCGAACGTCCTGAACCCCTAGGGGAACCTGCGACGGGCGAGCGGGGGGTTGGTCGGCCGTCTTGTGTATGTTCACAACCGGTGGATGCACTCGGTGTTCCCATACGCCCAGAGTTATGGACATGTGCATGGTCGTGCCAAGACGTGGCCATAAAACTGCGTCCGGAGATAACTGGACGCTCCTCGTGCAGGGTGTTGGCTGCACCTGTGCACGGTGGGGGAGAGCGTCGTGAGACGGCGAGTCCGGATGGGGGGAAGAAGTGGACCCGCGCGTCCCATAAGTGCGAGTGACGGGTGGGGGTTCCAGCCCAAGGCCGTCACCCGTGCCTGTCCGCGGCCCGGCCCGGCAAAGGTCCCCGGGGGCCGGGGGTCGCGTGACTCGGCATAGTAAGTGGATGTCTGACTATGCGCAGGAAAGCTAGAAGGCAGGGTGGCTGGGGGAGAAGCGGAATCCCGCTCGGATTTCTTGGCTAGATGGGGTCCCTTAAGGGGGGCCTTGCCCTTAGATTTCCTGGGCAGGTTGAACGAAAGGCACTTAGAAATCGCAGCCGGTTGCCTTCTAGCTTTCGAACGCAACGGTCGTGCGTCCGTCGGTCGGGTAGAGGAGGGAGACTCCCGCGTCCCCTCCGCGGGAGGGACGTCTCCGTCTACCGCGCGGCCGGCCGTTCTCCCAAGGAGAGGACGGTTCGCTCGGGGTTGGAACCAACTCGTGGGTCCTCCGGGAATGTGAGCGAACTCTGAACGTCAGAGTTATTGCTCGACCCAGCCGAGTCCTTCACCATATTGGGCGATGGCGCCGAGCGAAACCGGAGCACACGATCGTAAACGGGAGACACGACGGTCGATCGAGGAGGATAACCAAGTCGACCGATCGATCGTGCGCACACAATAAAATAAAAATGTAAACAACGCACACAATGGAATATACAGGTAAACAAGTCCGTACAGGGACACAAAGCGCAGCAGAATGAGCGAAACAGTGCGTGAGAAGCGACCGTGGCGTGGGCCCAAAGTGCTGAGTAACGCCACGTGTAAATACAATGACGCCGGTCGATCGCGATCGTTAAGGACACGAAGGCGAGCGAGAATTGTGACAACTGAAAGAAAGGGGTGTGCAAACCAATTGAGGAAGCAAATTCAGGGCGAAAAACCACGTAAAATACCGAGGGTTAGAAGTTGGTGCACAAGAGAGGGAGACCGGCGCAAAACAAGATGGCGACGAGACCGGCTCACGATCGTCGCGCGGGAGTTGTGTTGTGAAAACCGGAGCACACGATCGTAACACGACGGTCGATCGAGGAGGGTATACAGGTCGATCGACCGTGCGCACACAATAGCAATATAACACAATGGAAATATAAAAGTAAACAAGCTCGCACAGTGACAGAAACGCAGTAGCGATGAACGAAACCGTGCGTGGGCAACGACAGTGGCGTGAACCAAAAGTGCTGAGTAACGCCACGTGTAACAGCAATGCCGAAGGGCGATGCGATCGCCACGCACATGACGCCGATCGAAAATGTGGCAATGAATGGGAGGGGTGTAAACAAAATGTAGGAAAGCAATTTCCGAACGACAACCACGTGTAATTGTGTGGGCTAGAAAGCTGGTGCGACCAGGAATGGAGACTGGCGCAAAACAAGATGGCGACGAAACCGACCCGCGATCGTCGCAGATGAGATAGTGGAATCGTGATACCAGTAACGGCGAGGTTAGAAATCGGAATTTAGGGGCAAAAGGCCGTAAAGGCGAGTGAGAATGCAAGGCCGATGGACAAAGGGAGGCGAGAAAACGCGAGGGACGTGGCGATGGAAAATGCCGATCAACCTCGAACCGGTTACGCAAATAGACAAGAACCGGGAGCACCACGATCGCGAGAAAATTTCAGTGACTAAGGTTAGAATGCTAGCCCATCCGATAACCTCACACGTCAAGATATAAGCGGAAGCCACAGATAAATGAGTACAGAGTGCAAACACAGCAATCTTTACACAAAGGCAAAGTATAGGCGAGACAGAGCACAAGACTTATCTTGCTTGGGCGACAGGCCGAAGTAGAATGACGGACAGTACACGATCTTGGGCATCTTCCGTAATCGGAAGTAGGGTGGGCGTCACGTGACTATCTTATGCCTGCATTTGCCACAAAACTTCGGCCTGACAGAGCTGACTGACAGCTTTCATTTTAAAATTGGCATTTGAAGACATTCCACATGCAAAAGTGGTCGCGTTTTGCAAAGTGCTTTGATCTGAGCACAAAAATGTTTTTTTTTTCCACCCCAGCTTGTAGACTGTGACAACGACTAACGCTGACAGAGCTCTGTCCATTTGCCAAGCTGCGAACAATTAAGCAGCTCAGAAAGCAGCATATGCTATATAGATCTGTCTGCACTCACTTCAAACTTTAGCCACAGTGTGTGAAATAACCAAAAAGTGGGGTGTAGGCATCGTTTTACACAGCAATTTCATTTTTTTCTGTTGGAGGGTAAACGACCAGACAGTCATTTAAAAAACATCCACAACAGACAGACAGACAGACAGACCCACAGGGGTAACCGACCAGATAGTCATTTAAAAACATCCACAACAGACAGACAGACAGACAGACCCACAGGGAACTGCATCAGCTGTTACATTTCCTTTTATTTTCCTTTACAAAACTTGAAGCTATTGGAGGAAGGATGGGGGGGGGGGGGGGGGGGGGGGAAAAAAAGGGGTATCCCAGTTGCATAACATCATCTAGCCTTCTATAAAATTATTTTGTCAGCTTAACAAACATTAAATGAAAAAAAAAAACCCAGTAATTAAAAGAGTAAGGAATGAAAAACAACTAATCAGTAGGACTTTCAGAATAAGGACAAACAGCAGCTTCAATACAACAAGCCCAAGCCAGAAACCTGTGCTCACACAAGGCATGACAAGATTTCAAATCACTTGACAATCGTTGCAGGCAGTACAGTTTGGGTCACCTGACACGTCATTCATTTTTTTTTCAAATCCACTCCCCCACATGCATCTGGAAGCTGAATGTATCCACGCCTGGAGCCTCACCTGACCTTCAAAAGTTCACAAAGCTGCACTCAAGCTGCAGTTTTACCTACCATAATTCCATAGGTTAAACTGTTCACCCATCTTGTTCACTACAAAGTAATGCAACTTGCCCGTTTCTTCCTCAAAGACGCAAGCACCTGTATAGGTATGAACAATGCCAGACAACAATCAGGCTCCAAAACACAAAGATATCCAATCAAAATCCAAGGTCCTTCCAAAGCGTGGTGTACTCTTCACCTCACAGATTTACATACCTGGACTGGCAACAACGGTGCAATCTAGCCTGTGACAACCACAACTGAATTCCTTACGTAAAAAATCTCTCAACACCAACAATGACCCAGTTAAGCCTAACACAGGAACAAGATTTTTTTTTTTTTTTTTCAACATGGGCAGGGGAGGCCTGAAATGGGTCACAGCTGTCACAGAGTTTGGGTCTGACCTGTGGTGTGGAGGGGGACTTGAGACCCATGCCGGCCTGTCGGATCACTCCCATGCTGGCCCGTTTGGCTGCTGGGCCTGCACAGACAATTCACACAACAACACAGATAGGCCCCACCACACCACATCTGATACATGTGCAATAAAAATAGTACATTTACGAGCAGAGGAGAAAAGGCTAGTGGAAGGAAATGATTTCATCTTCTTTTCTTTAGGCTGTGCCTTCGGTCTTCACATCAGACAAGCACATCACACTTTGATAACTACCTGCATGAATCTCAGTTTGGCTTTCTCACAAACAAAACAAAAAAAAAAAAAAAAAAAAAAAAAAAAAAGAAGGGGAATCAGAGAGAGGAAAACACTACGCTCTTGCCCTGCTGACTACACACAAAACCCACATTCATTTTAAAATGTATGACACTTATATGTGAAACTTGTTGGGTTTTTTTTTTTTTTTTTTTTTTTTTTTTTTTCTTAATATCAGGGTTCCAATAATCTTCAGTTTTATATGGCAACAAAATGAAAGATACTGA
Organism: Conus betulinus; assembly: GCA_016801955.1. Classification (NCBI taxonomy): domain Eukaryota; kingdom Metazoa; phylum Mollusca; class Gastropoda; order Neogastropoda; family Conidae; genus Conus; species Conus betulinus. Next base: position 421,672 of record JADBJO010000652.1, on the reverse strand, counting down.
CAATGTTCCACAACAACAGATTCTTACTCGTCACAGGCCCAAAGCCTTTTAGCAGTATTGCCACAGTTTAAAAAAAAAAAAAAATCAGCACATGAAGTAGCTAAATAAGTTTGTTTGAAGGACTGTGGTATGTTCCTGCTCTCCTTCTGCCACAAAGTCGCAGACTTACTCGAGACATTTCACTGGAACTTTGCCAATTCAGTGGGATGCGAAAAAATCTCTCTTACATAAAACATATTTTCAGTTATCTTCATCACTATGGATTCCCTGTTCCTGACTTTGGCACATCATCTCAGTGCTTGGCACCTGACCCTGCCACCCTGCCACCCTTCCTCGACCCAACCCCCATCCACACACACACACACACACACCCCTCTCTCTCTCTCTTACCAGTGTAAAACACCTGTCATCAAAACAGACTGCCATGCACATTTTCTGTCATGCTGATCTTGTGTTAATTAATCTGTAAGCTGTTAGGCTTTTTTTTTCTCCAAATGACGCTTCTGTATGCGAGATGTTTTTCCCACATGTAATACCAATTCTGCAGGGACATTTTCCCATTTTGTAGCATCACTTCCGTAAGGAACATTTTTTTTTTCCACACAAAAAAAACTAATGAACATGGTACTGGTGTAGATGTCAGAACTGGGACTCCTTCCTGGAAGTCATCTTCTGCCATCTTACCCAATTTCCTCATCTCTCCTATTCTCACAGTAGCTATCATAACTGTGCCGGTGGTGTGAGACTTTCAGATGCAGCAAGCCTCATCTCATGATTTACTCAAGGAAGACACTTATTCATGTGCACCAGCCTGTCACTGTTCACACTGACATGGTGCAGACACAACCAGGCTTGTTATTAATCAAAATAAAACATTTTCTCCTTTCCAGCAAACCCCTGTCGCTTACTGCATTAGTGAACCACAGTATAGCATGTGTAATTAAGCAGCGCGCCACCAACACTTTGTCACATCCAATATGCACTTGGAAGTTTCCACATCCAGATATGGTACAGTATATCTGGACTAAAACTGTCAAACTGCAATGAACGTTTTGTGTGTTCACAGACACTCATAATGGTATTTGTCACATTGGCAAAAAAAAAAAAAAAAAACCACACTTATTGGCAAAAACACACAGCTAAGCAGCTAAGAAAGAAAAATGCTTTTTTTTTCCCTATCATACTGTGTTGGGCACCCAAGGCTGGTAATAACGATAATGTCCAAGGGCTGTAACTGCCTCAGGTCTGCAGCCAGTAATTTCATACACAGGTCTCAACAGCGTACTGCTCATCCACATTACCAGGGTGGACATTCCTTGTCTCAAAAAAGACTGGTTCTGAATATCATAATCATGCATCAACATGTCAAAGTCATTAAACTATACAGACAGAGAACTGGCTTTACAACCACAGTCCACATGTAAGTCATGTTTGTGTCCCCCCCCCCCCCCCCCCCCCCCCCCCCCCTAACCCCGCCCCGCTTCTGACCATCCATGCCATTGCTCTGCTCATAGCCCCGCTTCCTCATGATGGAGGGAGTGTTGCTGTTCATCTTGGCCTGCTCCTGAGGACTGCGCTCCACCACCACCGCCCCTGAACACCACAGCACAGCCAGTCTGAGCCATACCATGTCACATGTACCAACACCACACAGCACAGCCAGTCTGAGTGACACCATGTAACATGTACCAACACACACACACACAGCCAGTCTGAGCCATACCATGTCACATGTACCAACACCACAGCACAGCCAGTCTGAGCCATACCATGTCACATGTACCAACACCACAGCACAGCCAGTCTGAGCCATACCATGTCACATGTACCAACACCACAGCACAGCCAGTCTGAGCCATACCATGTCACATGTACCAACACCACAGCACACAGCCAGTCTGAGCCATACCATGTGACATGTACCAACACCACACCACAGCCAGTCTGAGCCATACCATGTCACATGTACCACATGTACCATACACACACAGCACAGCCAGTCTGAGCCATACCATGTCACATGTACCAACACCACAGCACAGCCAGTCTGAGCCATACCATGTCACATGTACCAACACCACAGCACAGCCAGTCTGAGTGACACCATGTAACATGTACCAACACCACACCACAGCCAGTCTGAGTGACACCATGTAACATGTACCAACACCACACCACAGCCAGTCTGAGTGACACCATGTAACATGTACCAACACACACACACCACAGCCAGTCTGAGCCATACTATGCCTCAAGTACCAATACACAGCACAGCCAGTCTGAGCCATACCATTTAACATGTACCAACACCACAGCACAGCCAGTCTGAGCCATACTATGCCTCAAGTACCAATACCACAGCCAGTCTGAGCCATACCACCATTAACATGTACCAACACCACAGCACAGCCAGTCTGAGCCATACCATTTAACATGTACCAACACCACAGCACAGCCAGTCTGAGCCATACCATGTAACATGTACCAACACCACACAGCAGCCAGTCTGAGCCATACCATGCCTCACATGACAGGTTTAACATGTCCTAACACAGAACAGTCAGTCAGTCTTTGTGATACCATGCCACACATCACATGTTTCATATGTACCAACAACGTACAGTGAGTCAGCCTACTCCCTAACATAGGTTGTTAGGGCACCCGTCCATAGAAACTTTCAAAAGACTGATTGCGACTATCTAGACTGGGCACAAGCCCCCCAACCCGTCGCGATAATGCCCTTAGATGTGGCCACAGTGACGTCACGACCAGAGAACCAGAGATAGGTTTCTTGGCACTTGACATCAAGTAACTGCAAACATGTACACATTCATACCAACATTATCAAAAAAAAAAAAAAAAAAAAACAAACAGCAAAACACAAAACAAAACAAACACACACACAAGGTCAAAAAGCGCAACAACTCGGCTCCCCACTCTCTTCTAAAAGATTTCTCTCTTCACGTGTCTTTGTTATCTTCCCATCCCCATCCCTTCCCTCCATCCCTGCCTTCTCCACCCTCCCCTCCTTCCCCTCCCCAGGGCTCCAGAAGCCACCCACCTCGGCGCAGCAGGGCAGGCTTTTCCACAGTGATGTCGATGCCCAGACGAGCCACCACCGGATCCATGGTGGTGCGCCGCGGCTTGTACACAGGGGGCACGTACTTGCCTGCCTGGGTCAGGCGAAGCTGACCTGTCAACAAGCAAGGCAGACCACAGGAGGTTGACATGTACCCTGTCTACACTGGAACCTGACAATAAACCACAGCAGGTAACATGCCTGTCTACACTGGAACTGACAATAAACCACAGCAGGTAACATGTAACCTGTCTACCCTGGAACCTGACAATAAACCACAGCAGGTAACATGCAACCTGTCTACCCTGGAACCTGACAATAAACCACAGCAGGTAACATGCAACCTGTCTACCCTGGAACCTGACAATAAACCACAGCAGGTAACATGCAACCTGTCTACCCTGGAACCTGACAATAAACCACAGCAGGTAACATGTAACCTGTCTACCCTGGAACCTGACAATAGCCAATGTGCCATTTGTTGACAACCTGGAATGCTGTAAGGAGGGCGTCTTTGTTAGGAGATAACTATGGATATAGATGCTAAAGAATAAAAGTTCCAGAACAAGTTTTTGAATGACAGGAGGCAGTCTTTACTTGGATGGTCTTCGTTTGGAGGCAGTTTCACCATACAACAGAAAGATACACACTTGAGAACACACATGCACAGTCAATACTCAGCAGTGTGTCAGATCCATCTGAGAGCAAGGTGTTTTCAAACCCTGTTCTAAACATCTAGCGGATAATCAGGGGTATAGAACAAACAAAAAAAATATGACTTTTTTCAAATGCTTTGAAGTTTCACCCCCGATTTGTCATCATGGACACTTCCACTCTCATATCACAAAACTGTTGACATTCTGTTCAAACCATACCTCCACACAGTCCATTGTAAGTACAGGATGAGAACTCTGAGAAATAATGCACAAAATCTGACCCCTTTCCATGATTTTTTTTTTCTGCATTTTAGTTGAGCGAGTACAACACTCTATTTCTACATGATCTAAAACACTGTTCAGGGTTGAAAAGGAAAGGGGGAGTTAATCCTATTCTGCACTCTGAAATATCATGTTAAAAGAAGTTAAAAAAAAAAAAAAAAAAGAAGAAAGAAAAAGGAAGAGAAAAGAAAAACAGTCAAGGTTCTTGTAAAACGATCCAGAAATATGACATGACTTGTACTCATACAATGATTTATCTTTTTTTTTTTCTTCGTACAATTCATCTATCTTTCCCAAATCACAAAGTGTACTAACTACTTGGCTAGCTGCTTTCATAAATGTCTCAGAAATACGTATGCATGTGGCAGGTCTGTTGATCAGCATGCGCTTATGCATGTGTGTGTGTGTCTGTGCATGTGTATCTGTGCAGGCGTGTGCATGTGTACACGCGCGCATGCTGTTCCTCACATTCTTGTTTCAGGGTCGCCGTGTTGATGGGGATGAAGCAGCAACAACGTGCGGCGTGGCGAGGGCGAAGGATGTCCTTGCAGATATGTCGGGAGATGCGGGTCAGGGGTGTGGTGATGAGGCAGAAGGCGGCCCGTGTCTTCATGACGGGCCGGGGGCTCCCCTGGCTGGATGGACAGGCCGTGAGAGCGTGGCCAGGTGCCGCGCCAGGTGAGTCTTCAGCTTGAACTCCTGAAACAGGCAAAAACGGGTCTTCTGCATACGCTAATGTGCCAGTTTAATTTAACCTTTTTCCTACCAATCTACCCTATTCCGCCCCTCTTGACTGACCCTACCTTTCCTTTCTGTATTGGGTATTCGGAGAACAGTGAGCATTATGATGCTGTCTGAAGACAGTGATATTTGCCAGTGCTTCGATTTGGGTCTAAAAGAGTTAAAAATCAATATTTTTCCATTGAATGTGAAGTGTGACATGGAGCGACAGCGACAGGTAACTTCTATTCAAAATAACTGTTGACAATCTAGTAGCCCCAGCGCCACTATATGAATAACACAGCTCAGAAAACACTGTAGGTTATTCAAGAGCGCCTGCACTCACTTTAAACATCACTGGCAGAATGTAAGAGGACCAGTTAGCTTCAAAATTATGGATGGATTCCATATGTACTGAATACAGGGAAACTGACCACAATGATAAATTTCAAATATAACCAACACATGAAATATAACCAACACATGAAAACCTGTACATTCAATTCGTAGCAAACTGTATCAACTACAAGATTTTCATATGAAATTTGGTATGGTTTTAAGGTACATAAAATTTGGGGCAGGTGGGTGATTTTTAAAAAAAAAAAAAAGGTAATCAAGTTTCAAATTGTTGTTTGACTATTTTGGGTATAAAATTTGTTGCTGCAGAATTGTTACACACAAAGGTTAATACTTAAAGGTCAATGTATAACTTGCCTCAGATCCACTGTGAACGTCTCTAATGCCAGAAATGTTACTTTACATATAGATCTGCCAGTCCAGACTATAACATTGCTCATGTTTAGCTTGAGCTTCTGTGTCAAAAGTTTTCCTCCTGTACACTATTTCCTTTATAAACACATAACCACATTTCCTTCAACAGCAAATAAATACAACCTCAATAAAGAACGAAAGACACAAATGATAACCTCAATAAAGAATGAAAGACACAAATGCTTACACAGTCAGATGTCTTCCATGCGCTCTAAAGATGAGGCTTCACAGATGGTACTGATCATTACAAGAATTCACACAACACAGAAAATTAATAAAAAGAAATTCTGAAAACAATGGTATCTTAAAACAAACAGGATATAACCCCTGCATGTTCATGAAATGCTTTCATTTCAATGTCTACTATCACCAGTGTGGATACCTTGCCGCATCCAGCAATGGTGCACTCTCGTTCTGGGTGCGCATGGAGTTCATGTGAGCCACGCGTTCTGCACACACAAAGCGAGGAAAACACACACCCAGTCAGACGTAGGACCTTGGAGCTCTTCCCCTTGAATGAAACTTTTCCCTCAAGTAACATTTGATTCATGTCTGTCATGATAACTTTATATTCTCGTTTAGTATCCTGTTGATGTTCCAAAATGTTCTCACAACACACACTCTCCTCTCTCTCTCTCTCTCTCTCCCTCACTCCCTTGCACCTATCCATCTACCCACCCCTCACACACTTTCACAATAATCGTCACTTATAAACCAATTCTGAAATGCCTAAATTAACTTAACAGCCAAGTCAGAACAATACAGGTCAACAAATGATCTCCACATGAAGCAATCTGATGGAGAAAAGATTTGCTAATACTGATGGGAATTCTTCAGATCATCCAACAGATGTTGTGAACAAATTATTGCAAAGTTTGCAAGAACTTCAATTAAACACACGCAAGCACGCACGCGCGCGCGCGCACACACACACACACACACACACACACACACACACACACACACACACACAAGGGGGAAAAAATGGACAAGCAGAGGGAATAGAAACATTGAGAACAAGATTTTAGATAAAAACACAAAGAAAGAAAAAGATGTGAGAGAAAAGAAGAAAACACTGACAGATCATAAGCAAAGTTGACCATCGTTCCACAACATTCACATACCTTGCCTCTGCGCAGGGGCTGGCCTCTCCCCATCTGCCAACAAAACAACAGCCACCACATCATCACACCTCTTCTCTCATCTCTCTACCTGCACCTTTCACCCACAACAGACAGCACACGGCGTAACAGACAACACACTCACCTAAGATGTGATAAAAAAAAAAAGAAAAAAGAAAAAAAAAAAGAAACAGTTTCAAAGTCAGGTGACTGCAGCCAGAAACTGAAACCAAAAAAAAAAAAAAAAAAAAAAAAAATTGTCATTCCACCAGACAAAACAGGACAAACAAATTACAAGACAAAACATGAAGCGTTTCAACCTCGTTGGTCTTCTTCAGGCAAGATAAACAACATTCAGGACAATGAGAAGGAAGAACAAGCAATCAACTAACTTCTCTTGCGACTGCTCTTTCTTCGTTTTCATTGTCTTGAATGTTGTTTGTTCATCTTGACTGAAGGAGACCAAGGAGGCTGAAACGCGCCATGTTTTGTCTTGTGATTCCTTTGTCCCTTTTGCCCCTTGGAATAATAGAAGCTTTTCTTTTAATTTTAAAACAAAACAGGTCCATGGTTGAAATCTGGAACGAGGCTGGTTTTTCTCTTGCGTGTTTAGTCTTTTGAATGTGACAAAAATCGTAAGAGCAGCATGTTTTTATCACACACACTGGGGAAAAAAATGATAAAGTAAACATTGGAAGTTATCCCTTGCCACATTCTGCAGAAAAAGAAATCACTTTGATAGGTTAGAAACAAATTTCTAAAACACACCAACAAACAAACACAGACTAGACCCCCCACCCCCACCCCCCCAAAATCAAACTGGTGATAACAAAGTCATGGTGACAGACTGTATCCAAGAAGAGCAGTCCGAGTGCAAAATTTCCAGCAGAAAGTTTGTGACAAGAAAAAAAACACAATCAACAAAATACAATACAATGCAATGCAAATGAATTCAATGCAATGCCATGCAATATAACAACATAATACAACAAGACACAAGACGACAAAATACAATAAACTACTACACTGAACAATGCCATATGACACAATACAGTAAAATGCTTTACAATGTACATCACAGACAGAGCAGAAGAAGTACTTATTCACGCTGTAACCCCTTAACCTCTATAGAGGAGAATGCACATCAGTGACGGAGAGACTGTGGCACCCCTGGGGACTGGAAGTGGCAGACAGGCCCTTACCACACACCACATTCTGTCGTGCTCTTTTTCTCATGGGACAGTGTAGGTTCAATCCAGTGAAGAAGCCACATCTACCTAGCCTAACAAAATAAAGAAAATGTAGAACTTTCACCAAGTCCAGCTAGTCAAGAGTTGACGTCACCCAAATCCATACCAGCTATTATCTCCCTTGACTTATTCTGTGTACTGGTTTGTTTGCATGGGTCAGAAATCAGTTGTGTGTATTCTCGGCTTGGAACTTTGTGAAATCTTGTGGTTTTGTCACTGGTAAACTGATTAACCACTTGCAGCAATTTCATCCCTACAACTTAAATTCACCACGAAGGGTACAGAGTTAGATTTGATCATCTTCAGATCACCATCAGGCTATACCTAGGTATCTTCAGATACCATCAGGCCATACCAGGTATCTTCAGATCACCATCAGGCTATATGGCATCTTCAGATCACTACCAGGCTACACCAAATATCTTCAGATCACCATCAGGCTATACCTAGGTATCTTCAGATTATCATCAGGCTATACCTAGGTTATCTTCAGATCACCATCAGGCTATATGGTATCTTCAGATCACTACCAGGCTACACCAAATATCTTCAGATCACATCAGGCTATACCTAGGTATCTTCAGATTATCATCAGGCTATACCTAGGTTATCTTCAGATCACCATCAGGCTATACCTAGGTATCTTCAGATTATCATCAGGCTATACCTAGGTATCTTCAGATCACCATCAGGCTATACCTAGGTATCTTCAGATCACCATCAGACTATACCTAGGTATCTTCAGATTACCATCAGGCTATACCTAGGTATCTTCAGATCACCATCAGGCTATACCTAGGTATCTTCAGATTACCATCAGGCTATACCTAGATATCTCCAGATCACCATCAGGCTATACCTAATCATCTTCAGTCACCATCAGAATATACCTTTTCATCTTCAGATCACCACGAAGGGTAAAGAGATACACTTGAACATATTCCAGTCACATCACCGTGAAAGGGTACAGAGCTAACGCCTTCGGATCACCATGAAAAGTAGAATGCTACTGTTGGGTCTCTCCAGATGGCCATTAAGTATACATAGCTACAACTGGGTATCTTGAAATCCCATAAAAGGTACACAATTACAGCTGGGTATCTTCACATCACCATGGAGGATACAAAGATACAAATCAACAAGTGAGTCTAAATCTACCACTGAATTACATAACTAGGAAAGGGAAAAAAAACACACAGGGCTGCAGAAACGTCTCTTCTGACCACTCTAATGGGAACAGTCAGGCTTACAGCATCATGTGGTCACAAAAGCAACAGCGTTATCGCTGGGTATCTTTAGATTACCACAAAGGTACAGAGCCCTTTTACACTAACTGTTTTAACGTCCACAGACCACCACCACAAAGGGTACAGAGTTACAGTTGGGTCTTTTCAAACCACTCCATAGGAAAACACATCTATGGCTTACCGTATCGCGTGGGCATCTTCAGCCCCCCGTATCTCTTCCAGTACATCCAGCAGGCGGAGCACAGGCGGCACTGCATGTGGGCGGGGCCCCAGGAGTACCACTGGGTGGACTGGGCCGCTGCACACAGAAAAACATGAAGCATGAGCTGGTGCATTGGTGAATGGCAGCTTTTGACCATGGTCAGGCTCCTGACATGTTTTTCATCTCTTACACACATGCACGCACATACTTACACACATGCACGCACGTACCTAAACACATGCGCGCACACACACACACACACACACACACACACACACACACACACACATACCCAAACACATGCACACACACATGTACACACACACACACACACACACACACACACACACACACTTACGCACACACACAAACACACATACTTATGCGCACACACAAATATGAAAGCTGACTGGTTCTTACATTTTGCCATTTCTTTTACATGAACTGGTTGCTTGTGAGGCCATCAATTTCATTCCTTTTTTAAGCCTTCACGGTCAATGTTGAATAAGTTCAGAATCAGATGACTGTTTCCAAATTATGACTCTTTGTAACTATAACTGTCTCCTCCTCCTTTAAACTCAGATGCACAAGAATTCAGAAAAAAAAAAAAAAAAATGAAACCAGAGGAGTACTTTGGAGAGTGCAGACTCTGCCAGTACTGAACGGATCAAGAAAAAGTTATTTTCTACCAGCAGAAGTAACAGCAGGTTCAGACTGAAACAGTCACTCCCAAGTAACGTTTTCCCCTTTCATAACAGTTTCTGAAAACAAAAAGAATATTTCATCTTTTATATTGCTTAATTAAAAGTTCAATATTTCATGCATATATAAATTTGTTGACAGACTATCACCAAACTGTAAAGAGTGCCTGCACAGAATTCCTGTTCAGTGCGAAATGTTCAATAATCATGCTAAACAGATCCTAGCATACAGACTGGGGACAGGGGCAGTCAGGGGATACTGACTTTGGGAGAGGGAGCCGTACTGGGACACAAACGGTGTGAGAAGGAACTCTGCTGGTATACAGACTTGTGAGGGAAGGAACAAAACCAGGATTATAGAGTGCAAGAACAAGGGAAGGCATTGTATTAGAAAACAGACAATATGGGATGAAACTGTACTGAGACAAAGACTGCAGAGGGAAGGAACTGTATGAGGATACTGTGACTGAAGTGACTTATCTGGAAAAACATGAATGAATGCTTGGGATACAGACTATGATAGTGGATTGTACTGGAATACAAACTGTGATGGATGATCTGTACTGGGATATGCTGTCATGGAAGAGGGACTGTATTGGGACACAGACCGTGAAGGAAGGGACTGTATTGGGACACAGACTGCGGGGGAGGGAGCTGTATTGGGACACAGACTGCAGGGGAAGGGACTGTATTGGGACACAGACTGCGGGGGAAGGGACTGTATTGGGACACAGACTGTGGGGAAGGGACTGTATTGGGACACAGACTGTGGGAAGGGACTGTATTGGGACACAGACTGTGGGGAAGGGACTGTATTGGGACACAGACTGTGGGGAAGGGACTGTATTGGGGCACAGACTGTGGGGGAAGGGACTGTATTGGGACACGGACTGCAGGGGAAGGGACTGTATTGGGACACAGACTGCGGGGGAAGGGACTGTATTGGGACACAGACTGCAGGGGAAGGGACTGTGTTAGGATACAGATCTACAGGAAAGGACTGTGCTGGGATAAGACAGTGGAATAAGGGACTGCACTGGTACACAAACAGAATGGGAAAGGACTGTACTGGGATACAGATTGTGGAAAAAGGGACTGTACTGGAACACAGACAGTGGGGAAAGGACTGTATTGGGACACAGACAGTGGGGAAAGGACTGTATTGGGACGCAGACAGTGGGGAAAGGACTGTACTGGGGACACAGACAGTGGGAAAGGACTGTATTGGGACAGAGACAGTGGGGAAAGGACTGTATTGGGACACAGACAGTGGGGAAAGGACTGTATTGGGACACAGACAGTGGGGAAAGGACTGTACTGGAACACAGACAGTGGGGAAGGACTGTATTGGGACATAGACAGTGGGGAAAGGACTGTATTGGGACACAGACAGTGGGGAAAGGACTGTATTGGGACACAGACAGTGGGGAAAGGACTGTATTGGGACACAGACAGTGGGGAAAGGACTGTATGGGACACAGACAGTGGGGAAAGGACTGTACTGGAACACAGACAGTGGGGAAAGGACTGTATTGGGACACAGACAGTGGGGAAAGGACTGTGTATTGGGACACAGACAGTGGGGAAAGGACTGTATTGGGACACAGACAGTGGGAAAGGACTGTATTGGGACACAGACAGTGGGGAAAGGAAAGGACTGTACTGGGGGACACAGACAGTGGGGAAAGGACTGTATTGGGACACAGACAGTGGGGAAAGGACTGTATTGGGACACAGACAGTGGGGAAAGGACTGTATGGGACGCAGACAGTGGGAAAGGACTGTATTGGGACACAGACAGTGGGGAAAGGACTGTATTGGGACGCAGACAGTGGGGAAAGGACTGTATTGGGACGCAGACAGTGGGGAAAGGACTGTATTGGGACATAGACAGTGGGGAAAGGACTGTATGGGGACACAGACAGTGGGGAAAGGACTGTATTGGGACGCAGACAGTGGGGAAAGGACTGTACTGGAACATAGACAGTGGGGAAAGGACTGTATTGGGGACACAGACAGTGGGGAAAGGACTGTATTGGGACACAGACAGTGGGGAAAGGACTGTATTGGGACACAGACAGTGGGGAAAGGACTGTATTGGGACACAGACAGTGGGGAAAGGACTGTATTGGGACACAGACAGTGGGGAAAGGACTGTATTGGGACACAGACAGTGGGGAAAGGACTGTATTGGGACACAGACAGTGGGGAAAGGACTGTATGGGGACACAGACAGTGGGGAAAGGACTATATTGGGACACAGACAGTGGGAAAGGGACTGTATTATGATACAGCCCCATGGGACAGGGGTGTGCTGGGACACAGAACTGGGTGAAGGGACTTACTGTAGCAGCTTTCACATGCTCTGCCGGACACCGGTCCTTCCCCGGTCACTTTGCCAGTGATGGCTGCTGGGTTGGGGGCTTCGTGCTGCAACACAACTCTGACCGTTACTTCAATATACACACCTAACTTCAGAACATTCGACACAACTCTGACAGTTATTTCAATATACACACCTAACTTCAGAACATTCGACACAATTCTGACAGTTACTTCAATATACACACCTAACTTCAGAACATTCGACACAACTCTGACAGTTATTTCAATATACACACCTAACTTCAGACCATTCAACACAACTCTGACAGTTACTTCAATATACACACCTAACTTCAGAACATTCAACACAACTCTGACAGTTACTTCAATATACACACCTAACTTCAGAACATTCAACACAACTCTGACAGTTACTTCAATATACATACATCACGTCAGAACATTCACACAAACTCTGACAGTTACTTCAATATATATATACGTCACTTCAGAACATTAAACACACCTCTGACAGTCATTTCAATATACATACATCACTTCAGAACATTACACATTACATGACACATTACTTCAGTGTACGCAAGCAACATCAGGAAACTCAACACTGATACATTATTTCAGTATACATATGCAATGCTAAAAAAAATACAATGACACATGATTTTAGTGTTGATTTGTAACATGAAAACATGACAATGGCACATTATTTCAGAGCACATTCTGTAACAACAGAGAACACAACACTGACACACTATTTCAGCATTCATATGTACCACCGGAAAATGCTACACTGACACATAATCTCAACACACAATATGTTACACTTGAAACACAACATTGGCACATTTCATGACACACGCATATCTAACACAAGAAAACACACACTGACATCATGCAATATGAAACATCAAAACACACAAAACTGACACATCATATAAGCATATATATTTAACACCCGAAAACACAACACTAACATATCGTTTCATTTTGCATACATAACAACAGAAAGCATGACAATGACACATTATTTCACTGTGTATCATGTCACACCAGAACGCACAAAAGCTCGAAGTAAGTGCTATTCCTAGCCGAGGTCTCTGATTGAGTAGTAGAGGAGGGAATGACAGCTTAGGGGAAAAAAAGTAGTTGCTTATAGCCTTTTTGTTTTCTCCAGTGTCTTGTACTCCAAACCCTAAAGGTGCACACACACACACACACACACACACACACACACACACACACACACACACACATAATATCAAGCTTCCTGAATCCTTGGGATCACTGACCTCAGTCTTGTCAGTCACAAAACCAGGCGACACAGAGCAAACTCACGTCCGATCTTCACAAGCGTGAGCCTCTTCCCTGACTCACCTTACTGTTCTGCAAGCTCTTATCAGCGTGGATACACTTGGACTACAACGACCAAACATGTATGGAACAGTCGCTCTCCCCCCAAATTGTGGCACAGTGAGTTGTTCCCTTACCGGATGTAACACTAAAACATTCCGAGGGCACTTCAATTTTCAGCCCCTCTCTTGAACTGAGTCTTCAAGATGTCAAAGCAGCTTATGACTTTCCTTTTCCTCCCCTCCCCCCCCCCCCCCCCCCCCCCCCCCCCCCCCCCCCCCCCCCCCCCCCCCCCCCCCCCCCCCCCCCCCCCCCCCCCCCCCCCCCCCCCCCCCCCCCCCCCCCCCCCCCCCCCCCCCCCCCCCCCCCCCACCCCCCCCCCCCCCCCCCCCCCCCCCCCCCCCACCCCCCCCCCCCCCCCCCCCACCCCCCCCCCCCCCCCCCCCCTTCCTTTTCCTCCCCCCCCCCCCCCCCCCCCCCCCCCCCCCCCCCCCACCCCCCCCCCCCCCCCCCCCCCCCCCCCCCCCCCCCCCCCCCCCCCCCCCCCCCCCCCCCCCCCCCCCCCCCCCCCCCCCCCCCCCCCCCCCCCCCCCCCCCCCCCCACCCCCCCCCCCCCCCCCCCCCCCCCGAAAGAAGCGGCAGAGGGTCTAACTGTGTCCACTATGCTTTAAGAAAAGCAGACTTTCTTCTGAAGGACTGTGTGCTGAAGATGTGTGCTGTCTAACTGCACTTGCCCTGTGACACACATATGTGACACACATAAACACCCTCTCCCCCACTATCCTCCTCTCTGCCCTTTAATAAGCTGTAGAACAGAGGAAACACAGTGCTGAGCTCCAAAGCCACCCTCAAAGATAAAAGCTTTCCTATGCTGGTGACAGCTTACACAGGTCTACACAGCACAGTGGCTGACTAACTAACAACAACAACAAATTGTTGTTTTTCATGTGCATTGACTGAAATGGGGGAAGAGGGGCAGGCAGTCTTGACTTACTAGTTAGGAATGTAGACCTGCTTCAGCTTGCTTTCAGCCTCTGCTGCCTTGATACGCTTCTGCACAACCAGAACCACACTGGTTAATATAAAAATCAGAAGGGGAATAATATAAAAACCAGAAGGGGAATAAAGAAAGAAAGACATACATAGAGACGAAAGACAGATACATTCACATACACTAAATAATTGAAAAAAGAAAACATAAAACAATCCATCCACTTAATCAATGAGCTCGCTAGGAAACAATGTTCTGAACTCTTCTTAAGAGAAACAAATATGAATGACAAAGACAGACAGACAGAGCGACAGACAGACAGCCAGAGACTGACAGACGGAACATTTCAAAGACTTCCAAACAAACCAGACCTACATGCATCATAAGAGTTTCCAGCTGTCCAACCTCAGTCAGATAAGATAATGTTGCTTATAGCCCAGCCGACTGCAAAGGGCCATGTCAGGGCTGTCACCACGTTAAAATCAACTCACCAGTCATTTAAAAAAAAAAAAAAAAGAATAAAAAAAAAACTCAGTCAGCCTTACCTGCTGAACATATCTGTCTGTGGTTTTCCACATGTAGTAGTACTCCACAATGCTCTTCAGTGATTTCCAGGGCAGCTGTAGTGGGTAAAAACAAAAAAGAAAAGAAAAAAGATGGACAGTCAGCAATAGAACATGGAAAAACTGTGGTAACTGATCATCACTAAACAAGTCATCTATTTGACCAGGAAGCTTATTCAATTCAGTAACACCGGCTAGAGCATGGTTTAACTGATTACATACAAAACTTGTCAGTGATTTATCAAGGAAACTCATTTCATTCATTCACTCTGCTATGCACCATTGTAATCACTACTACTGATCTTAATGCCATGCGAAGGCACAGAGGTGAGCCATTCCATCCAGGAAGGGGACAGGAGTCTAACTTTCCTCTTAATCGTCAAGAGTGGCCAGAAGTTTGTGAGTGCAGTACGCATGCGCCTGTGTGTATGTGTGTGTGTGTGTGTGTGTGTGTGTGTGTGTGTGTGTGTGTGCATGAGCGCACAAATTTCCATCTATGCCTTTAAATAATCATTCGTCAGAGTTCACAATCACTTAAATATTGTAAACAACTTAGTCTCCAAAGACTTGCTAGGAGCTTAGCTCACAACATCTAATTCAGTGGGATGTTATCAGATATCTAATCAACCCTTTAACCCGAGCAATCTTTTTTTTTATCTATTCAACATATATCCATGCACTCCTTGACATACTTGGATAACTTTTCATTCATCAGATCTCTGCCCATCCTTCTGAATACCCAGTGGTCTTCACCTGTCCTCATCATAACACCTTGATGACAACCCATCAGTTCCAGCACAATATTATATTCACCTATTTTGTTGTTTCCCCCATAAACAAGCATACCCCAAGCTGATGGACCTAAGGTTCTAAACCATTTCTTCAAAAAGCAGCGCATAAAGGTCTCCTCCCCCCCCCCCCCCCCCCCCCCCCCCCACCCCCCCTTCCCCCAAAGTCTCACCCACTAAGACAGTTCTCATCTGCTTGTCTGAACTGGTGCAGGCCACAAATACATCCTCCTTCAGAAAAGACCAATAGGCACACAAGACTAGAGTTGCCATGGGTACTAAAGCGACCCCCTGCTGCACTTGCTGGTTCATGGGCTATCTTGAACAACAGCTGCTTCAACAGCCCACCTGACCCGTACCTTCCAACCCCTTTCACTTTTCAGTCTTTACTTCATTAATCATTTCTTCTTCTTCTTCTGCCTACGCAGGCTGAGACTCCTGCGGACACTCCCTACATGGACAGGCAAGTATCAATCCCATCTACCCAATAAAGGCACTGGAGTTTTTATGCATGACCGCTTTTTATCCCGCCATTAAGGCAGCCATACTCCATCTTCGGGGAAGGTGCATACTATGTGTAACGTGTATCCATACCAATGGCCAAACTGGCCTTCTCTTCCGAAAGCTGGTGATCGGGTTTTACGTGTGTGCAAGATGTTATGCGTGCCTTCACATACGGAACCTCGGTTTATGGTCTCATTCGAAGGACTCTTCATTATCATTGAGATCTCTGTCATCCCCTTCTAAATACCCCAACAAAAATCTCTCGATTAATCATATTGCCACTTGCCTTTCAACATGTTTTACTCATCAACCCACCATAGTAATCTTAAATCTTGTTACAGATTCCTACCCACCCTTCCAACTATCCAATCTAACTATCCGAATCACCTTTGGTTACCCACATCTGAGCCCATCCCATCGAATTACCTATGCAACCTTGTCTCTATTCATTCTGGGCTGTTTGATTTCACTATATGGACCAAGATTTACTGTGGCAAGTAATTTTGCCAGAGCAGACTGTAAATATATTCCCATCTACCTTCTCGAGCCATGAAGATGTCTTAACTCTTTTGACAAGCATGCACCCCTAGAGCCCGACCGGAAATCACACAGCCAAAAGGCTGAGCGCCTGCCAGCGCCCTGTAAAACACGTGGCAACAATGGGTGCCACTATGTTTCTCGTAGAAAAGGAAGTCTCGCGAGAACGTGGCTTCGTTTTTCCTGTAGCGATTCACTTCCGTTTGCAAAAGCCACGAGTCGTTACGTGCCGTAGTTCTCGAGTTATGAATTTTTAAAGTTTTGTGGTCGAAATGCTGTTTTTCACCATGGCTAACCTTGATTTCTGCCGTTCTATAATGGGATTTAGTGATGAAGATACTGTGATTTGTAGGATTTACAGCATAAGACTTAGTGAAAGTGCTGGGTAGTGAAGCTTAGAGTGACCTAGATTTCGACTGGGATGAGGTTCTAGATATGATTAACAATGATTCAGAAGAAAGTTGTGAAGAAGATTCCCCCCCCCCCCCCCCCCCCCCCCCCCCCCCCCCCTGAGTAAATGGCTCTGTGTGACATTCTTCAAACTTATGATATAGCAACATACATATTTGTAGGAATTTCAAAAATTATTTTCATTCATCATTTCCTTTCTGCTCTTTTTTGAATTAATTTTTAAACTGGGTAACCATGTTCAAATTATGGAGTCACTTCTCTTGCCGTAGGTTTTCGGCGTAACTAAGCACAGGTAAGTGCATACTGAAGAGGGTTATTCTGAGTCAGCAAGAACCCTGGCCCAGACCTTTACCTAACTCTAAGCACCATCACAAAGGGTCAACATGTTCCCAGCTAGTTCCCTCCACCTGTGCAGAAGTCGTCAGTCATGACCACTCGCTGTGTGGCGTCTAGTTGAGGGTCAAAGTTATACAGTCCCACAGTCCGATGGCCTTGTAGCTATGAACTGTCAGAGGTGCACCATGACTGGAGCAGAGCACTATGGAAGGCAGCGCCCACCTCTTTCCTTCTGCTACATTACCCTCCCCTGAAAATCAGGCATGCAGTAAACTCCTGGGTAGACAGGGAGGATTTTCAAGCCAAACAAAGTCCCACCTCATGAGTGGTTTTTAAATTTACAGTCTTCAGCTCCGCAGCTCAAAACTTTCAGCATTTTACTGCAGGCCCTCTTAATTAATTTCTTTTTAATTTAAAAAGAAAAAACAATGTGGGAAAGGGAAGCAATCCCAGTTGGCCCAAGCCATTTCTTGTCAAACTGAAAATGTGTCCCTTCACAAGGTTCTTTTTTTTCTTTTCTTTTTTTTTTTTTTTTTTTAAACTTTTCTTCCTTGATTACAAATGGTTTTCGCTTCAAGATGTTGTTAAATTTGGATCACGATGATTTTTTTTTACATTTAATTCTGGACTTTACAAACCAAATTTAATGAAAGTCTACGCATTTCACTATTCAACCACTGACTAGAAAAAAAAAAAATCTTGTAAAAGTTAAGGAAAGTCTGTACAGCAATTCAACACTTAAAACAACTGATGGCAAAGCCTGAAGGAAATCTACAAACATAACATTACCATACACTGGACAATAACAACAACAACAAATTTGACCATCAAGTAAGGTAACTCTTGCTCTCATGATGAAATAATCACAGACCCATAACTCCAAATGGAAATGTTTCCTTGTTTGTTCAGTGTGCTCTGAGTTATCATTTCTGCCAGGCGATTCAGTGCCGTAACAGTACTGAATTGGAGTTATGGGCGTGTACTTATTTTGTCACTGGAGCAAGCGTTACCCTACTTGTTTGTTAATTCCTATTTACTGTTTCCCCGCCTAGTTTCAGATTCCCTTTTTTCAAAAAAAAAAAAAAAAAAAGTCATAAACAAAACCCACAGTAAGGAAAAGTGTCCAACAATTAATTAAGGCAGACAAGAAAAAAAACCCATACTTACAAAATCCTGACGAATGTCGTTGAAATCCTTGCCATACTTGTCCAGGGCTCCTCAAACAGGTTGGCCTCGGACGCAGACCACTCCTCCATCTCATCGCGACAACAGACACAAAGCACCGGGCCCCCGTCAGGAACCAGGCTTCGCACCGCCTCCGAGGGATCGTACCCATGCTTGTGGAGTGTGTCCATGGCATGGAACTGAAAAACAAACAAACAAAAATATGTTCACCACTTACCCTTTCTTTTCGTGCTGGTTTTGCACTCCAGCTGACTGACCATACACACACAACCCCATCAGTCTTAAAACATCCCTGAATGTTAGATGCACCAAAACATTACCAGGTCAAGTCATGATAAAACCTGAAACCTCCATCCCCCCTCCCCTCCTTCCAGCCCCCTTCTCCAACTCCCCTAATAACTAAATGAGGAGGATTCACCACCACAGAGTTTCACGTGATCCAAACACCGACAACGGGTGAGCCAACTCACCAAAGTGACAGTTTACTGTCATCCCTGGCAACTAGCAAGCCAACTCACTAGTGTGACGGAGTGTTGCTCCTGACAACCCATGAGTCAAGTCATCAGAGTGACATTAACATGTCATGCACAGCCCCCTGACAACCCGTGAATCACCAGTTCGCCAGAGCAGCAGGATGTCATGTCATCCCTGACTGCTGGTCAGCCAACTCACCTGACACAGTGACCTGAAGCACCAGTGATCCAACAACCCATCATCAGGGTGACTGATAGTCGTATCATCCTCTGACCACCAGAAAGTCTTGATACCCTTAACGACTTACAAGTCAATTCACCATTGGTGATAGAGTGTCATGTTACCCCTGACAACCTGACCTGTGAGCTAACTTACCAGGATGACATCAGAGCATAGCTTTCAGCCTCATGAAGTCCATTATCAGGAGAAGTCAGAGGATACAGAGGACAGCATAGCTTTGAATTGACAACATGGTGACTGACTGTTGGAACTGATCCATGTAGGACTGACAGCATGGTGACTGTTGGAACTGATCCATGTAGGACTGACACCATGGTGACTGTTGGAACTGATCCATGGAGGACTGACACATGGTGACTGTTGGAACTGATCCATGGAGGACCGACACCACGGTGACTGTTGGAACTGATCCATGTAGGACTGACACCACAGTGACTATTGGAACTGATGTTGTAGGACCGACACCACGGTGACTTTTGGAACTGATCCATGGAGGACTGACACCATGGTGACTGTTGGAACTGATGTTGTAGGACTGACCCATGGTGACTGTTGGAACTGATCCATGGAGGACTGACAGCATGGTGACTGTTGGAACTGATCCATGGAGGACTGACAGCATGGTGACTGTTGGAACTGATCCATGTAGGACTGACAGCATGGTGACTGTTGGAACTGATCCATGTAGGACTGACACCATGGTGACTGTTGGAACTGATGTTGTAGGACTGACAGCATGGTGACTGTTGGAACTGATCCATGTAGGACTGACAGCACGGTGACTGTTGGAACTGATCCATGTAGGACTGACACCATGGTGACTGTTGGAACTGATGTTGTAGGACTGACAGCATGGTGACTGTTGGAACTGATCCATGTAGGACTGACACCATGGTGACTGTTGAAACTGATCCATGGATGACTGACAGCATGGTGACTGTCGGAACTGATCCATGTGGGACTGACACCATGGTGACTGTTGGAACTGATGTTGTAGGACTGACAGCATGGTGACTGTTGGAACTGATCCATGTAGGACTGACAGCATGGTGACTGTTGGAACTGATCCATGGAGGACTGACACCATGGTGACTGTTGGAACTGATCCATGTAGGACTGACACCATGGTGACTGTTGGAACTGATCCATGTAGGACTGACACCATGGTGACTGTTGGAACTGATCCATGTAGGACTGACAACATGGTGACTGTTGGAACTGATCCATGTAGGACTGACACCACGGTGACTGTTGGAACTGATCCATGTAGGACTGACACCACGGTGACAGTTGGAACTGATCCATGTAGGACTGACACCACGGTGACTGTTGGAACTGATCCATGTAGGACTGACACCACGGTGACTGTTGGAACTGATCCATGTAGGACTGACACCACGGTGACTGTTGGAACTGATCCATGATGGACTGACACCATGGTGACTGTTGGAACTGATGTTGTAGGACTGACACCATGGTGACTGTTGGAACTGATCCATGGAGGACTGACAGCATGGTGACTGTTGGAACTGATCCATGGAGGACTGACACCATGGTGACTGTTGGAACTGATGTTGTAGGACTGACAGCATGGTGACTGTTGGAACTGATCCATGTAGGACTGACAGCATGGTGACTGTTGGAACTGATCCATGTAGGACTGACACCACGGTGACTGTTGGAACTGATCCATGTAGGACTGACACCATGGTGACTGTTGGAACTGATCCATGTAGGACTGACACCATGGTGACTGTTGGAACTGATGTTGTAGGACTGACAGCATGGTGACTGTTGGAACTGATCCATGTAGGACTGACAGCATGGTGACTGTTGGAACTGATCCATGTAGGACTGACACCATGGTGACTGTTGGAACTGATCCATGTAGGACTGACACCACGGTGACTGTTGGAAGTGATGTTGTAGGACTGACAGCATGGTGACTGTTGGAACTGATGTTGTAGGACTGACAGCATGGTGACTGTTGGAACTGATCCATGTAGGACTGACAGCATGGTGACTGTTGGGAACTGATCCATGTAGGACTGACAGCATGGTGACTGTCGGAACTGATGTTGTAGGACTGACAGCATGGTGACTGTTGGAACTGATCCATGTAGGACTGACAGCATGGTGACTGTCGGAACTGATGTTGTAGGACTGACAGCATGGTGACTGTTGGAACTGATCCATGTAGGACTGACACCACGGTGACTGTTGAACTGATCCATGTAAGACTGACAGCATGGTGACTGTTGGAACTGATCCATGTAGGACTGACAGCATGGTGACTGTTGGAACTGATCCATGTGGGACTGACACCACGGTGACTGTTGGAACTGATCCATGTAGGACTGACACCACGGTGACTGTTGGAACTGATCCATGTAGGACTGACAACATGGTGACTGTTGGAACTGATCCATGTAGGACTGACAGCATGGTGACTGTTGGAACTGATCCATGTAGGACTGACAGCATGGTGACTGTTGGAACTGATCCATGTAGGACTGACAACATGGTGACTTTTGGAACTGATCCAGGACTGACAACATTATGAGTTCTGATTATTGGAACTGGTGCATCTCACCTATTCAACAAAAAAAAAAATTGCTCCAAAATCACATTTTAAGGTACAATTTAAAAAAATCAGGATTTCTACCTCAAAACAAGACATTTTCAATCAATAAAAAAAAAATGAATTTAGCACCCGGGTGTTTATCCTGACTTGACGTTGTAATGGATTTGATGTTGAGGAATGATTTCACAGACCAGGCAAGGTCCTGTATGGTTATCTAAGCTTACTTAACAACACAATATACCTTCAGAGTCATTCTAATCTATTGCGCCTTGGCTTAAGGCTGTGTCAGACCTACTGACACAGGCTACAACACCAAGGCTACATTAAAATGTTGTTATGCTCTGTTTAGTTACGCGGGAATGTCTTCAGTCATGACAAGCTCTGAGCATAACATTATCAGTCTCCAAAATCCCTCGAAGTCGGAGTGCGGCTGCCCATGTGGCGGGGTAATCAAAAACGGTCACACACGTAATGTTCTCATCCCTAGCTGATGCATTTGTACTATAGTGTTCAAGTGCTTAGGCTGTTAGGATGATCCCTGGAGTCTTTTAGCCAGGGTACGACAACAACAACAACAACATTCTAATCCAGCATATTTATAAGACATAGCCCTCTCAAGGCTGTCATCAAGCAAAGAAAAAAAATGTGTGTATATAATATATATATATATATATATATATATATATATATATATATATATATATATATATATATATGGCTGTCTTTTTTTCGTAGGTTTGTACCTGTTCAGAGCAAGCTACTTAGTTCTGAGAGGCAGGGGAGATTACAGCTCGCCCACAGCTGCAGAGACCAAGCCGTGAATGCAGGTCAGGGAAAGGGGCGTTTTCTGCAGGCTGCTCCCCACCAGCCAGCTAACCGTGCTGTACTCGGGCGAACTGAATGTCATCTGTGCATAGCTGGTCTGGTAACAAATGTGTTCGGCATTGCTGAGCGGCCATTACAAGTGGGGCTGTTAGTTTGATAATTAGTGGTTGTCATGAAAAATGTAATATATCTGTGCTCTTGAGATGACTGAATAGGCGAATTCCCGACAATTCTGTTAATACTAAACTCGACTAGGTTTATTTTCCTGTAGATAATGTAGACACGGCATGAAAGCTTGTACACAAGTGGTCAGGCGATATTCAAACAATGACAACACGCACACAATTGTGCAAAAATGATGTCATCACTTTCTGGGAATTTAATTTTCCCTAGTGTTAACTAGTACACAAGTTTGATACATGTCTCTGCTTGGACTACAGCAACAAAAATGTTGGGTCAGAAATGTGTAAGCCTTGTTTGTTCGGCCCTTTCACTAAGTGTCTCGCACAGGACTGAAAAATATAACGCTGTGGCATGGGTATCAATCACTTGATCATACACGTCTATAGATTCTCTGGGTGACGGAGCGAAACAGTCAAGGAGTCTGCAAACTGAAAGTTCATCTTCAGATACCTCAACATTGCTGGCAAGGATAAAGGGTCAAATGGGTGGGGTTGTGGAAACTGGGAGTGAGACTGACTAGCCTTTTGACCTCTAGCTTTTGGAGCAATTTTTTGTTTGATGTGACGATGGGGTCTACTTTATATATATATATATATATATATATATATTCATAAACTCCAGTCAGGTAAAAAAAAAATGAAGACATACACACAACATAGCAATTCAGAGCATATATATATATATGTGCGTGTGTGTGTATATATGTATATATATATATGTGTGTGTGTGCCTGCCTCAATGCACATAAAAGTAGGCGCTGTCGAGTGTGCCAGACATTCCGTTTCATTAATCATAGATTTTTTTTAAATTGTAAAAAACACATTTTCAAAAATTAAATTCGAAAGGATTTCAACTCATCAGTGCACCTCAACGCCGTGACAACCCTGATATGGCCCTTAGCAGTCAGCTGGGCTGTAAGCGACATTACCCACAACCCACTTACTCACCAAGGTGATGTCTCTGGAGGCAGCAGCAGCACTCATGTGCAGACTGGGCTGGCGCACGGTGCTGGGTGCAGTCCAGGGCACGGGCGAAGGTGCCCACGGAGCGGGCCACCACCAGGAACTGGTCGATGTCCTTCTTGCTCAGCGGGTTCTGGGGGTTCCAGGTGAGGGTCTCCAGGTCCTCCATTCTCCGATCATCACTCTCTCCTAGAAAAGACACAGCTTTCTTTGAGAATCAGACTGAAATGAAAACTTTTTTTTTTTCTCACTCAGGCAGGCCCCTTCTTTGATCACTACCCCTGATCCTACTCTGTCTCTCTCTCTCCCTGTGTCCGTTCTTTGTCTACAGTTCGTACTTACTGTGCCTGGTCAGAAATGTTCTAAGATTCCTAAAACCTTTCTGCTGGCACCCAATCATGGGCTGGATCCAGTGGAACACGGATGTCCACCTGTACCAAACCTCAAATCTTGATTCCAATTAAGCATGTTCTGTTCACAATTTAACTTCTTAATGATTATGAGTGAAGAAGTCATTACCTTCTAGTGTCATGTGCTGCTTTGAGCGAACTCAGCATGAATGATCAGGCAAGTTTTCTGTTAGTTTTTTTCTGTCACCATGAGCCAGCAGAGTAACTTTACAGTGATGCTAGATTTTGATTAAATCTCTGGGGACAATCTTAGCAAAACGATATAAATAAAAAAGACTTTAAATAAAAAAAGTCATTAAAACGAAACCATCACAGAAAATAAGCTTGAATGTGATACGCTTAAGTTTCATTTGCGTTTGATCACGAAAGCAGTGAGAACTGTGGTAATGATAAATGGAAGTGATGAGTGATCTGGTAAGTGACGAGTGGCCATACAAATTATTGTAATAATAAGGATTTATAAAGTGATGAGTGGTTTGATTTGCCCCCACCCCCACCCCCTACCCCCTCCATCCAGGAACCATGCATCACTGAGATGTAATAGTTTGTATAAATCAACCTGATCTTTCAACTGAACAGTCAAAACATACACTAGGTCAGGAAGGTTTACTCACTCTGTTGCCATGCAACAGACGACCGGTTAAAAGCTTAAAAGCATGCTTATAGTCTCCAAGGGGGAGACAATCTCCAATGGGGAGGAAACTCACTAACATATAACTCCTGGTCAAAAAGGGGGAGTCAAGTTACCACTTTCCGCGGTCACTGGAGGAGAAACAATCAGGTTTCGAAATATTGGTATCTGACCATGAGTTATAGTTAGTGCTCCCCATTTTGAGAAGCTGAAGGCTTTTTGATTATTCCCCATTCACCACCCACTCAAGCACATACTATTAGTTAGGCAGAATTATCTACCACTGCAGATATGAATGCTTCTCTCCCCTTATTTCTTTCAATCTAAGACATAAGAGCAAGCTTTGTTTATAATTCAATCTTTCTTGCAGTCAATGCAACAACTGGCTGCTCTGTAAGTTGCTGGAATGATGCTCGGTTACTTATCCTTGGAATATATTAGTTTATTGTATATATATATTTGCTCCCCTTTCTGGAAACCGAAGGTACCAGGGTCTGGGTTCCTAATCCTCTCTCTCTCTCTCTCTGCATTTATATAATGCATATATATGCAGATTATTACTTCAGACTTCTAACAATGAGTTTCTGTTAGTGCCAGGTGACACACAGCATCTGTTCCGCAGCAGGAGAAGAAGGAAGACAAATTATCCTGACAGACTGTGGAATGCCAGGAGGGGAGGAGTAATTCTGTCGCCAGTCTACACATCTGGCAGGGTCTGGGAACTTCTTCCTCGCTTTTCTCTCCACCAGAAAATGTTTCACATGCAGACAGCACCTGTGTCTGCCAACTTTAATTGCATGACCTTATCAAGACTGTTTCCAGAACAGACTGACTGCAGAGCAGACAGACAGGGGGAAGGGGGCGAAGCGGAGCAGTGTGTCTGGGGGGGGGGGGGGGGGGGGGGGGGGGGGGGGGGGGAAGGAGAACTAAAGGTGAAGTTTCTGAAAGCAGACCGACATTGTCTGAGTGTACAGACCATAGGACCCGGTTCTGGACACTCATGCAATTTTTTTTTTTTGGGGGGGTGCTGTTTTCACACGTGCAGGCTCTCGGTAACAAATGCTATGCGTGTCATTTACTCATCCAAACCAAATTATGAGCTGAGATTTTAATACCAGTGTCTCGTCAAGATGAGCACTTTGTGAGAAAGTCGAAAGGCATGTTCTTCATTACCTATGTGAATGCTCCGCTAACACATAGCAAACAACATTTAAATCTATGAGTAGTAGTTTTTCTCGATCGAAATTTTGCTGAAACACAGCTACACTGACAGCAGTGTCTGCTACTGGTTTTTCAGGTTTAGTGAAAGATACAAAGATAAAATCTATTTTCTAGCCTGTTTCCCCAAATGTAAATATCAGCTTATTGTGACCCTGTCACTGTGAAAGCCTGGGGACCCCTGATCTGGTCTGCAATGAGTGAGTTTCTTTTTTTCTTTCTTTTTTTTCCCCCGCATATGCAAGCTGATACTCCTGCGGACACTCCCTATATATACAGGCATGAATTGATCCCATCTACCCAACAAAGGGAGTGGATTTTTGTGTGTATGACCGTTTTTTTTATCCCGCCATTAGAGACAGCCATACTCCAAATTCAGGGAAGGTGCATACTATGTGTAACGTGTCATCCATACCAACGGCCAAACTGGCCTTCTCTTCCAAAAGTTGGTGATGGGATTTTATGTGTGTGCAAGATGTTATGCATGTGTTCACACAAGAAACCTTGGTTTATAGTCTCAAGGATTGTATGGGAAATGGAGTCAGAACCAATGTTAACTCCATGGGAAAAATTCCACTGTACCGAAACGACCCAGCGGAGATTCGAACCCACAACCCCAAGACTACGAGTCCGGCGCTCTACCACTAGGCTTATTCCAGCCCCCAAGTGAGTTTCACTTTCCCTTACTGTTTGAAGTTAGAAGATCAAATGCCTTCAGGAGCCCTTCACTAATTACTAAAAAAAATTTTTTTAATTGAAAAAAATTTTTCTAATTCACTAATTCATAGTTGTATTCATGGAGGAAAAGTTTGCCCGCATTTGTTTCTTCCCAACCCACATTCAGCCGCTCCAATACACTGTGGACTACAAGAGAGTGAGCGGTTGCAGCATCAATTCCAAACAATGGACAGGGAGTCCCAGGATCCAGCCCAGACCCTGGTGGGTGTGTGCAAGGACAAAGCCCCACAGAAGTCCAGCCCTATTTTTTGTTTTTTTATCTTGGTTTTGAATGTCTGCACCGGCAGAGCACAATTCAGGGCAAAAGGGCCAGCTGGGCGTTTCATATCCCACGCCTCCCTCAGGATTTCTGACTGACGTTCTTAATCCTGACTGATGATGTTCTTCACAAGTCCTGTCCCTGAAACATGTTTTGCCCCTCCCTTCTGGAAAAAGGCAATGAATCTTATCATCTTCTTTTAATGGATTTTGATTCTGAAAAAGGCAATGAATTTTATCATCTTCTTTTAATGGATTTTGATTCTATCAGTCCAGCAGTTGTTAACTGTGACTGAACAAGAATCAGCGTACATG
Source organism: Conus betulinus (assembly GCA_016801955.1). Lineage (NCBI taxonomy): Eukaryota > Metazoa > Mollusca > Gastropoda > Neogastropoda > Conidae > Conus > Conus betulinus. The sequence goes on along the minus strand of JADBJO010000652.1, from coordinate 393,794 downwards.
CTTACACAGACATATGTGCATTATCTACACACACACACACACACACACACACACACACACACACTCTCCTTCCTAATGTGACCTTTGTTTTGTGGGGGTTTTTTTTTGTTTTTTTTTTTTAAGGGGGGGGGGGGGGGGGGGGGGGGGGGGGGGCGTAATGTCTGCTTGGAACTGAGAAACAAGATTGAGTAAACTAAGGTAAGCTCAGGGCTTGAAACAACCAACAGTCTATGAGCACCAACCACTTTTCAAAAGGGGCGTAATGTCTGCTTGGAACTTGGATCCCACTCTGATCTCCCCTTTGTCGGCCAGTAGTGTCCTCTGCTGGGGGTCATACACCAGGCAGTAGAAAATGTGTCCTGCAATACACCATCACAGTGTTACGGTTACTATGACCTGCAATACGCCGTCACAGTGTTACTATTACTGTGTCCCTGCAATACACCATCACAGTGTTACTTTTACTGTCCTGCAATACACCATCACAGTGTTACGATTACTGTGTCCTGCAATACACCATCACAGTGTTACTATTACTGTGTCCTGCAATACGCCATCACAGTGTTACGATTACTGTGTCCTGCAATACATCATCACAGTGTTACTATTACTGTGTACTGCAATACATCATCACAGTGTTACTATTACTGTGTACTGCAATACATCATCAGTGTTACAATTATTGTGTCCTGCAATACACCATCACAACACACACATTGCCAAGTCCTGCAATACACCATCACAACACACACATTGCTAAGTCCTGCAATACACCATCACACTGTGTCCTGCAATACACCATCACACTGTGTCCTGCAATACACCATCACACTGTGTCCTGCAATACACCATCACACTGTGTCCTGCAATACACCATCACACTGCGTCCTGCAATACACCATCACACTGCGTCCTGCAATACACCATCACACTGTGTCCTGCAATACACCATCACACTGTGTCCTGCAATACACCATCACACTGTGTCCTGCAACACATCATCACAACACACACACACACTGCACATTACCGCATCCTGCAACGCACAATCGCAGCGCATGCACTGTTGTGTCCTGTCGCGCACTGTCACAACAATAACATGTATCGCTGTGTCCTAGAACACACTGTCACAACACACACGGGGTGCTGGGAGGGAAGGGGCTGGAGGGGTGTGGGGCAGTCCCAGAGGACGCTGAAGAGGTTGAAATGAGGGGCAAGCAGCAAAAAGAGGGGGAAGAAGTTCTTCAAGTTCTCATCCATCTGGAAACGAGTGAACTTGAGCTCAAGGAAATGGATCAAACCTACATGTCTGCTTATGTCTCCTCTAAGAGTTTTCATTTTCCGCACTCAACTCCTTATACACACACTAAACGCCATTACAAGTTTATTATGCTGGACTGAAAATTAATGGGACTTTCAGAGGCATGGAAAAGAGCTGAATTCACTGACATCTACAGGGAAGAGAAGTGGGGGGGGGGGGGGGGGGGGAGATGTAGGGAATGAAAAGCAAACATGTTCAGACGCTGAAAAGAGCTTAATGGAGGAGGTGGGGATGGGGGGTCACGCTGGAACTCGCCTCCTTGTTCAGGTATGAGAGGAGGTCCTCTGTCTCGTTGAGCAGCGTGACAGAGCACTTGCCGCGTATGTGGGTGGCTGGCAAGGTCTCCACCTGGCGAGACAAGAACAGTTCTCTGTGTTTCAGCTGATGTCTCTGTTTTTCGGGAATATCACAGAAAGGCTTGGGGTTGCCGTCCTCAGTAGGGGTGGCCGCGGTCTCGTTCACGTGGTTGCTGCCATCGCTGTGGCCGTTTTCAGTCTCGGCTTTGATGTCTGGGTTAGGTTCTGTGCCCGTCTCCACCCCATTCTGACTGGGAGCTGCAACATGAGCCGCAGAGTTGTTGGTGCCATACAAACAATAAGAAGCAGTGAAATGTCCCAAATAAAGACCTTCTCAATTCTCATCCCCTCTGCCCACCCCCTCCCCCTTCTAAACATCTTTTCAGTTTGTTAGTTTTCAACATTTTCATCTCAGTCTGTAATACTCTTACCTCAACATTACACTTCCTTCCTATTTGTTTGTTAGATACATAAGCTGGAGCCCTTTGGAACGAGACGCTTACTCCTGCTGGCTCTGCAGCTCAGCAGTTACTGCTGTCAGCTGGAGGTTTAGCAGGTGGTTGTCCTGCCTGGGCTGGATCAGATCAGGCATCACTGAACACCATCAACCAGACTTGCAGCGGTGGCCCCCACCAACACCCCTCCCCCAGGCACACCATTATCTCCATCTTTCCTGCTCAACACAACATTTTGCCAAGTGAATTCTACCCCACACCCTGCCACATCCTTTCCCTGTCCCCCCCCCCCCCCCCCCCCCCCCCCCCCCCCCCCCTCTCTTCCTCCCGTCCTAAACATTTAGTACTTTCACCAAAAAAATAAAACAATGTAATAAAAGACAGAGAGTGAGAGCAAGTTCTACCCACCACCTCCCACTCTTTCATAGTCACATACCTCTCCACTTGCCATTTGTTCGCCATTTCAGACCCCTAAAAAGACTACCTGCTCCCCTCCCCCACCCCCACCCCTTCCCCATTTCAAACACACACACATCTCTCTCCAACTCTCTCTCTCTCTTTTTCTCTGTCTCTTTCTCAACTCTCCCCACTCTTTCCACTCGGAGATGAAGGGATCCACCCCTGGCAAGCATCGAACACAGCCACTGTCCCATTCCTCACACCACAACATCCATGCACACTGCGTTCAAAATATGCAGAAAGTTCAATATGTTTCTCAATTCACACTGTGCTAGTTTACAATCGCCGATTATGTGCATGCTTAATGGCCAGTAAACTGCCTCTGCCGTTCGAGTTCATTCATAATTATATTGGAAATCATCTGCATACATACACATTTACATACATACATACATAAGCATCTCTCTCTCTCTCTCTCTCTCTCTCTCTCTATATATATATATATATATATGTGTGTGTGTGTGTGTGTATGTGTGTGTGTGTATACATATATCTACAAACATCTATATCTATATGTCTGTCTGTCTGTCTGTCTGTCTGTATGTCTCTCTCTCTCTCTCTCTCTCTCTCTCTCTCTCTCTCTCTCTCTCAGGAATGGGTCTCTCTGGCTAAAAGCTAATGAGGTTGTGACCACAGTTTGGTGGTGGGGGTCTGTGTAGGACAGTCCTAGCATGCATTACTGAACCGTTCCCTCCCCCTTTCCCCCCCCCCCCCCCCCCCCCCCCCCCCCCCTCCCCCCTTCCCCACCTCCTCACCCCCTCCTCATTCTAATTTGTCATAACAAGCTATTTGAACTGGACAGACAGGTAATCGTCAGGCTGAATGTGAGTTGAGCATGAGAGTTGGGATGGGGAATGGTAAGTGAGTCAATGGCAAGACTGCGCACACATGTGTGGAAGTGGCTTGTGGGTATATGTGGGGTGAGGGAAAGCGTGTGGGGGAAGCAGGCGGAGGGCTGGGGGGGGGGGGGGGGGGGGGGGGGGGGGGGGGGGGGGGGAGTTGTGTTGGGGGGGGGGGGGGGGGGGGGTGGAGTTGTGTTCGGGCAACAGGCACAACAGGTTTATTATGAGTGGTTGGGGGAGGGGGGAAGGGGGGTGGGAGAGTGGGGTATGAGATTTGTCTGTAGCAGGAAGGTTTGACCTAAGTTAACAATTTTCACATTTTTCGTTGTATAGAATGTTTGAGTGCGACTGCTTCCTTGCCAGTAAAACAAACTGTCCCCAGAGGAAAGTCCAATGGCCAAAAAGATTGGGAAACTACAGCCTCCTTGTTTTGTGTTCTTCCCAAGCTGTCCTAATATGACTTGGCAAAGATTTAAGTGAAAGAAAAAAAAAGAGGGGGTGGGGGTGGGGTGGGGGGGTGGGTGGCAGGAGGGAGAAAAAGAAAATGAAAATATAATCTCTGTGTGTGTGTGTGTGTGTGTGTGTGTGTGTGTGTGTGTGTATGCGTCTCCCTCTCTTTGCCCTTGTCATCTCCATAATAACTACTTATTGCTGTTTCCTTCCCATCAGATTATGTCTTCCCATTGAAACAATACCTCCCCTCCCTCACCCCTCCCCTGCCCCACCACCTTTTTTGCTTAACAGCATATTTTGATTAACAGAATGGCGACAATGAGTACAATTTGTCAGGAGCTCTCCTGTCCCAGAATTATGATCCCCCAAACAACTGAAACATTGGACAATAAAATGCAAAGGAGAATACCAAGCAGTTTTGTGGTGCATTTCTTTCTTTTATCCACTTCATATGTATCCATATAACTTTGTTAACAAGTTTATGTATAGTATGTACTGACATATATATGTGTATACACACACACACACACACACACACACACACACACACACACACACACACACATTGTGAGTTAGTACATATGAACTTGTTCATTTCATAAAATACGCAAAAATGTGCTTTCTGCATGCATTAAGCAGCCATACGACTTACTTCATGAATTGGGCAAATTTACTTGCATAATTCTTAAACTATGCAAAAAAATCTTTGCCCGGGACAAGCAACTGGCAAGATGCAAAATGACAGCTACACTGTTACTCTGCAGACTGCTTGGTTCATGAAATAAGGAAGCTTGAGATCTTGATTTGTCCGTTCTCATTTCCCGGGGCCGGAATAGCTCAGTTGGTAGAGCACCGGACTTGTGATCCTGGGGTTGCGGGTTCGAATTTTGGTACAGGGGGATTTTTCCCTCAGAGTTGGTTCTGACTCCATTCCTCATACAGTCCTTCAAATGAGACTATAAACCGAGGTTTCTATGTGTGTGAACGCACGCACATCTTACACACACCTAAAATCCCATCACCAACTTTCGGAAGAGAAGGCCAGTTTGGCCGTTGGTGGTATGGATTATATGTTACACACAGCATGCATCCTGCATGAGAAATGGAAAGAATGAAGGAAATAAGGAAATTGAGAGAACAATACTGACCGGATGACATGGGAAATGACTGAATGATGCGCCAGCAGGCAGCTCTTCAGTTGGCACTACCTAGGTAGGCAGCCCGTTTTTAAACGAGAGTGTTTATTATTATATTATGGCACTACCTAGGTAGGCAGCCCATTTTTAAACGAGAGTGTTTATTATTATATTATGTGTAAAGCGCTTTGAGCCCTGATCTTTAGAGAATAGGTGCTATAAGAATTAACATTATTATTATTAAACTTACACAGTCTAACTGAAAAGCCGCATAAAAAAAAGCTATGCTATATGAATTGAAAAGTTAAAGTAAGGAATGCATGAAAGAAAACCAAATGAGAACACTATTTCTTAAATTCTAGACCAGCCAAAGTCTATAATAATTTGACAATTATGCCAAGACTATTCACATACACAGCATTACATCAGAAAATAACATAAACGAAATAAAGAAAATGATAATTTGGCGGGGGGGGGGGGGGGGGGGGGGGGGGGGGAGAATGGAGAAGGCTTCATGCCATTTGTTACTTTACATATATTTAAAATCTCCCGAGGTTTGAACGACAGTGCAGACAGAACAATATCTCTCTGCTATTCATATGCGATATTCTAGCATGAATGTGTTGTACGCCATGCACTATCACAAAGCATTTCTGCCTTCAGGCATGAGCTCTGCTGTGTGAGACATACAGACACTCAGAAGCATTCTCTGCAGCCCCGCCCAAGGCTCGCTGACAGCACCCAAACCGCTTCTGATCATGGATACTGTGTCCGGAACCTTGTCCAGAGTAACGCCGTGTTCTTGGTCATCTGTAGTTGGTTTCTCCTAGATCTCACAGATAAAGCCACTGCTTGTGTTTTTAACTGTCAAACTTGCGACTGTCATCATACACACAAAACTCCACTCCCTTTGTTGGACAGATAGGTTTAATACTTGCCTGTCTATACAGGGAGTGTCCGCAGGAGTATCAGTCTGCGTATGCAAAAAGAAGAAGAAGAAGAATTCCAGCAGGCATGTGTTTGGTCATTCGTTCGTTCTCCATGTGCTTTTGCACATTTTGCACGCCCTCAATTCTCCGAACTATGAGGGACGCATTGCTTGCTTGTGGCACTCGGGTCTTCATGTTTCTAGTCAGTTGAACAGTATCAAAACCTTTAATATCAAGAATTCTGCTGAGCAGTCATTTTGTCCTAGTCTGTAATCACGTGGTCATCGTCCTGGTTTGACTGTGCTGTCTTGGATGGTTTCTATACCCTGATTGGTTATACTGCTGCATTTCTGGGTCGAGGCTGGTTCCTTTCCAGATTTCTTTTTACATGATGGCTGGTTGCATTGTTCTGGTTCCTGTCTGTGTCCATGCTGGTTGTGCTGTCCTGCATGATGATGTGTGTGCCCTGCCTGGTTGTGCTGTTCCAGATGATATATACCTAGCTGGTTGTGCTAGCTGGTTGTGCTGTCTCAAATGATGTGTACCCTGGCTGGTTGTGCTGTCTCACATGATTTGTGTACCCTGACTGGATGTGCTGTCCCAGATGATTTGTGTACCCTATCTGGGTGTGCTGTCCCAGTGATTTGTGTGTGCCCCACATGATGGTGTGCTGTCCCACATGTGTACCCTGGCTGGTTACCCTGGCTGGTTGTGTACCCTCCCTGTCCATGACATGATGTGTACCCTGGCTGGTTGCACTGTCCAACACATGATGTGTGTACCTGGCTGGTTGTGCTGTCCCACATGATGTGTACCCTGGCTGGTTGTGCTGTCCCACATGATGTGTACCCTGGCTGGTTGTGCTGTCCCACATGATGTGTACCCTGGCTGGTTGTGTCCTGTCCCACATGATGTGTACCCTGGCTGGTTGTGCTGTCCCACATGATTTGTGTACCGTGCCTGGTTGTGCTGTCCCACATGATTTGTGTACCGTGCCTGGGATTGTGCTGTCCCAGATGATTCATGTACCCCCGATGGTTGTGGTTGTGCTGTCCCACATGATTTGTGTACCGTGCCTGGTTGTGCTGTCCCACATGATTTGTGTACCGTTTGCCTGGATGGTGTGCTGTCCCACATGATTTGTGTACCCTGTGCCTGGTGTGCTGTTTGTGCTGTCCCAGATGATTTGTGTACCCCCCCTGGTGTGCTGTCCCACATGATTTGTGTACCCCCCACTGCCTGGGTGTGCTGTCCCACATGATTTGTGTACCCCCACTGTGGGTGTGCTGTCCCAGATGATTTGTGTACCGTGCCTGGGTGTGCTGTCCCACATGATTTGTGTACCCCCACTGTGCTGTCCCAGTGTGCTGTCCCCAGATGATTTGTGTACCCCCGCCTGTTTGTGCTGTCCCAGATGATTTGTGTACCCCCGCCTGTTTGTGTGCTGTCCCAGATGATTCATGTGCTGTCCCACCCTGGCTGTTTGTGCTGTCCCAGATGATTTGTGTACCCCCACTGTTTGTGCTGTCCCAGATGATTTGTGTACCCCCACTGTTTGTGCTGTCCCCAGATGATTTGTGTACCCCTGCTGCACTGTCCCAGATGATGTTTGTGCTGTCCCAGATGATTTGTGTACCCCCACTGTTTGTGCTGTCCCAGATGATTTGTGTACCCCAGATGATTTGTGTACCCCCGCTGTTTGTGCTGTCCCCCATTTGATTTGTTTGTGTACCCCCACTGTTTGTGCTGTCCCCAGATGATTTGTGTACCCCTGTTTGTGCTGTCCTGTTTGTGCTGTCCCCAGATGATTTGTGTACCCCCACTGTTTGTGCTGTCCCAGATGATTTGTGTACCCCCACTGTTTGTGCTGTCCCAGATGATTTGTGTACCCCCACTGTTTTGTGCTGTCCTGGTTGGTTTCTGTGCCCGAGCAGGTTACATTGACCAGGCAGGTTGTAATGTCCTGGTTGACTGTTCTCTCCAGCTGGTTGTGACAGTGTTATTGTCCTTGCTGGTTGTGACTGTGCTGGCTGATTTCCATGTCCTGCCTGGTGGTGCACTGTCCTGGCTGGTGTCTGTGACCTGGCTGGTGTCTGTGACATGGCTGGTGTCTGTCCTGTGACCTGGCTGGTGTCTGTGACCTGGCTGGTGTCTGTGACATGGCTGGTGTCTGTGACCTGGCTGGTGTCTGTGACATGGCTGGTGTCTGGCTGAGTGGCTGGCTGTCTCTGTGACCTGGCCGGTAGTAACGTACTGGTTGGTCAATGTGTCCTGACTGGTTGCACTGACCTCGTTTACCATGTCCCATTTATTGTCCTGACTGGTTGTGACAGTGCCCTGTCCTGCTGGTGTCCATGTCCCACATACTGTTGCACTGTCCTGGCTGGTTGTCTTGTCCTGGTTGGTTTCTGAGTCCTGGCTGGTTGAACTGTCCGGACCCAGTCAGGTGACACGGTCTCCGGCAATGGCCGGCTTAATCACCAAGTGTTCCTCCTGCTGAGTTGCGACAGCATCCTGGTGGGCTGTGACTGGCTCCTCTGTGCCGTCATGGGGCAATTTCTATTCACCATCAGCTGAGCCAGCTCTTCTGCAGAAATTCCTTATTCCCCCCCCCCACCCCACCCCCACAACCCCCACCCCAAAAGTCTTTGGGCAAGGATGTTGACAGACCGAGACTAGGTTTCTTCGTTTAAAAAAAAACAACGCAAGTGTATACTGCTCCTTCCCTACCACTGAACGAACAGTGTTCCTGAAGTAGAGTTCTGATTTCAATGTCCCCACATTTGCTAAGGTGGCAATGGTAAATGTATTTGAAAAATCATTGGTAAAGCTTCACCGAAAAACGTTGACAAACGAATTACAAGACAAAACACAATGCGTTTTCGACCTCTCAGGTCTTCTTCAGGCAAGATACACAAAACAGTCAGGGCAACGAAAATGAACGAGGAAAATCACTTATCTTCATCCAGTTCGGCGCAAGTTGGGCGCTGAATGGTAAATGCATTTAAGATTTGACACACTACTGTTTTGCTTCTCTTTTGACCACTCTTTCCTTCCTTTGAGATGTAATGAGAGTCTCCTCGTTTCTCACTGATGTTCCTCTGTCCACACAGACAGTGAATCCCCTGACAGTATATTTTTTTTTTTTTTCTTTTTTTTTTTTTTTTTTGGTGCACGCAGGCCGATACACCTGTGGACGCTCCCTATATAAACAGGCAGGGAATAATCCCATCTACCCAAGAAAGGGAGTGGAGTTTTGTGTGTATGACCATTTTTTTTTATCCCGCCATTAACGCAGCCATACTCCCAACTTCGGGGAAGATGCATGCTACATGTAGCGTGTCATCCATACCAACGGCCAAACTGGCCTTCTCTTCCGAAAGTTGGTGATGGGATTTTACATGTGTGCAAGGTGTTATGCTTGCGTTCACACACAGAACCTCGGTTTATAGTCTCTTTCGAAAGACTGTGTGAGAAATGGAATCAGAACCAATGTTAACTCCAATGGAAAAATCCGCCTGTACCAAAAGGCCCTGGCGGAGATTCAAACCCACACCCCCAAGATTATGAGTCTGGCGCTCTATCAGCCCAGCTATTCTGGCCCCTCCCTGATAGTACGACTACCAGCATGGTGTGGCAGCTTCCTCTGACTAAGGTATTCAGTAACAGACTACAACTTCTGATGATCAGTTTACTCTGTACTGCACTCCAGAAAAACTATTGGTTAGCATATATTCAGGTTTTGAACAGGTGTCATTTAAAAGCAAAGCAGATTAATTCATGAACTAAGCACACCGGACAATGACAATTCAAATGTCAATTTGCTTTTTCTTTTTCTTTTTTTTTTTTTTTGCCATGTGGTAGGCAGAGTTGTTCGCTCACTTCATGAACTAACTGCACAAAGCATTTGCTCAGTTCATGAAATTACGCATTCCACTCCTTCACCAATGAAATACACAAATTTTCACTTATTTCAGGAAATAAACAAGTTTACAACTTAAGTATAAAATGATAGACAGACAGAAAGACAGACAGAAAGACAGACAGACAGGAGACAGACAGACAGACAGACAGAGAGACAGACTGACTGACTGATGATTGATTGATATAAACATATAGATAGACAGACAGACAGACATATAGATAGAGAGAGAGAAAGACTGAGACTGACATATAGTGAGAGGGAAGGACAGTAAGACATACAAGTGTGTGTCTGTGCTTGTGTGTGTGTGTGTGTGTGTGTGTGTGTGTGTGTGTGTGTGTGTGTGTGTGTGTGTATGTGTGTGTGTGTGTGTGTGTGCACGTGCAAGCACATTTGTGAGTGTGTATGCATGTGTGGACAGACAGACAGACAGACAGATGGACAGACAGAAGACAGACAATTACAGATAGATGTACTGATAGGTATAGACAGACAGGGACATTAATATAGTGAAAGGAAAAAGTCCTCACTTGCAAGATGTCAAAGCCTAATGTTAGACAAACAAAATGCACACACACACACACACACACACACACACACACACACACACACACACACACACACACACACACACACACACACATATACACACACACACATACACTCTTTCTGTAATCATTCTTTGAAGCCTCTTTGTTTAAAACAACCTTGCCATGTACTGATCTCAAACACATACAAGTGTACACACACACACACACACACACACACACACACACACACATGCTTTGGAACCTGTTTGTTAAATCAACCTTGCATTGTATTGATCTCAAACACACACACACACACGTACACACACACACACACACACACACACACACACACACACACACACACACACAGCGCACAGACAGTCAGACAGAGAGAGAAAGAGGAAGGGGGAGAGAGAGAGCTGATATCAATTTGCTGTAAGCTCAACCTTGGGTTGTGTTGACCTTAAAGCGCGCACACACACACACACACACACACACACACACACACACTCACTTCACTCACTCACACACACACACACACACACACACACACTCAAAACACACAGTACAGGACTGAAACCAACTTACTGTAAGATCAACATTAGGTCACACTGACCTGACACACACACACACACACACACACACACACACACACACACACTCAAAACACACAGTACAGGACTGAAACCAACTTACTGTAAGATCAACATTAGGTCACACTGACCTCACACACACACACACACACACACACACACAGCAGGACAAAAGTAAGTACTCACAGGCACTTGAAGAATGGTCACTTCTTCTTTTCCTGTTCATCCTCCAGCTGACTGCCTGCAACCAAACATCAGTCCTGGAGGCCTGCCCATTCATCTGATCCACCCAGTGTTAGCCCTGACATGCTCTGAAGTCATCTGACTGGTGCAGTGAGTTTTAGACAAATCTACTTACACAACACTCTGTCCGAATCAGTACTGATCAAGTCATGAAGGATCTGTTGGGCAACTGTTCGGTGCTCATCTAGAAGCCGAGCATCACAACGAATATCTGACGTTAAAAGATTGACAGGGCGTTTGTGTTTACATGTTTTAAGATTTATCTGTCAAGATCAAGATTGTCAATTATTATTTGTATTATCGAAGACTTGCCACACTGACAAGTTACATTACCGACGTATAGTGTCAAAAATCACAACAACAAAAAAAATGAAAAAAAAAGAAAAACAAAAACTCCACCAAATCATTTCTTTCTTTCTGCATACACAGGCTGATACTCATGCGGACACTGCCTGTATAGACAGGCAGTGGAGTTTTGTGTGCGTAAACATCTTTTATCCCACCATAAAGGCAGCCATACTCCATCATCGGGAAGATGCATGATATGTGTAATGTGTCATCCATACCAACAGCCAAACTGGCCTTCTCTTCCGAAAGTTGGAGATGTGATTTTACGTGTGTGCAAGATGTTGTGCATGCGTTCACACACGGAACCTCAGTTTATAGTCTCATTCGAAGGACTGTATGGGATGGGAGTCAGAACCAATGTTAACTCCAAGAAAAAAATCCACCTGTACCGAAATTCAAACCCGCAAGCCCAGGATCACAAGTCTGGCGCTCTACCAACTGAGCTATTCCGGCCCCTATCAAATCATTCACATTTTGCTTAATCAAAGCTGCATATGAACTACCTTCCAAACACTCTCCCTTCCCTGAACTTATTGATGCATGGAATAAAGTTAAATGTGCAAGGCCGGAGCCAAGATTGACGCACGCCTGAACTCTGCTTGGGCGCTGGTGGTCAGATGCCATCATGTGCACCCTACCTGTGGTCATGTGCACCCTACCTGCCATCATGTGCACCCTACCTGCCGTCATGTGCACCCCACCTGCCATCATGTGCACCCCACCTGCCATCATGTGCACCCCACCTGCCATCATGTGCACCCTACCTGCAGTCATGTGCACCTGCTGTCATGTGCACCCTACCTGCCATCATGTGCACCCCACCTGCCGTCATGTGCACCCTACCTGCTGTCATGTGCACCCTACCTGCAGTCATGTGCACCTTCCATCATGTGCACCCCACCTGCCACCATGTGCACCCTACCTGCAGTCATGTGCACCTTCCACCATGTGCACCCTACCTGCAGTCATGTGCACCTTCCATCATGTGCACCCTACCTGCCATCATGTGCACCCCACCTGCCGTCATGTGCACCCTACCTGCCATCATGTGCACCCTACCTGCCGTCATGTGCACCCCACCTGCCGTCATGTGCACCCTACCTGCCATCATGTGCACCCTACCTGCCGTCATGTGCACCCTACCTGCCGTCATGTGCACCCCACCTGCCGTCATGTGCACCCCCACCTGCCATCATGTGCACCCCACCTGCCGTCATGTGCACCCTACCTGCCATCATGTGCACCCTACCTGCCATCATGCGCACCCCCACTGCCGTCATGTGCACCCTACCTGCAGTCATGGGCCATACAGGAATAACACCTGCACATGTAACTGACCCATTCAATATCCATCCTCAATGCCTGCACCTTTATCTTATCCGACCCATTCAATATCCGTCCTCAGTGCTTGTACCTTTATCTTATCCGACCCATTCAATATCCATCCTCAATGCCTGCACCTTTATCTTATCCGACCCATTCAATATCCGTCCTCAATGCCTGCACATTCATCTGATTCATCTATTCAAACCCTTTGATATCAGTCCTGGAAGCCTGCACATTCATCTGATTCATCTATTCAACCATTTAATATCAATCCTGGATGCAATCCTCCTAAAATCAGTCCTAAAGGCCTGCATATTCATCTGAACCACGTTCTGTTCAAAAATCCAAACCTAGGTACCTGCTTTTAAGTATTGTTCTTGGTCAGCACCAGTTTTAAAAACTCAGTACTTGGACAGCAGTACACACCACAGCTTCTGGACTAGGTCTAACACCCATTCACTTCTTTGGATGCGACCATGGCTCACCTTTATCCACATACACACATATTACACACACACATACACATCACACAAACACGCACACATCTCACACACACACACACACACACACACACACACACACGCATGCATGCATGCACGCACGCACGCATGCACACACGCACACACACCCAAAAAATGCAAAGTACTTCCATTCCAAGAGAAAGTGTGAGTGCGCGTGTGTGTGTGTGTGTGTGTGTGTGTGTGTGTGTGTGTGTGTGTGTGTGTGTGTGTGTGTGTGTGTGTGTGTGCGTGCGCGCGCGTGCGTGTGCGTGCGTGCGTGCGTGCGTGGGCGTGTGTGTGTGTGTGTGTGTGTGTGTGTGTGTGTGCATAAGTAAGTAAGTGTGTGTATGTGTCTGTTTGTGGTGTGTGTGTGTGTGTGTGTGTGTGTGTGTGTGTGTGTGTGTGTGTGTGTGTGTTGTGTGTGATGTTTGTGTGTGTGTGTGTGTGTGTGTGTGTGTGTTTGTGTGTGTGTGTGTGTGTGTGTGTGTGTGTGTGTGTGTGTGTGTGTGTGCATGCGTGATGTTTGTGTGTGTGTGTGTGTGTGTGTGTGTGTGTGTGTGTGTGTGTGTGTGTGTGTGTGTGTAAGTGTGTGTGTGTGTGTGTCTGTCTTGTCTGTCCATGTATTTTACAAGCACTAGCTATAAACTGAAATTGGCACTTAACTACAAACTGATTTAGTATAATAATCTGCATACAATATGGAAGTTTTTCTTTTAATCTATTCACTGTCTCCATGTCTCCTTAACAACGACGACTCTGGGAGAGAACAAACCAGCTGCCCTCAGAACAGGAAATCAAGAAACAACGTTAGGGCTGGATTGGACATACGCTGCAGAAGCCTGCAAGCAACATCACCAGACAAGCCCTAACATGGAACCCCCAAGGAAAACAAAAAGAGAGGTCGGCCAAGGAACACCTGGCACAGGGACCTGGAGGAAGACATCAGGAACACGGGGATGACTTGGAACCAGCTGGAGAAAAGAGCCCAGGACAGAGATGCCTGGAGGTCCTAGGCTGGCGGCCTGTACCCCAGGAGGGGTAATAGGCGATGATGATGGTGATGATGTCTCCTTTGTCATGCAGACAGCAAGAAGACAAAACTTTTTCGTTCACCTCATCCACAGGGAAAGCAACAGAAGCAATTTGTATCCAAACACTCATAAGTGGTGGGTGCCTCCCACAGATCTTTCACGGGGCAGATGTCTTTTCCACCTCCTCTAGAACATAGAGAGAAATATTCTGAAATCCAAATTCTCTCTCTCTCTCTCTCTCTCTCTCTCTCTCTCTCTCTCTCTCTCTCTCCTTGTCTGTCTGTTGGTTTCATTTAGACAATTAAATACATGACCTTTTATGTGTACATGTTGGAAAACTCTGTAGCCAAATTCTTGGAAACAGCTGCTTTCTTTGCAGTTTAAAAAACAAGCGGTTCACGACAACTTGAGTAAGTATTTGAATATGTAAACCACCATTTTTTTTTCTAGTACATAACCTGCTTTTATCACCCATCTTCATGTATGTTAGGCCTGAATGCTTGCACGTTTACTTGGTCCATTTAATGTTAAGTCCTAAATGCAACCACATTCACCTGACCTATCTAACATCCGCCAGAGAGCCTACACATGTATTTGATGAAATTGATCCACGGCATACTAATCCCAAATGCCTGCACATTTATTTCATCCATTCAACATCAGTCCCCAACATCTGCAAATGTGTCCAATCCACGCAAGTCCTAAATTTCTGCATCTCTCTCTCTCACCTACATAACATTACTCCCCAATGCATTCGTATGTATTTGATCCACTTCATATCAGTGTTGAATGTTTGAGTATTTATCCTATCCATTTAAAATCAGTCCTGAATGCTTGCATGTATTTCTCCCTTCCACTGAATATCAGTTCTGAAGGTCTGAGTATCCCCCCCCCCCCCCCCCCCCCCCCCCCCCCCCCCCCCCCCCCCATCAATTATTATCAGTTCTGAATGCCTGCATGTTATCTGATTCACTGAGTAGTAGTCCTGAAAGCCCGCACATTTCACCGCCACTTTCAATGTCAGTTGTGAAAGCCTGCCCATTTCACTGCCACTTTCAATATCAGTTGTGAAAGCCTGCCCATTTCACCGCCACTTTCAGTATCTGTCCTGAAAGTCTGCACATTTCACCGCCACTTTCAATGTCAGTTGTGAAAGCCTGCCCATTTCACCGCCACTTTCAGTATCTGTCCTGAAAGTCTGCACATTTCACCGCCACTTTCAATGTCAGTTGTGAAAGCCTGCCCAATTCACCGCCACTTTCAGTATCTGTCCTGAAAGTCTGCACATTTCACCCGCCACTTTCAATGTCAGTTGTGAAAACCTGCACATTTCACCGTCACTTTCAATGTCAGTTGTGAAAGCCTGCACATTTCACCGCCACTTTCAATGTCAGTTGTGATAGCCTGCACATTTCACCGCCACTTTCAATGTCAGTTGTGAAAACCTGCACATTTCACCGCCACTTTCAATGTCAGTTGTGAAAGCCTGCACATTTCACCGCCACTTTCAATGTCAGTTGTGAAAGCCTGCACATTTCACCCGCCACTTTCAATGTCAGTTGTGAAAGCCTGCACATTTCACCGCCACTTTCAATGTCAGTTGTGAAAGCCTGCACATTTCACCGCCACTTTCAATGTCAGTTGTGAAAGCCTGCACATTTGCACATTTCACCGCCACTTTCAATGTCAGTTGTGAAAGCCTGCACATTTCACCGCCACTTTCAATGTCAGTTGTGAAAGCCTGCATATTTATATGATCTACTGAATAGTAGTCCTTCATGCCTGCACATTGTACCACCACTTTCAATGTCAGTCATAACTGCCTGCTTGTACATCAAGGTCTCCAGGTCTTTTATCATGCTCTACTATCCCTGAAGTATGTGTGCCTTTCAACATTCTTTCATCATGCTCTACTATCCCTGAAGTATGTGTGCCTTTCAACATTCTTTCATCATGCTCTACTATCCCTGAAGTATTTGTGCCTTTCAACATTCTATGTTCTTTGGTCCATCTCTCCCAGAGTCACTTTTCATTTTAGAAGTGCCTCCCCCCCTCCCAATACCCTTCATTTCAATCTTTCTCTTTGATCTACACCTAGGCTTTATATTTACAGATGTTGCCATCTAATCTGTCACTTTCTCAGCTGTCAATATCCCCTTACATGATTAAGGAAAAAAACAACAATGAAAACTTCTTTCCATCCCAAATGCTTCTCTTACGGTGTGTGTGTGTGTGTGTGTGTGTGTGTGTGTGTGTGTGTGTGTGTGTGTGTGTGTGTGTGTGTGTGTGTGAGAGAGAGAGAGAGAGAGAGAGAGAGAGAGAGAGAGAGAGTGTGAGAGGGGACGAATGTGCCTGTGAGTATGTATCACCCTATGTGTGTGCGAGTGTGGGTTAGTGTGTGTGTGTTTGTGAGTTGTATGTGTGTATGAGTGTGTGTGTATCCATGTTCTCACACGCACACACACACACACACACACACACACACACACACACACACACACACACACACACACATTTGCCTGTGGATACCTGTCTGTAAGAGAGAGAACATATATGTGTATGTCTGTGTGTGTGTGCCTGTATGTGTGTGTGCATGTGTATGTGTGTACATGTAGAAGAACATGAGGGGTGGGGGAGTGTGTGTGTGTGTGTGTGTGTGTGTGTGTGTGTGGAGCATGCGTGCACGTGTGCATGCATGCATGCGTGCGTGAGTATGTGTGCATATGTAGAAGAACACAAGAGGAGGGGGGGGGGGGGGAGGCGACTGGAGCCAGCAAGTTGGTGTGCACGCCTCACCTCAAGAAGAGAGGGGGGGGGATAAGGAAAAGGAAAAAAAGAAAAAAAAAAAAGCAAAAAACCCCAGAAGACAAGTGTTAAAACAAAATACATAAGAATCCAGTACAACATTCAATGCATTAATATGGAAAGCCACAAACTGAACAGAGAAACAAGGAACTAAACAGAGAAAAGAAATTATTGAAGCCGGAAAGAAGAGGGACGAAAAAGAAAGGCCAGACAGACCAGAGCAACATTTGTGAGGGTGTACAGGTTTTCCTTTTCACTGCATCCAGCTGTTACTGACCCCCTCCACTGCCACCCCCCCTCCCCCCCCCCCCCCCCCCCCCCCCCCCCCCCACCCCCCCCAGCTCCCTCCACTTCACATCCCACCCCTTCTTCTTCTGCCCCCTTTCCCCTTCCTCCCACATATTTAGCACACACCACCAAGAAAAATAAATAAATAATGAAAAACAAAATGCAATCAACAGCAACAACAAAAATTTGCTGGAAAGAGAGAAAGAGAACAAAACGAAACCCCCCCCCCCCCCCCCCCATCCCCCCCAAAAAAAGGTAAATACATACCTACCTACATGTCTATCAAATAAACTGTGATGAATAAGTGAGGGTTTTCTTTCCTATTCTGAAACCAAGGGGGGGGGGGGGGGGGGGGGGGGGGGGACAGACAGACAGACAGACTGACAGACAGAGAGCAAGAGTCAGACAAACAGATACTGACTGACTGACT
>JADBJO010000652.1:360887-365887 GCA_016801955.1 Conus betulinus | reverse complement strand
CATCAATAAGCCGCTCTAAATATAGGACACAAACAATGCACAAGCTTTCATTGGTGTCCAGTGGTGTCCACTTCAAAATGAGCTGACCACTGTTTACAGAAATCTCTTCATCCCTTGCAGCACTTTTTTCATTGTTCTCTCTCTCTCTCTCTCTCTCTCTCTCTCTCTCTCTCTCCACATGCCATACACTCACAATTGCACTCACACACACACACACACACACACACACACACACACACACGTACACACACACACAGACAGAGACAGACAGAGAGGCAGAGGTTGATAGCTGGACAGACAGATATACCGATAACCAACACACACATATGTGTATCTAACACGAGAGACATACAGTTCAATGGAGGCATGTCTTCACTTTTTCCGAGAAAGTCCAAGACATTCATATAAACTTGGCATTGGATCAAACACCTTCCTCGCGCCCCCCTTCCCGATCCACAATTCACTGGCGAACCTCTCATCTCCTTTTCAGCCTCAGGACTGAGCATGAAACCCCCCTGAACATGCTGAAAGAAAAAAAAAAAAACTAAACTCTTACACACTCAACCCCTGTCGTTTCCCTGAGCATTCCTCTGCTTCTTCCTGCCATTATTCCAACTATCACCTCCTCTCTGGAACTGTTCCATCTGACTTCAAAACTGCAGGACTTGTGTCCACCCTCTTCTGAAGACACCCGACTTTGACCTGAAATTAACCTGACAAACAGTGAGCCGTTTCTCATCTTCATTTCATTTCCTAACTTCCAGAGAAAGCCGCCCTGAGGCAGCTCAATGACCATCTGCAATACAACCACCTCTTCCAGCCGTTTTTCAGTTTGCAATGACCGCAGCTGTGAAGTTACTCTCTTCCACACTCTAGACAGACGACCTTCTGCCAGCATCTGATTGGAAAGGTATCTCTTCTCTCACTCTGACTTTTGTGAGCTGCGTCTGATAGTTACTACTGAGCATCCAGCTTTCAAAATATATTCCGAATCAATAGTAGTAACCCCCATTTCCTCAAACCTGAGCAAACCGACTAGTTTCAATACATACACATTGCAAACAATAGATGGTTATCCCTCTGAATCTTTCAAGCTCTACTGCACTCTTCCACAGGGATCAGTTCCAGGTCCTGTTCTTTACACAACATGATGTGAATCACCATTCCTACGCAGACGATAACTTCAGAAAAGTATTGCTCCTGAAAACCTGTCCTTCTCCTCTGCACGACACACCTGACTGCTTCCTTGATGTAAAGAAGAAAAAAGAAGAAGAATCAGAGACTGGTGCACAAAGGCATCAAAACAGAAGGCATAACCGACAACTGAAAACAAATAAAATGCATTTTGAGGCGCTCAAAAAGAGTTACAGAGAAAAGAGGACGCTTTAGCACTGAAAGAGCCACCCGCATCCCCTCAGGGAAAGGGAAGGGGGGTTTTTATTTAGAGACAAATCTAGCATACTGTTCCAGGATAAGAACAGTTCTCTTAAAATAATGGGAGCAAGTGTTCTTTTTGTTTTTTTTAATTAAGTAAATCTGGCATCTTATAAACGAAGACAAAAAAAAGGCACCATCAAAACAAGTCTTAGAGCGTAGGACTGGACACCGAAAAATGAATCTAGGCTCTTCTATAGACGGAGATATGAACGTTCCCAGAAAAGAAAAAAAATGGGAAAAGGGTCACGGTCTTTACTGTGAAGTAAATCTCGTTATAAAGAGAAAAACACCAACGCTTTGGAGAAAACAAGCCGTGAAAGGGATGAAGTCTTTACTGAAATTAAAAAAAAAAAAAAAAAACTTAGCCATAAAGACAAAGAGCGATCATTTTGGTGACGCAAAACATGAAACAGAAGGTGTCTTCACTGGAAAGTCAATCTAGACAGGAGGTGAAAGACACAACTGTTTAGGAAAAAAAACAAGCCTTGAAAGGGAGGGAGTCTTTCCGTTGACCAAAAGGTGAACCTAGCTATAAAAAGAACGACATGAACATTTAGGGAAACAAGTCTTGGAAGGAAGGGAATATTTTATTGGGTGGTGAAGCTAGCTATGAAGAGAAAGAGATATAAACATGAGGAGAAACAAGTCTTAGAAGGAAGAGAGTATTTTATTGGGAGAAAGAGATATAATAAACATTTAGGAGAAACTAGTCTTCCAAGGGGTCATTTCATCACTGTGTTCCACATATCAAGTTCTTCAGGTCAGTGTGTTATGATTTCAGTCGCAATGAATTTTTTCTTTTGATTTGTTTTGTCTCCTCAGCGTTTTTTTTTTTTTTTTTACAAAAAAAAATAATACAAAAAGCTTCATATTCACGGACTGTATTAGCGTATGTTGTTGTTGTTGTTGTCGTACCCTGGCTAAAAGACTCCAGGGATCATCCGAACAGCCAAAAGTGCTTAAACACTATGGTACAAATGCATCAGCTGGAGATGAGAACATTACGTGTGTGACCGTTTTTGATTACCCCCGCCACGTGGGCAGCCACACTCTGACTTCGGGGGATTTTGGAAACTGATAATGTTATGCTAGGAGCTTGCCACCACTGAAGACAATCCCTGCATAACTATGCAGAGCATAACATGACCAAAGATTGAGAGACAGAGACAGAGACAGACACACATACACACGCACAAAACACACACACACACACACACACAGATACTGATTTGGTCTAAAACCTGGCTCTGTTGACTCTGAAGTCTCAAAATTCAGAAAGAGAAGGGGTCAGTTACCGCCAAGGATACAGAGACAACAGAATACAGGACAAAACACAATGCATTTTGAACTCTTGGGTCTTCTTCAGGCTAAAAACAAATAACATTTAGGACAGTGAAAGCAAAGAACGAGACACCACTTATCTTCTCATATTTGGTGCAAAATCAAAATGAAGAAAGACTCTTTCACAATAATTCATCTTCTTTTCAGAATGTAAAAATGGCCTTGCTTTCCTTGTTGCATCCACGAGCCATGTGCATGAAACGAGCTTTCTAAAAAGTTGAGTTGAGATGCTTTCTTTCTCAATGATAATTAAAGATATTTATGGCCCCTAATTTGTGAACTGCCCTCAGTGCTTATGAAGTTGAGGCACATACAAGCACAAGCTACACACACACACACACACACACACACACACACACGTTAGTCGAAGTTTCTTACAGAGTGCAGTTGGCATTTATCTTTAACTGGTCTTTTTTTTTTTTTTTTTTTTTTTTAACACATGGTAGTATTCAAAGTTATACACACTTTCCCCCCCCCATCCCTCCACCGTTCTTTTCATAA
The DNA here is from genome assembly GCA_016801955.1 of Conus betulinus. Lineage (NCBI taxonomy): Eukaryota > Metazoa > Mollusca > Gastropoda > Neogastropoda > Conidae > Conus > Conus betulinus. The sequence goes on along the minus strand of JADBJO010000652.1, from coordinate 362,608 downwards.
GCACACATCCGCATACCACACACACCAGCAACACATCGTCTGATATCACTTTTAGTGAGAAGACGTTAAATTGAGGACACACACACACACACACACACACACACACACACACACACACACACATATATATACAAAACACACACACACACACACACACACACACACACACACACACACACACACACACACACACACACACACACACACACACACACATATTATACACAAAACACACACACACACACACACACACACACACACACTATTGTGTTGTTACGTTAGATTGTAAAGAGCAGTGCCAGCTGAGATGATTAAAAAAAAAAACAAAAAAAAAAAAACATTAACTGATTATTATCAACTCAACGATCTTTGAAAGTAAGGAGGTGTGAGACAGGTCTTTGTTTTTTAATAGATCAGTGGCTATGTTTCTAGCAAATGTTTAACTAATGCAGATTTTAACTCCAACAAAAAACAAACCTACCAGATGCTGGGGGATCATTCACATTCGCTGTAAGACAAGGTAACAAATCATCGAAAATTTCAGATAACAAGGAAAAAAGGTAGTGGGTCTGATTAACTGTTTTCATGACAGATTTCTTTTTTTTTTTTTTTTTTTTTTTTTTTTTTTTTTTTTTTTTTTCACTGCCTTTATTGCTTCAGACACTGGATAAAGAAGCTGACAAGGGACTGCCAGAGAAAGCACTAGGCCTATGTTGAATCACTGGCAACAACCCACACTAAGAATCGAGACTGTTACAAAGCTTGATCATTTTACCTACAAAGGCATCACAACACTTTGGGGGGAAGAGGTAACGGAAGAGGAGCTGATTTTGCTTTGGCCATAAACATGCTCGTAATCTTGAACAGCCTCTTGCCTGTCGTGCATATATTAGTATTTTTGCGTTAAAAAAAAATTGTGGATACTGTTTACTGTTATAGCACAAAAGAATTATTTGCAGGATCCGTTTATGAACATGGAATCCAGTCTTACGCCCACAGTCTTTCCACTCTCCCTAATTCCAAGTTTGGGTTCATGAAACTGTAATAAATCTTTTTTTTTTTTTTTTTTTTTAAACTGGCAGGCTTCTTGGGTTTGGGTTTTCAGTTTTTGTTTCATTAATACATAGCCCATCTCATCTCACTTCACACTGCCTTTTCAGGGCTGTCACCATGCAGGGAAAAGAGGTCCTGTCCTCCTAGTTGTAACAACAACATCATCATTAACTTCTATACATTACATGCTTACTATACCTACTTCAGCCCTTTGTGGCCGGCTGGGCTAGTACAAGCAACATCACCTTACCTTACCATCGCCTACCTAAGGCTGATAAAGCTTGGTGGTGTGCTGAGGCTGAGGTCTCTCACTGACATCCCTTTACTATCACACTGCCAGACTAGACTCATTCGTACCTTTAAAGAGTGAAGAAGCTCCATGGTGCATTCCATGTCATGTGCCACTCACAATGAAACATATTCTTTCAGAGTGTTGGGACTTGCATGGTGCGAGACACAAACAACATTTCCCAGCAGATTCCATGAAAACCTTGTTCACAGATGTTCCACCTGATGCTATCTTTGAATTCTTGAAAGAGCTTAACATTAATCATTGTATCTGAGGTTTTATAGTGGGAAAGATTTTTAACAAAAATTTCAGATGGGTTTTAAGATGTATTTTAAAGAGTTGTGTGAATGGAAGACTTGTGAGTTGATTTAAATGTAGT
>JADBJO010000652.1:348387-355887 GCA_016801955.1 Conus betulinus | reverse complement strand
GTTGAATAAATCATCCTTATTTTTTTTGTAGTAGATATATGACTCTTTCTCTTGATCTGAAGATCAAGGCAGAAATCATATCCACAACTGAAGAACAGTGAACCATGTGATCACTGATGCACTCCCCAAAGACTGCCAGTGCTGAGTACAGCTGTGCATGGGACAGCCAGAATGCTACTGCAAGGACATTGAAAATCTTCCACACACACAGGCAACAGCAGATGGGCACTATTGTCGTGTGTCTTATTCCTTCCTGGTGGAAGGCCTCACACTAAGCACACATAACAAACACGGAAACAGAAAGAACTACACTGAGAATAAAGCAAGTGCAAAATGAAAGAAAGGAAAAAAAAAAACTTACTGTGATGCTTGTCTGCAAGAGCTATAAGTGCTTGGTTGATATCCCGCCGTCGATAAAAACACATAACTTTCGCTTCCACATTTCCATTTGCAGTCTGAAAAAAAAAAAGTAACAGAAGTGGTTTTTTTCACCCTTTTTTTTTTTCTTATAGAACACACACACAAGACAAGGTTTTTGAGTCTGCACAAACACAGGAATATATTCACACAAAATTACACAAGCGGATGCCTAAATAAATCATGTGGATAGACATATTCGCACACATGCATGTACACACACACACACACACACACACACACACACACACACACACACACACACACACACACAACACACACACACACACACACACACACACACACACAACACACACACACACACACACACACACACACACACACACACACACACACACTCACACACACACACACTCACACACACACACACACACAGACATTCACACAGAATTCAGCATGCAGATAGATGGACAGGGCAGCACTTAAATGTTGCCCCTATATATATATAGTAAATAATAAATTCACACACAACTACAAAATAAGTACAATGTTCATTTCCAATAAACATTTTTAGAAGTCTGTCTCCTGTGAGATGACGAAGACTCTATAATTCACATGAACATATTTTCATTCTTCATCTGATTGCAGACTCATGCCTTTAGATTTCATTTGTCCTTCCTTCCATCTGTGAAAACTTGTTCCTCCTTTCATCTCAGCAAACTTGGCAAACTGTATATATTCATATCAACTCAGAGTTAAGCTCCCAACCATTTTGTAATGCATACCGCCACTGTTTTTACGTCGGTTCCAGGAAACTATATTCACAGGACAGGCTTAAGTTAAGGTCATATGAGATTTGGTGAAGAAGTTTGTAACGTTAAGCGGAGAATAAACACGGTCCAAAAATCAGTAAACATCTAATATGATATGCTCGCATGGATCAGAGGTCAGCTCCAAAATGATGAAAATACCTAAGATGCAGAAACCTTCATTTGTTCTACATTAAAGTTCTTCTTTAAATGAGAATGTGTAAGTGTGGGGAATGTCTTTTGTGTTTGCCAATGAAGCAATGCTCTCATCTCTTGAAAGGGCATATATTTCTCTGGTATATATACATATGTGTACATGCAGACATCTATGTATACATGCATATGTGCGCTAGTGCGCATGTGTATGCATGAGTATGAGTGCATACCAGGCATGGTGTCACAAGCTTGTATTTCCTGTATTTCCAAACAAACCTCCTGAAACTTGCCATTTCATTCAAACTGCCTGGGCATGGCTCTTTAACTAGTTTGGTGGTGGTATTCACAGGTTCAGTACTGTGTATGTGAAATTCCTGATCATCAACACGAAGGATATAAAAATGATGTTCTTGAACAAGTTTGGTGTTCAGATTTACAGATGTAAAAAAAAAAAAAAAAAATTGCAATTTTGTGATTCAGTGTCCATCATCTTGAACTGATCTCAAACTAACTTTTGACCTCATTTTGACTTTCTGACCAGCACGCCAGCACCAACACAAGGTATGCCAATGTCTCAGTGCAGTGAAGTGGTACTTCAATACAGAACAGAATTTACATGAGCCTTCGAGATTTTTGTGCTCGTACATGCTTTTTAAAGGATTGAGGGGGTTTTTTTTTTGGTTTTGTTTTGTTTTGTTGGTTGGTTTGTTTCTGAGAAATCAGTTGTCACATGGTTTTTGTTTGAAAGTTCTGCTGAAAGTGTACAATTTTCTGATAACAGACAGCCTCAGGATGCATTCCAAATTACTGGAGCTTTTTACTTGTAGCACAGACTCAAACTTGAGTTACAGCACAACTTCAGGGGGGGGGGTCTCTCTCATTTAACACCACACCTGTTCTGTTCACATCTGCTGGATCCCGATGAATCAAGAATCACCGAGTCTCAGCTGCAGAAACCTTGCACTTTATTTCCCCAATTCTGAATTACAACAATTTTGTTAAAAGTTGCTTACAACAGTACCATACTCTGCCCTACTTTTTTTTTTTTTTTTTTTTAAGGAAATGTGCCATTTTCTACACAAACACTGCCTTGGGATGGCTCTTGAACAAGTTTGGTGTTCAGATTTACAGGCTCCATACTGCGATGTAGAACTCCAGCAAATTTGAGACAAAAGATATCAAAAAATATCATTCTAGGAGTCAGTCAGTGCCATTAGTTTCAACCAATCAAAAACTAACAAATTTTTTTTTTTAATTTTTACCGATCTGCTGGCTTCTACACTAGATATAGTCTATGTCTCACTGATTTAAAGAAAGTGCAGAGAAACAGTGCTTCCATACACACAGAGAGTTTAGAATTAGTTGCAGCAGGTTTTGTAGTGCAAATCAAGCGAGATGACATTTGCACATCTTACAACCTGGTGAATATTTGCTTTGACAATGTGAATATATTTTTATGTTCCTTCATTACCTGTGTTGAAGGGGGACACAAACAAATCGTATTTTCAAATCTGATGTAACACAAGGCCTGCTTCAGGCACATTTTCTGCCCTTTTCTGAGCTTGAAAATGCTGTCAGTTGTGTTCCAGAACGCTCCATGTATCGTCTATTAATCATACACCTTATGTGGTTTTATCTTGCTGACAATCATGTTCAATACTGCATCACAAGTAGAAATGTCTTGCAAGTGAAATCAATTTAAAGCAAAGCAATCTCAGGACTTGAAATACCCGCCACTTACTGTCACACCCGGCACAAAACATGTCTCGATAAGTGATGCCAGAAAAAGTCTTGCTCTTGGAAAGCTGTTTTAAGACAGGAAACTGGCCCTTGATATTATTCACCAGTTCAATTTTTTCAGTTATAATTTCATGTCTCAAGGTAGATCACTTCATCCAGTGGGAAGGTGTGGTTCCCTTTATGTGCATAAGAGTGCATGATCTTGTTTTTTTCACAGTGATTGCGTTGATTGTTCCTAAAACTAGTGTGGATTACTCAGCAAAGGGAAATGTGTCCAATAAAAACAGTAGTGTGGTTACAGCATTCAGAAAAGTCTAGAGCTACAAACGCAGTGGTCTACTTTCCCCACGCAAACCTCTGATCAAACAAAAATTAAATCGGTATGCACTATGGATGGCTGACATTTTTGCTGTTGTTTTGTCATCTGAACTAGTAAAATGATAATTATATGTAAACACGAACACTGATTCTGATGCTTCAAAAATAAGCTCAAAAACATACATTTTCACCCATTCAATATAAAATTTCAAAAAGTCGTTTTCACATTTTATGCATTTCAAGCATCGATGTCAAAATTGGGGGTTCCAGTTTTTGAAGATGACCTGTATTTCTACCGTGACATCAGAAATAACTGACATTTGGTTGCTAAGAGAAACAGAAACCACACTGATGATCTTAAAACATTTCATGAGGAGAAAGATTAATGGATTTGTTAGTACATCCATTTTCGCTAATATTATACCATAGCTCACCTTGTTGAGTTCTTCTATTCTTCTGATTGTGTATGGTGACGTTGACGATGTTTCAAAATATACATAATCTGCAACAACAAAAACACAGAAGAGGAGAGGGACTGCAGCACAGAAATAGTCCAATGCAGTTCTGCTGCACAGTGTGCTCCCTTACATAATTGTGCCATGCATTCAATAGCTGGATGAATTCATGATGATCATTGAAAAGAATTCTACATTACCGAAACCCGAGTATCTTAATTGGCATGTTTCGATTGTTATTCTTGTGAATGATCATCATGAATTCATTCCCCTATATATACATTTCACTGAACATGTTACAGAATTCCCTTTTCCTTGATGTTTACATGTTCTCTTTTTAAACAGTTGCCCTGATGCAGTGGTTAGTGTTGCAGACTTGGAGGCTGGGAGATCATGGGTTTGATTCCTATCAAAGGCATTGTTGTGTGTGTGTGTGTGTGTGTGTGTGTGTGTGTGTGTCAGTGTGTGTGTCAGTGTGTGTGTGTCTGTGTGTGTGTGTGTGTGTGTGTGTGTGTGTGTTTCATGTGTGTCAGTGTGTCGTCGCGGACTGTGTGTGTGTGTGTGTGTGGAGGGAGGGGGGGAAGGCGGTGAGTGTGCTGTCCATTTTTATTGTCCTAGAAGGCTAATATCCAGAGCCGAGCGAGCTGAGGGCTCAATGGGACAATAGAAACTGCACAGTTGAGTTTCATCCATCTACAGAATGAGCGTGAGCATTTCTCAGTACAGTACAGGCGTTCATATCTCCTGGACCTCACCGACACCAGCACACAAAAACAAGCTAATTTACAGCTCTGTAGTCCCTGACATGAATGGAACTCCATAGCATCATTTTTCATCATTATCATTTTCATTGATCATTGTTAAGAGAAAAAAAAAAAAAATTAAAGACCTCAGGGTCTGCAGCCCTTTAAAACCTAATCTTATGGCGTCTTCAGTTTCTATTTCCTCTCCACGTCCATGTCTGTGGTGAGTTTACCAGATGTCAATATTAACAAGTTTCTGAGAACTGTCGTTTCGTTGGATGGACAAGGTGGCAACTTCTGTAAGAGGACATCACTCACTCTGGCTCCTCGACTTTGCAGTTGTTGTCATATGTTGAGGGTTTAGTGGGTGGTGTCTTCTCCATGTACTGCATCAAAACAGGCACACACTTAACATCGAAATGGTTTTGCCTGCAGTACAGTGTCTCTTCTGGAGAGCTGCCGCATGATGTCTTGATGCTGACTGCTCCAGCATGCCAGTGCTGCTGGGGCTGTGGTGCCACAAACCCTGGTGTGCTTGTGTTACAGGGAACTGGAATGAGTGGCTTGGGAGCAAGGCCTTGGTTGCACAGAGTATGATACAGCAAAAACAAACCAACCAAAACTTTTCTTTCTTAATTGTTCATCCCATCCTCATTATTGCAGACACACAATATTCTCCAACTGCAACCAGTCTTTCAGAATAATATTAGCACGGATTATAAGCTTATGCTTTTCATATGCAGACACTCAATATTCTCCAACTGCAACTAGTCTCTTCCAAAACAATATTTGCAAGTATCGTAAGCTTATGCTTTTCAGATTCACAGCCCATTTCCTTTTTGCTGCAGTATACTGCGGAATTTGCACAGTTTTAACACTTTCATACTTCACATCACTGATATGCAAACCTGTGTGGTCATATACTCTCAGCGTGCTTTGGTGTAAAAAAAATATACCGAGTATGTGACCACACAGGTTTGCATACATGTGTATATATGGGTGGGTGGGAAATGGAGGAGTGGTACAGGACAGTTTAAATGGGGAAGAGGGACAGAAAGGAGATGAGGATATCCCTTCAAACCTACTTTGTATCTCTTTATTTTCTTACTTTTTTGAGTGCTGTCTGATCTTCTGAGCCACTTCATTCCACCTCCCTGTTCACAGCCATATCCTGGTTTCTCCTGCCACAGTCCTAGACCTAACAATGCCACAGGAAGAAGTCAATGTCAAGTTATCAGGAGGCAGCCCACCTGAGGAAAAACAAAAGCACCACCCCGGAATCATTTCGGTGCTGTTCAGTGATGCAGCTGTTCTGATCCAAAATGTGCAGTAGACTGCCCACTGCAGATTTTACTGATGACAATAATTGCTGAGTTGCAGAGCCAGCATGAATGAGAGGCAGCCTCTGGAGGGCACCATTCTTTCTGTCCGGTGACAATCCCCATGAACTTGCTGGCAGTGATGCAGGCAGCCTCAACAGCAGCCTCAACACAAACTCATCAAGGGCACAGGTGTGGACAGGACATTAAAACAGAGTTCACCATAACGGTAAGGCAAGAGAGGAACTTGATTTTGATTTTTGTTTTTCAATGCTGATCAGTGAGGTTGAGGTGGATAAAGCGATACTGTGAAGTTCCACACTAGTTGAAGACTGTATGGCTGCACTGTACTTTATGCTTACTTTTATAATATATCCTGGTGTCAACCATGCCCAAGAGATACAGATACCTGCAGTGTTTGTCAACAAATCTGAGCAACAATCAAACGAGACGCAAATAAAAGAATGAAACTCAACAGTGTGCTTCAAAAGTGAGGCAACTGCAGGTGGAGATCTAAACATTTTTTTTTTTTATGTTAGTACTGTATCTGCTAAACATGAACAAACAAATCCAGGACAAACAAATCCAGGACAAAAACAAATCTTGTGATTCATTTGTTTGTGTTTGGCAGATCAGTATTCAAAATTGTTTTTAAAGAAGTGTGGTACCAGCCTAGCTAACAGCGACTCAAATCTGGGTAAAAGACAGCTGAGACTGAGAAATCCTACAAATGAATGGTTCTCATGGTTATCCAACCTATACCTTCCACACAATGAATTTTACGACACTAATGACAAAGTTTTTAACTAGCACACTATGGATGCTGATTTTTTTTTTTTTTTTTTAAGCATGGTGTTTGATATATTCCACATCTACTTTGCACTAAAAAAAAAACACAAAAAATTAGTTTTACTATCTTGACAATCTAACCACATTATCTAAAACAAAATAACTTTTAAATATATATATATATATATTTTTTTTTTTTTTAAGTTGTGCAGTACTTTGTGTAACACTAAGCTGAACACTGCAAGATCGTTGGTTTTAACCTCCTCATAAGACAAATCACAGAGTATCTATTTAGTTTAGTTTTGTTTGTCTTTTTTTAATCATGATCATCCCCCCTCCCCCATCACGAATTTTGTGTACTTTGGAATATGATGATGTGTAAAGGCTTGAGACAATGATTTTTTTTTTTTTTTTTACTATCAAATCTTTTTTAAGTTATATATCAATGACTGGCACACACACACACACACACACACACACAACTTTCAGCAGTGGTCAGCAAACAAGCGTCAAAACTAGCTTCTCAAATCCGGTCTCCCACTCCAAAGCACACGTGCACACTGACACACACTGACAATGCACACCGACTGACTCTTGTGACAGAGTCCCTTATTCTTATGACTGCATATGTGTTTACTGTCTGATATTTTTTAATTCATAACTTCGTGTAGTTAAGAAGCAGGTGCGTTTTTTTCATAAAACTCCACCAGTAAACAACGAAAGGTCAGTCTATTCCTGTACTCGGCCATGATTCGGTCCCAAGCAAAAACGATCGAAATGACTTAGCACGCTT
>JADBJO010000652.1:338387-343387 GCA_016801955.1 Conus betulinus | reverse complement strand
TGGTTATGGTTATTAAATTAAAATCCAGATATAAAATCGAAGACTATAATGCCTGTTTACAATGAAGCCAGGCAAATTTCTCTAGCAAATGGATAACATACACACCATTATTATCTGACGACTAATCAATCAGTAATATACTTTACACAGGAAAAAGAAAAACCCGAAGGAGCCTTAAAGTAGCATCCCCATGGGGTGTACCAGCCCGTTTCATGACTGCAGAGACTGGCAGAGCCCACCGGCGAAAAAAAAAAAAACACACCTCCAGCTGTCGAGCACACCCCACAGACCCAACCACCCCTGCCACGGACAGATGAAGACAGTGCCACTCCAGACACAGCCAAGCTTTCGCCATACGGTCTTATGTGCCCTCAAGAGAGAATCCAAAGTTGTAGTCTTTCCCACTGTCAACAGGACTTTCCCTGTGGTCAGTGGGTCTTTCCTCACCGTCACTGGACCTTCTCCAAAGAAGAAAAAGAAACACCCGAAGGTGCTGGGGAGGACCCAGAGAAGCAATGGATTATGATTTTTTTTGTGTATTTGTTATTGTCATTTTGTTTTAAAGCAATTAAAAAAAGGTTTTTTTTTTTACCTGGCTTGGTTACGGTTATGCTAACCCACCAAAACGGTATCCAGAGGACATGTTGTATACGACTGCTTATGACTCGGTGCTAATCTCCACCACCACAAGGAGAACATCCTAATCTGGGGGGGAACGCCGGGCTTCCCGAGCCAGCGGCGAAGGGCAGGGGGAAAAAAGAAGGGGGGAGGAAAGAGGGGATGGAAAAGGGAAGAAAAGGAAGGGGGGACAGGACTGAAGACTCAACAATAACTAAGGAACAATTAGATTGAGTCTGTGCTTGAGAACTAATAAAAAAATATAAAAAAAATTAAAAAAAGAGGGGGGGGGGGGGGATGCAAGGGAGGTCACACACGCCAGCATTCTGAGTGGTCACCGAGCTTTATTATTCAGTATAAACAACCCAGACATATTCTGTCACATCTGCGTTGACAATGATGGGAATTATAAGTAGTGGTCTTTTCTTGGATTTCCTAAGCCTGAAGAGAGGCAGTTCTTCACTGGTTGAGACTGTGAAAACGAACAGAGAAGTACCCAGTCCCCAGAGAAGTACAAGCATAAACGGTGCCTTGTCGGCTCTCTACCAGCATGTTCAAGCTTTTTTGATATTGATTACACTGTTCTAAAGAACGATGAAAACATATCAACTCAGGCAAAAGAGCATAATGATAGCATGTAGATCATCGATCATCTAACTGAGTTTAATTTGATATTGATTACGCTTTTCTAAAGAACAATGAAAACATATCAACTCAGGCAAAAGAGCACAATGATAGCATGTAGATCATCGATCATCCAACTGTTTTTCACTTATTGGTAAGTTCTGAATTCACAGGCAGGAACTGAATTTGTGATTTTTAAAGTCTTAAAACACACACACACACACACACACACACACACACACACACACACACACACACACACACACACCGTCTTTTGAGGGATTTTTCTGTATTTAGAGTACAGTTGTTCGCTATACTTATGGCATTCAACTGAATATGTGACGGCAGCATTGCTATTTTTAACATCCTCAAAATCTGTTCTTTATAACTTGAAAAGTTGGGACTCTAACGTACGGAAAGATTTACTTTCGGCTTTGAATCATTTGATAAACTGCATAATGTCTAGCGGAACTGGAAAAGACTTTTGTTGGGTCCTGTCACATTGCGGACATACTGGAATGAGATAGCTGATAAACTAGCAAGAGACAGTGCAATGAATAGAATTTCAGACAGTACTTTGAAACTCCTTGATAAGCATGAAATGAATTCGTGGTTTGAAAAGTGTATGATATATAAACAAAACAAAAAAATCTGTCTGTCAAATCTTTAATCATGTCATGTTCAGATAAATTTCAGATTTGATTTATGAAACTTCGCATGGAAAATCAATTACTCTCAAAGTGTAACATGTGTTTGTGTCAGTCTAATATCTGATCGTTCTATTATTTCAGAATGTTCAGTTTTAACCTCCCTGTACATAAATACTACAGTTAAACCTCTACTTTCAGAATGTCTTAGAAACGATACGCACAGACCCAGAGATGTTGCAATTAAGTGGCAAAAAATGATTTCTGGTTTTAAAATTAATAGACTTATATGAGCGATTATGTAATATAAAGATAATTTAGTCAGGTTTTTTCTGTATGTTATTTTAAACTCTAGATCAAAGGGTTTTTTTTTCATTTGTTGCTCTTGTTACTTTTTTTTCTAACTCAAGATGCACACACACACACACACACACACACACACACACACACACACACACACACACACACACACACACACACACACACACTCACACACACCATACCAAACCAAACCACACCACACCACACCACACCACACCATACCACAATGACTTGCTAAAGAGAATAAATGGACTGCGAACAAACAAACAAGCATACAAACCAAAACACAAGCAAACATACAAAATAAAATCCAAAACAGTGCTTATCTAAGACATGATACCAAACAGCCCAGTTAATTTCCGACAAATAATCTATATGTCTTCTTCAGCAATCGCAGATAACTCTTTACAAACATAAAACAAAATGCAAAAAGCAGTTGAATACTCTAAGATGGCTGTCAGCAGAAAAATCAATGACTTAGCAAAGATTTCCGAAAAAAAAAAAAAAAAAAAAAAAAAAAAGTGGGGGTGGTGGAGATGGTGGGGCATGGATCGAGGGGGGGGGAGGGGAGGGGGGAGGGGGTGGGGGGCGGGGGGAGCACATGTGTATATGATATCGACAATAAATTACTCTCTCCACATTCTTAATTACCTCCCTTGAATGACATTCCTGTCAGTCAGTCGCTTTTGCATCTATTTTTTTTTTTTTTTTTTTTTTTTTTTTTTTTAATAGTACGGGCATCTTTATTCATCAGTCAGTTCAGTGCGTTCTATGTTTACAGTGGATTATCTTCCATCTGTTACATTCCGTACCCACACTACCTCTCTGTGTGTGTGTGTGTGTGTGTGTGTGTGTGTGTGTGTGTGTGTGTGTGTGTGTGTGTGTGTGTGTGTGTGTGTGTGTCTGTCTGTCTGTCTGTCTGTCTGTCTGTCTGTCTGTGTCTGTGTCTGTCGGTCTTAATACAGGGATCTTTATTCATCAGTCAGTTCAGTGTGCACTATGTTTGCAATAGATTATCTTTCATCTATTACATTCCCCACCAACACTCCTGTGTGTGTGTGTGTGTGTGTGTGTGTGTGTGTGTGTGTGTGTGTGTGTGTGTGTGTGTGTGTGTGTGCGTGGTGTGTGTGTGTGCACGCGCGCGCGCGTGTCCTCTCCTCTCTCCTCTCTCTTCTCTGTTCCTCTTTCTCTCTGTCTCTCTCAGTCTCTCTCAGTGTCTCTCTCTCTCTCTCTCTCTCTCTGTCTATCTGTCTGTCTCTTCCCCCATTCTCTCCCCCCCAAACTCCGACTCTGTCTCTGTCTGCCTGCCTGAGTGTCTGTCTCCCTCTCTCATTGTGTGTGTATCCGTATGTCCTGTCTGTCTGTCTGTCTGTCTGTCTGTCTGTCTGTCTGTCTGTCTGTCTGTCTGTGACTCTCTCTCTGTTTATCTGTCCGTCTGTTTGTCTGTCCCCCCCCCTCTCTCTCATCTCTCACTCCTCATTCTCTTCCCACTTCGTATCCCTCTGTATCTCTGTCGCTGTCTGACCTCCTGTCTATGTGTATATCTGTCTCTGTGTCTGTGTCTGTGTCTGTCTGTCTGTCTCTGTCTGTCTGTCTGTCTGTCTGTCTGTCTGTCTGTCTGTCTCTCTCTCTCTCTCTCTCTCTCTCTCTCTCTCTCTCTCTCTCCGTCCAACTGTCTGTCTGTCTGTCCGCCTGTCTGTCTGTCTGTCTGTCTCTCTCTCTCTCTCTCTCTCTCTCTCTCTCTCTCTCTCTCTCTCTCTCTGCCACAACTTTGTCTCCCCCTGTATATATGTCCGTCTGACGTGTCTGTCTGTCCCTCTGTCTGTCTGTCTGTCTCTCTCTCTCTCTCTCTCTCTCTCTCTCTCTCTCTCTCTCTCTCTCTCTCTCTCTATCTCTCTATCTATCTATCTCTGTCTATACATGTACATACACGCGCGCGCGCGAGTGTGCGCACGCACGCACGCACGCATGCACGTACACACGCACGCACGCACGCACGCACGCACGAACTCACACACACACACACACACACACACACACACACACACACACACACACACACACACACAGCCAGCCAGCAGCACAAACAAGCAGCACGCACGCACGCATACGTTGTTACACATTCTATTGTAACAGGTGTATGAAGTTATCTAAGCCTATTGCTTCTGTTTTGTCAAATTGTGTAAAACCCACTTTATTAAACAGGAACTGACTAAATCCTCGTCACAATAAAAGAACAAAGCGCTATAGTCACACACCGTCCCTCTCAAGGAACACAGCCACGTATTTCCACGACATTCAATTTCCTCTGCACTGTCAAGGAGTCTTAACGAAAGATTCGCTTCCAGTATGTCCAAATGACATTCATACTTATATATACAGCATTTTATAGTCAGTGCATACTCATTTTTGTCCTTGAGGGCGACACACCTGTAAAAAGATATAACTTTTGTCCCTTTCATTTCAACGGAAACTTAATTTGTTGAGAGCTTACTGTCATTGTTCATATGAATTCACAGTGAGGTTCGATACAGTGGTCTATGCTTTCACACATTCTGCCCCTACCTTCCTCCACACAGGTGATCTCCCCTGTCAGTTTTAACATCTATTTGTGTGTTCTTGTACGCTACATACAGTGGGCAAATGGTGACATCCCTCTGAATCATTTTCTCCAAAATTAGAAAGTACATTTCTATTTTGCGGCAGTATTTCATCTACGGCCATTTCTTCCGTTCAAAGCAAACCGGTTTGTCAGGTTACTTCACTGCTCATTCCTGTCTCTTGAAGACA
>JADBJO010000652.1:315887-325887 GCA_016801955.1 Conus betulinus | reverse complement strand
TGTCTGTCTGTCTGTCTGTCTCTGTCTCTGTCTGTCTCTCTCTCTCTCTCTCTCTCTCTCTCTCTCTCTCTCTCTCTCTCTCTCTCTCTCTCTCTCTCACCCTATTGAAGACCAACCTCGTTATTAGTAACATTATTATAGGCCCTTGACCGTCAACGTCACGTAGACCACCAGCGAGCACAGCTCAAGCCGTGTGTCATCGACTTCTTACAGTGTGTACGTATGTATGTATGTATACATGTATATATATGTGTGTGTGTGTGTGTGTGTGTGTGTGTGTGTGTGTGTGTGTGTGTGTGTGTGTGTGTGTGTGTGTTTTATCGCAGCCATGTCAACAAATACCACCACCATTACCATTGCTATCCCACCCCCCCTCTCCAATCTCTTTCCTTTCCTCCTCCTCCCCTCCCCCCCCCCCCCCCCCCCCCCCCCCCCCCCCCCCCACCCCCCCCCCCACCCCCCCCCCCCCCCCCCCCCACCCCCCCCCTTGCCATATGGCTAACCCCCACCCTCCCCTCCTTTCTTCCTCCCCCCCCCCCCCCCCCCCCCACCCCCTTTCCTCTCCCAGCCGTCATCGTCCTCAATCCCCACCTTACCCCCCCCCCCCCCCCCCCCCCCCCCCCCCCACGTGCCCCCCCCCCCCCCCCCCTTCCCTTCCCCCCCCCCCCCCCCCTCCTCACCCCCCCCCCCCCAACCCGCCCTCCTTCACCCGTCCACACCCACGCTCCCACGCATTGTTCAGCGCTTTGATGCTCCCTCCTCCCCCCCCGCTCCCCCCCCCCCCCCCCCCCCTCTCCACACAACCCACCCACCCATTCCCCACACCACCCTCACGCGTCATCCTCCCCTCTCCCCCCCCCTCCGCCGCTCAACCCGTACAGGGCCTCACCCAAAGCCGAATGAATAAGTAGTGTATCGACCGGATTTGACATGGTATTCGTTCTTCTTTCATTCCATCTTCAATGTTGGGGGGGGGGGGGGAGAGGAGAGGGAGGGAGGTGGGGTGGGGTAGAGGGAGTGGAGATGGAGATGGAGATGGGGGAGCTTAGTAACGACGGGTTGGATTCAGGATTTCCTTTTGGACGTCAAAGCAAACTCTTACGTCTCCGTGTATTCAGGATGGAGACGAGGTCCATTTTTGTTAGCTTTACTAGAGCTAGTCGGCAAGATATATATGTGTGTGTGTGTGTGTGTGTGTGTGTGTGTGTGTGTGTGTGTGTGTACGCACGTACACATATTTCTTCAGTCTCCTCTTGTTCCTCCGCTCCTGTCCTTCCTTCGCTGATTCACATAGGAAATGACGCAGTGTGTAACGAAGCACAGGCGCCCGACAAAGCTTTGATACGTACAGCCGTGGTCTTCGTGTTTTTCACTTGGCTAATTATTGCAGACAGATCGCCATAACTAGAATTGTTCCCGCTGTCGGCCAGTCATCGGAGGTGTCGGGTGTGTGTGTGTGTGTGTGTGTGTGTGTGTGTGTGTGTGTGTGTGTGTGTGTGTGTGTGTGTGTGTGTGTGTGTGTGTGTGTGTGTGTGTGTGTGTGTGTGTGTGTGTCTGTTGTCTCTGTGTGCGCGCGTGTGTGTGTGTGTGCATGCGCGCGCATGCGAAAATGTATATATGTGTGTGTGTGTGTGCGTGTGTGTGTGTGTGTGGTGTGTGTGTGTGTGTGTGTGTGTGTGTGTGTGTGTGTGTGTGTGTGTGTGTGTGTGTGTGTGTGTGTGCGCGCGCGCGCGCGCGCGCGTTGTTTGTTTTTGTTGTTTACAATGCCTGCAATAGTATTATGTCGTGAGTGAGGTCGTTGATGCTGCTAATTAAAAAATATACACCCATAAGTAGGCCTACATCAGACCGATATACATACGGTGGCGCATACGACGCGCACACACACACACACACACACACATACCCTCATATATCCACACACATATAGGTGCACACACAAAAACACTCACGCACGCACGTATAAACAAGCACACACACACACACACACACACACACACACACACACACACACACACACACACACACACACACACACACACGCTCACTCACTCACTGACTCACCAAG
Source organism: Conus betulinus (assembly GCA_016801955.1). Lineage (NCBI taxonomy): Eukaryota > Metazoa > Mollusca > Gastropoda > Neogastropoda > Conidae > Conus > Conus betulinus. Next base: position 323,819 of record JADBJO010000652.1, on the reverse strand, counting down.
GTCGACGACTGAAAGAAGGGTCCGGGGTATCTTTTCTTTCAGAGACTCATTCGTCTTCCAAATCAGTCGTGTGACTTTTTTTTTTTTTTTTTTTTTTTTTTAAAATCCTGAAACAACGCTACTGAAACAATACCTTTGTACGACTTCTCTTTCCAGCAACACTTCATACAAGAACTGTCAGAACTCTTTTGTTTATTCTAAGACTCTTCCTCCCCAACAACAAGTACTGGAACGAGTTGTTTGTTTGTTTGTTTGTTTGTCTGCTTGTTTGTTTGTTTGTTTTTTTCTCCGAGCAATGACGCTTCCTGCACCTCTTTGAACGACTGTTTGTTTCCAGAGATTCTTCTTCTATCTACAATTGTTTGAACAACTTTTGTTTTTTCCTACGACCCTTCTGCTAAGAACAAGTGTTTGACTTCGACGACAACTGTTTGTCGATTTTTTTCCTCCAAAGAAGTTGCTTCCTGCAATCACAATTTAATACTTTAAACGACCCTTTCTTCCCAAGGACACTTCTGCCGACAATGACTTTTAAAAAAAATTAAAAAAAACTTTTTTTCCAACTATACTTCTTCCAACAACATTCGTTTAAAACGACGTATCTTTCTTGTTCAAACCATTGTATCGGAAGAGGTGTCTGAAATGTGTGTGTGTGTGTGTGTGTGGGGGGGGGGGGGGGGGGGGGGGGGGGGGTCGCTTTGATCGCTTTGATAAAAAGTTCTTCCACAACAATTGTATGGTGTAGAAAGAGAGGGGGTTAGTTACCGCCAAGGACATTGACAAACAAAGCACAGGACAAGACACTTCGTTTGTCCATGTGCTTGGCGGTAACTAACCCCCCTCTCTTTCTAAATGTTGCTTCGTTCTCCGCCATCAGCCACTCCAGTTTGAAACAATCGTAAGAGCAATCTTTTTTTTTTCATGCAACACTTCTTCCTCCACTAAATGACTGTTCTGGGTTTTTGGTTGTTGTTTTTTTTTTTTTTTCTGAAGACACTTCTTCCAATAACGGTTTGAACAACATTTTCCCTCCAGCTATTCTCCCAGCAACAATTGTCTGAGCTATTTTATTTATTTATTTTTTTCCAACAAGACTTCATCCAACAACAGCTATTTGAATGACTGACTTTTTCTTCGAGCGACTTTTCTTTGAGCTGGGCAAAGCACTTTCGCTGTTCAAACCCCGGACATAATCATACCTGCCACTCCTATGGTCTTCTCTTGGGTCCGCTCGGCCTATGTGACCGAATGCGAGCAGACAGTGCTCACCAAGGGGATGTTCCACACAGACAATGTAGTATGTGTGCCGTCCTACGCTGGCAGGTTGAATTTAACGTCCTCGCAGCAAATTCTTTCAGTTCAGTTCAGTGGTTTGTTTGATGTCTTTTTCATCGCTAGATGATATTAGACACTTGTTAAAAAAAAAAAAAAAGAGAGAGAGAGAGAGAGAAACCTTCACACTCAAGTTATCTAGTACTTGCAAAGCCACATCTGATAAGTGCCTATTTACATAAGTGAAATATCCTAGTGGTACACAAAGTTGTAATCTCCACGAGTTTCTTTCTACTAGTTAAGCTTAGGTACAATTGCCTTTTTGACCGTCTAGCCTTAAAGACAACGTTATGTTTTTTTAAATTTTTATCTACATTGATGATGAAGTGGATTCTAAATGAGAAGAAGCTGAAGAAGTAGAAACGACATTGTTTTAAATTCGTCTTTGATTTCTCTCTCTCTCTCTCTCTCTCTCTCTCTCTCTCTCTCTCTCTCTCTCTCTCTCTCTCTCTCTCTCTCTCTCTCTCTCTTCCGTATAACGACCAGTAATTGCGCTGGGCTATGAGATTCCCTGAATTCTCTAAGCTTCCTTGAGTTTGGGAGCAAGAGCGGGGAGAATTCAACTTGGACAGATGTAGAGAGGGGCAAGAGGATAATACAGACAGAGGGTGGAGGTGGGGAGGGGGTCACTGGTGGGGACGGGGGTTAAGGTGGGAGATGGGTGGTGGTGGTGAAGAGAGAGAGGTTTGTTGTTGTTATTGTTGGCGTCATACCCTGGCTAAAAGACTCCAGGGACCATCCGAACAGCCAAAAGTACTTGACCACTATGGTACAAATGCATCAGCTGGGGATGAGAACATGATGTGTGTGATCGTTTTTGATTACCCCGCCACGTGGGCAGCCACACTCCGACTTCGGGGGATTTTGGAGACTGATAGTGTTATGCTAGGAGCTTGTTACAACTGAAGACAATCCCCGCATAACTATGCAGAGCATAACAACATTTTGATGTAGCCTTGGTGTTGTAGCCTATGTCAATTGGCCTGACACAGCCTTAAGCCAAGGCGGAAGAGAGAGGGGGTAGGTAATGGGGGGGGGGGGGGGGGGGGGGGGGGGGGGGAGGGGGGTTGTCTCTTACTTCTTACGGGGCCGGAAAAGCTCAACTGCTAGAGTGCCGGATTCGTGGTTCCGGCGGTCCTGGGGTTGCAGGTTCGAATCTCCGCCGGAGCGTTTCGGCACAGCAAGATTTTTGTCTCGGAGTTAACAATCGTTCTGATTCCATTTCCCAAGAAGTCCTTCGAATGAGACTATACACCGTGGCTCTGTGTGTGAAGGCACTTACAACATCTTGCACACACGTCAAATCCCATCACCAACTTCCGAAAGAGAAGGCCAGTTGGTATGGATGACATATTACATGCAGCACGCACTTAACGTGAAAAATCGAAAGAATGAAAAAAAAAAAAAAAAAAAACTGGCTGAGTTACTGATAGTGTCTGAAGAACGCGGGTAACGACTGAATGTAACGCCAGCAGGCAGCTCTTCAGTCGGCTCTACCCAGGTAGGCAGTCCATTGCGATAATAAAAAAAGCGTGCATTTTTGAGCGCTTTAATCTAGGTCTCTAACTGTGAACAGGCGCTACATAAATACTCTTGATAATGGTAATAATGATAACAACAACAACAAACAAACAAAAACAACAACAACATCCTTTGCGTCCTCAGTCGTCTTAGATGGCAAGTCTAGTGTGTCGGGGGACCCCACCGAACGACTGATCCCTTTTCGCGCGTGTATGGGTAGATGCCAACACAATGCCTCGCAGTGGTTGGTAGATCTCGTGCAGCTACGTGGTTTTTTTTCGCGACAAAAGAAGAAGAAGAAGAAGAAGAAGAAAGAAAGAAAGAAAAGAAACAAACAAACAAAAACAAAAAAAAAATGAACACAAAACAAAGCCCCACCGTGTTTCCGTGGTGCCAGGTACGTGGCAACAAAAACCCAACAAACAAACAAAATAACGAATTTCACGGGGTCAGCTGAACAACACACCCTTTTTGATTGGACGTCCCGTAGGCCGCCATTTCTCCCATTTCCGGCCAACACCGCCCGTAGCCGCTTCCGCTTCCTCTCTATCCATGGGAAAACGCTGGACGAGAGAGCGACCCTGTCATAACTTTGCTTATCCACTTCTGATCTTGTCGCATAGCTTCGTTGCTCCGTCCTCAGTTCTGTTGTGTTGTCCATACTAACCGCTTCCTAGCAACAGAACGATCTACTTGCGAACATTTATTGGTTTACTCTCTAATAATCCCCTGTTTCGTTGAGGTAGACAGTTGTCATGGAAAACAAACAAACAAACGAAGAAATGAACAAGGCGATAACGGGAAATCATCAATTATTATTGCTGTTTTCCCGAAGAAACAATTATTATCCTTGACGAAAACAATGGAAAGAGGGCTTTAGAGATTCTCCAGATGGACAGATGTTATCACCGTTTTCTTCAAGAATGACTGGTTTGGTCGGGAAAAAGAAATCATTAGTTGCTGATGGAGATTGTATTCTGTTATAATGTTCCTCTTACGCAGTTCTCTTCTGTGGCCAACTTCCTCAAGATTCTGTCCCTTTGTGGGCGACCATGTTTGTTCTTCACACACACACACACACACACACACACACACACACACACACACACATGCTGTGTTAACCTGTCTTTATACACTCTGTCCCGCTACATTGCCTCTAAAGGCGAAAAATTGTGACCATCTGGTAAAAATGAAATCTACAGCATGCAGTCCACTCGGACTTGTAATTCAGACAGTTAACCCTTCATGATCTCGAACATAATGCACAACGTGAGGAAGACAGAACAGAAATTAGTGCCCAGTAGACAAGCGTACTCACGACCTTTCAAATATAAAGGGCTTAGATGTGTGGACACTCCGTCAGCGAACAGAAAAACACAGGATGTGATGCTGTTAAAGATTCGAAGATGAATCCATTTTCTGGAGAGCTGCTCCAGCTAGAGATGGTGGAGACTCAAATGAACAGTACAGCTATCTTAACACATGCTGGGGGCGTAAACATTCTTTCCTTCTTCACCCGTAACTCTGTGGGGCGTCACTGGGGCGCCAAGCTGAAGAACAATTCACCAAATTCTTCCAGTACATCTGGTTATGTGCCAAGGTTTGGGGCTCTGCGAATCTTCTCCTAATCCATTCGTATCAGTCCATCGAGTTTGTTTGGTTGGTTAAAGTGGATGGCTTCTTGGTTATTTGGTTGGTTGGTTGGTTGGTTTTGCCTACCTTCTCGTCTCCCTTCTTCGACAGTTTCCTTAAGACCTGTTAAAGCAAGGTCACTGAATGCTGTGATAGGCCTTACCAATCAATGCCGACATGACATGCTCTGCAATGATGATCTACAAACCTACAGCGCGAAATGGGATCATGACTGCGTGAACATGAAGAGACAATGACAGCAAGCTGTATGGGTCTACCCAAGTTCAAGTATAGCCATTATCTGTAGACAGATGGATAGATAGACAGATAGACAGACAGTGGGTGGAAAGGTAGATAGACAGATACAGATCGATGGAGAGAGAGAGAGAGAGAGAGAGAGAGAGAGAGAGAGAGAGAGAGAGAGTGTGTGTGTGTGTGTGTGTGTGTGTGTGTGTGTGTGTGTGTGTGTGTGTGTGTGTGTGTGTGTGTGTGTGTGTGTGTGTGTGTGTGTGTGTGTGTGTGTGTGTGTGATGTTGTGTACATAGCTCCTTGAAGGTTCTAGTGGTTGCCAAAGTTCTGAGACTTATTCTACCCAAGAATGCTCTTCTTATGTCTATTTCATCAAATACAAAAATTACCCAAAGTGGCACTCAGTCTGGGCCCGAAACTGCTCACTGAAGCCGTTTTTTTTTCTGGGATGAACTTGCTGGCATCAGCTGAAATGATGGGATGAGTAAAGATGGGATGTCTGGTCCTCCAGCGGAATGACTCAGTAGTGGTCTTTCTACATTTCAAATTTTAGACCAGGCGTTTTATCAAAATGCAGCTCCACCCTCCTCCTTACTTATGGTAGAAGGAGCCACTTTCCAGTTCCAGTCATAGAAAGATTTCGTTTTCTTTTTCTCGGGACTGTTCAATATTCAAGAATGGCTCAGGAGTAATGCACCTCAGACTTAAGCGCTTAAAAGTGCTTTGCTTCGAATGACTGACACAGATAGGTTCAAACATAAAAGGATCAACAAACAACAAATAGACTGAGCACAAGTTACACTTTCACAGACAGAACCTGACTTTTGTATACGAGATTGAAATGTACAAAATCTACATAACTTCAATGAAATTCAGTCTGCCTGTGCCTGACCTGGCTTCTTTTCCCACTTCACCTAATCCTAAAGAGAGGGAAGGTCTTGCTGGTTTGGTACAGCAACGAGTGAGGCTGAGGGATGTACACGGCAGTTGCATGACGGTGACGTTTACCGCCGGCGGGCTCTGCAGCCATGTAGATGGGCTGGTACACTCATGGGAACACTCCTGGGGAGTTCTGTCGTGTCACATCCAGCGGCCATTACACAATGGCATCTGCCACGGAGTTAAGTCCCTTGGCAACTTAATGGGACGCCCTGTGCGTGCCTGCAGCCTATGTGAACACTTCGCAGGTTTCCAAGGGTGGTACAGGATTGCTCCCAGCTGGTTTGTTCGGCACTTCTTCTTCTTCTTCTTCTTCTTCTTCTTCTTCTTCTTGTGCGTACGCAGGCTGATACTCCTGCGGACACTCCCTATATGGACAGACAAGTATAAATCCCATCTACCCAACAAAGGGAGAGCAGTTTTGCGTGTATGACCGTTTGTTTTCCCGCCATTAAGGCAGCCATACTCCATCTTCAAGGAAGGTGCATGCTATGTGTAACGTGTCATCCATACCAACGGCCAAACTGGCCTCCTCTTCCGAAAGTTGGTGATGGGATTTTACGTGTGTGCAAGATGTTATGCGTGCGTTCACACACGGAACCTCGGATTATAGTCTCATTCGAAGGACTGTATGGGATATGGAGTTCGAACTAATGTTAACTCCGAGGGAAAAATCGCCCTGTACCGAAACGGCACGGCGGAGATTCGAACCCGCAACCCTTGGATTATGAGTCCGGCGCGCTCAGCCAACTGAGCTATTCCGGCCCCGTTCGGCAGTTGGGGACAGTACTTCTCTGGGTCCCTCCCACACCTTCGGGTTTCTCCTTTCTTAATTTGAACTGGTGTCATGTGGGTACACGGGAACTCAGCCTGGTTTGGTGTTGGCCATGGGAGAGGGAATGTGCCCAGATCTCTCGTCTGTCTGTTGACGTCACCGTCGGTTCAGGCCCACTGGGCACTCGGCTGGCACTTGGCGACGTGGCAGCATGGAATCTTGTTCTTCTGCTGGGGTCTGTGGAAGATACAGTGCCTGGTTTGTAGAGGAGCAGCTAGGATTCCAGCTTGGCGAGTCCTCGCACTTGCCCTCTGACCTTTCAGGAAAGCGTGAGATTTCAGCGGGAAAAATTGAGACTAAAATAGATTTACCACCTTTAATTTTGTCTCCATTTCAGATCTAGTTGCATGGTGAGACGACTGCAGGCGGAAATCTAAACAAATCTTAAATAAATGTTAGCCAACCGCCCAGAGAAACGTGGACAAGCGTGTCAGAAGACAAAACACAATGCGTTTCGACCTCTTAGGTCTTCTTCAGGTAAGACACAAAACAAATAAAATCACGAAAATTCACTTAGCTTTGATCGCTTCAGAGTTCAGCGCATTCAACGCCTTCTTCCTTGCGCTGAACTCTGAAGCGATCAAAGCTAAGTGAATTTTCGTGATTTTGTTCGTTTGTGTCTTACCTGAAGAAGACCTAAGAGGTCGAAACGCGTTGTGTTTTTGTCTTGTGACTCGTTGTCCACGTTTCTCTGGGCGGTTCGCTAACATTTATTTAAGATTTGTCTCCATTTTAGTTTCTTCACTCAGGTTTTGAGTGGATTGTAGTAAGTGATGTAAGGCTGTAAGAAACTAAACGATTAAAAGAACCCTTCAAGCTAGTCAAAATACGCAGGTGGAGTAGGCTTACTCAGGTACTGAGTTACGCTTAGTCCAAGCAAGAATGCTAATTAGATCACCTACGATAAAACATTTAGACAATCAACATTACGCATAAATCCTGTCAACAGATTTTTTACAAACATTGGCTTACGGTATTTTGTTAAGCTTTTAGGCATAAATACAAACAATGTATAGTCTTTAAGACTTAGACACTAGATTCAACAATTTTTTTTTCTTCCAGGACCATCAGTGAAATTTGACACAGGATCTCAGAGTGGGAGAGATCAACGTCCCTGTCTCTGGCATGCACCAGTGTTGAATCTTACACACTGAAAATGACAGTTTCCAGTCTCAGGGTTCTAGGGTGGGTCTGTGAATTTGTGGAGTTTGGTCTATCCTTTTAAAGAGTTAAGCTAACCATCATTTTTTTTTTTTTTTTTTTTTTTTTTTTTTTTTTTTTTTTTTTTTTTTTTTTTTTTTTTTTTTTTTTTTTTTTTTTTTTTTTGTTTTGTTTTTTTGTTTTTTTTTTTTGTTTTGTTGTTGTTGTTGTTGTTTAAAAGACTGTCTCATTATCAGTGGAGCATAGCATTTTATGAAAATTAT
>JADBJO010000652.1:240887-305887 GCA_016801955.1 Conus betulinus | reverse complement strand
TGATGGGGCTGTTTGACATGCATGCCGTGACAAGGCCTCATGGGTCTGTTGACAGAAATGTAAACAAGTCCACCACCCCCCACCCCCACCCCCGCCCCCCCTCCCCCCGAGCCTGCCAGCACCAATGTCCATACACATACGCCAACTGCAACAGATCGGTGGCACACTTATTACTGTCCTGTCATGTTGACTCCCTTTGTTTTTGCATTGTTCTGCTTCGTTTGCCCACATAGGTTCACGTTCTGGTGCAGAGCAAATTGTGGAGCGTGGGTCAGGCGTTTGCGCCGCGATGCTTTGAGAATACCATTCTATCCTGCAAATAGAAAAAACTGCGCCAAGAGACTGTTGAAGGTTACAGTTGTTGTTGTGTTGTTGTTGTTGTTGTTTTTCTTCTTCTTCTTCTTCTTTCTTGTTTGTGTTGTTGTTGCTGATGTTATTGTTTTTCCTTCTTCTTCTTCTTCTTCTTCTTGTTTGTGTTGTTGTTGCTGATGTTATTGTTGTTGTTTCCCTTCTTCTTCTTCTTCTTCTTCTTCTTCTTCTTTGTTGTTTGTTTCGTTCGTTAGTTCGTTAGTTCGTTTAGTGTATTAGTTTTCTTTATTTCTTTCTTTCTTTCTTTCTTTCTTTTTGTTCTTGTTCTTCGTTTATTTTGGCCGTGGGAGGGGAGTGGGGTAGAGTTGTTTCCTTGTTTGTTTGTGAGTGTGTTTGTTTTCATTTAACGTTTTAGTATCCTGTACTCTACCATGCCTCGATATTTTCAGACGAAAAAAAAAAAAAAAAAGAAAGCCACACGTAAAAAAAATCATACCAAAGTAAGATGACTAAAGTAATAACATCAGAGCTCTGGTACTAACTTGCTTAGAGCATTTCTGCTAGATGCCCCTGTAGTTTCAATGTTCCTTCAGGACTATATCGGGATCATAGTATTGATCAGCAGCTGCCCAGAAGTCAAACTGAAAGCAATGATGGTGACCAATGAAATCAGCATTATTGACAATATCTCTCCTGCTCCTTTTCCTCCTACTATTGCTACAACTACCACTGCTGCTGATGTTACTGCTCCTCCTACTCCTCCCTCCTACTACTACTACTTCTACTACTACAACTGCTACTACTTCTGCTACTGTAGATGCTGCTGCTACTACTTTCGCTCTTGCTGCTACTGCTACTGCTCATATGCTGCTGCCGCCACTGCTATTGCTGGCGTGTTTCTACTAATCGTACTACTGCTGCTGTGCTGCTGCTGCTGCTGCCACTACTGCTACTCCTGCTACTGCTACTGCTACTGCTACAGTTGCTGGTACTACTGTGATTATTCTTGCTACTGCTACTTCTGTTGCTGCTGGTACTGCTTCCACTACTTGTGTAGCTACTCAGTACTACTGTAACTAACTGCTGCAGCTGTTAAAGGTGGTGATACTTTTACTGTTACGGCTACTATCAGAACAGTGTGAAAGAAACAAGTTCGATGTACAATTTGCTTTTTTTTTTTTTTTTTTTTTTTTTTTTTTTTTTTTCTTCTTTCTATTCTTGGTTTGTTATTTTCATGTTCTTTTTGGTTTGCTTGCCTTTCTATCGGCACCAAAATATAGCCTATGCTTACAGCAGTGTAAAGGACGTTTCAATAAATGTCACCAAATATACACCTTCAAACTCATACTTGTGTACACGACTAACATTAATGGCATACACCAAATTACAAAGAATAAAAAGCATTCACACACACACACACACACACACACACACACACACACACACACCACACACACACACACACACACACACGCACGCACACACACACACACACACACACACACTCTCTCTCTCTCTCTCTCTCTCTCTCTCTCTCTCTCTCTCTCTCTCTTTTTTGCTTACAAAAAAAATACAGGACACTATATATCAAAGGGATTATCTGTTAAAAAATGGCTGTCGCGAAGATTCAAAAAGTACAGAAATAAGGTGACCTCCCTAATACGATCAGAGAAAAGAAAATATTTCTTGGACCTAATTATAGAAAGAAGAAAGACAGTAAATCTATTTGGAAAGCTACATGGCTTAACCAAGAAAAATTCTGACCCTGTATTAAACTTAACAAAAGACATATCTGCAAGTGAACTGAACGCCCATTTTGCAAGTATATAGCAAATCAAATTATACGAAACGATGAATCAAAAAGTAACGATCTACAAGAATTACGGAAATACTGCCACCAGAAAAAACATCCATTCAGCTTTGGATATTAGTGCCATGAATGTCCACGAAGTTTTCTCTTCTCTTAGACAGTTAAAACAGACAGCAACTCGTGGAATGGATGGAATTGATGGGGAAATCCTTAAGCTATCAGCATCTGTTATAGCAGAAACTCTCACATATATTTATAATCTCTGCATTGATAAACATTGCTTTCTGATGCTTTTAAACAAGCTAAAGTCATACCATTGTACAAATCAGGAAATATGGCTGATCCTTCTAACTATCGACCTATCTCTATTCTATCAGTTCTTTCAAAACCATTAGAACAACACATAAAAAAGTGTGTCTTCTTTCTCATGTAAAAAAAATTCGATCTACTACACCCTAATCAATCCGGATTTAGAGAGATTCATTCTTGTCAAACAGCTCTTACCAAGATAGTTGATCGATGGCTTTCAAACATATAAACAACAAACACTTTTCCCGGAGTACTCTTCGTGGATTTTGCTAAAGCTTTCGATGTCATTAATCATGAACTTTTGCTCAGAAAGTTAATTATTTATCGACTAACTTCCGACACTCTAAAACATTTCATCCTTCCTTTCCAACAGGCAACAATTAGTTTTAATAAATGATTGTTATTCTACTTTGATTCCCAATAACTTTGGTGTGCCACAAGGCTCGGTCCTTGGTCCACTGCTCTTCTTATTCTATATTAATGATTTACCATTAACCTTGACTTTCTCATTGTGAAATGTTTGCCGATGATACCACTATTGACACTAATAATTCTAATGCTCAGCAAATCTACCTTGATATTCAGAAAAATATCAACCTTCTCGTTAAATGGACACAACTCAATCACATGTCTCTGCATCCTCAAAAAAAACGAAATTCATGTTGATTACAACAAGGCAAAAACGTCAAAATGTAACCGAAAACTTGCCAATCCTTTATATTGGTAACGAAAAAATCAAAGAGGTTTCAAATCACAGAGTCTTAGGAATAGCAATCGACAACAACCTATCTTGGTCGAAGCACTTAGAACTTCTTTCCAAAAATCTTGCCGTAAAACTGTATCAGCTCAGGAAAATAAAAAAAAACTTTTTAGATTATCACACCAGAAAATTATTTTTTTTTCATCTTATATTCAACCAAATATTGACTATGCCTCGACACTCTGGGATTTAGCTAGCAATAAGTTGCTTAAACCATTGACTAGTATATACAAGAGAGCTGTCAAAATAACGATTGATAAACCCTCGCTAGGGCACCCTGATTATGAACGAGCAGGTATCCTTCCATTCAAGACCAAACTATTGTACAATAAGCACTCTTTATGCATGCATAAAATACTACACGGCGGTGCTCCTTCCTATTTAATGAATATATTTACTTCTAATGATCATCGTCATTCGCATAAAATAAATCTCCCTTTCCCATCAATTAATTTATGCAAATCAAGCCTTGCTTATTCTGGGGGCTGGCTGTGGAATAATATCCCAGAAAAATTAAAAAACGAACCAAACAAAACTAGTAAGTTTAAATCCAATCTTTTTACGTACTTGATGTATCTGTCTGATCTTACACCACTTTACCCAAAGATGTACCAATAACTGTTCTGTGTAAATGTTTCATTTTCCTTATTAGTTCTTCCTATTCTTCCATCCCCCCCTCCTCTCATTCTTAATTGTCCCCCATCCCACACCATCCCACTCCCACCCCACCGTCTCCCACACCTTCTGTCGGTGTTCCCTCTGTACATAGATTTTGTGTCCTTTTATATTTTATGTTTCATATTCAAGAGTGATTTTCCATTATTTTATATTAATCAATATTTGTTTTTCCTTTCCAATTTCTTTTGGCCCCGGAGGGCTGGATGTAAAAAAGCAGTGATGCTTATTCCATTACCCTCTGAAAATAAAAATTCGTTCGTTCGTTCATTCTCTCTCAGGTGGGCGCCCGCATTTAAAGTAGCTTTGAACCTTAATTTCATACAAAAATGAAGCCTTCATGTTCCACGGCTCTCGCACGCGCCTACTTTAGGGTTGCTCGCGGCAGCATATCTGGCTATTTGTTCATTGAAGATATACAGTACGTCACATTCCTGCCCCATTTTGTCGTAAAGGGCGACAACTTCGGTTTTGGCGAAAGTTTGAGGATTGAGGCCTGCCCCAACTGTCGCCGGGGACAAATTTGGGCAGGCGACAATGTGGGGTGTGACAACGCACCTTATTATAGTTAAAGGTCTTGGGAAAAGCTTCGCTTTGCCTTGTACGTGATGTTGATGTCCCAATGACATGGCTGTTGGGCCAAAGACAGAGAGAGGGGGAGGGGCGAGCGAGCGAGCGAGCGAGCGAGAGAGAGAGAGAGAGAGAGAGAGAGAGAGAGAGAGAGAGAGAGAGAGAGAGGGACTAAACAAAATTCTTTATTTAAGAGGATAACAGAAAAGCACTAAAGTGCTTTTTTACATCCAGTCCAAGAGAGAGAGAGAGAGAGAGAGAGAGAGAGAGAGAGAGAGAGAGAGAGAGAGAGAGAGAGAGAGAGAATAATATTTGGTCTTTTATGCATGGGAGGAAATCCAGATTACAGCTGACCCTGACCGGGGCGTAACTGGATACCAGGAAAGGTGACTGGTGATAACGAGGCTGACTAGAAAGGGGAATCTAACTTGTGTAAAATGATATAGAATGACCTTACACCCAACACTTTTCCTTCCTTCAGCCGTGACCTGTTGTCTTATTTGTGAACTGTTCCCAAGAGAGAGAGAGAGAGAGAGAGAGAGAGAGAGAGAGAGAGAGAGAGAGAGAGAGAGAGAGAGAGAGAGAGAGAGAGAGAGAGAGAGAGAGAGTTGACCAAACGATTTGTTAACCCAGTTACAAGAATGTGATATTCTAATTTCTGTCTTTTTTTTGAAAATCGAATGGCTGTGCCTGTGCCCCGTGATTATGTAAATGCTTTTGCGTGATACCGGAGAGATAGTCAAAAAAGTTGACACACCTATACTCTCTTCGCTGTTTTTTCAGTCCACCAGCACAGAGAAAAGCCAAAGGCAGCGATTTCCAATCATGAAGCGTACGAATGCATCGTCCATGTCCACAAGTTAATGGTGGGGGATAATCACACAAGTAAACAAAGGCGAAATTATACAAATGAACGCACACAACCAGATGAAAAGAAACACATATTTGATTTGATATACCATACAAAACAAACAAGTGAACTTCTTCTTCTTCTTCTTCTTCTTCTTCCACTCAAACAGGAACCCCAGAGGCACTGACGAAGACTGCTGTACGGCGGAGACCCTCCAGAGATCCATAGAGCTTCTCCCACGTTGATGTGTCGGCAGGCCAGTCTCCGCTCTGAACTTTTCAGTGTGGGACAGTCCTGCAGGAGAGATAGTCAAAAAAGTTGACACACCTATACTCTCTTCGCTGTTTTTTTCAGTCCACCAGCACAAGAAAAAGCCAAAGGCAGCGATTTCCAATCATGAAGCGTACGAATGCATCGTCCATGTCCACAAGTTAATGGTGGGATAATCACACAAGTAAACAAAGGCGAAATTATACAAATGAACGCACACAACCAGATGAAAAGAAAACACATATTTGATTTGATATACCATACAAAACAAACAAGTGAACTTCTTCTTCTTCTTCTTCTTCTTCCACTCAAACAGGAACCCCAGAGGCACTGACGAAGACTGCTGTACGGCGGAGACCCTCAGAGATCCATAGAGCTTCTCCCACGTTGATGTGTCGGCAGGCCAGTCTCCGCTCTGAACTTTTCATGTGTGGGACAGTCCTGCAGGAAGTGACAAGTGAACTGATTTGCGATAAATACGTCTTCTTAGGACGTTACAAATAACACAAGATACAACAAAACTCTCCAGATAGCAGCAGTCGGCACCCTGGAGAACAGAGACCTTTCCACGATCGAAGGATCCAGGATTCACCTTTCAACGTAGATCCGCACCAAATGGAGATCCGTACCGAATGGAGATCCACGCCAAACCATAATGGGTCCATACTTGGACTACATTCCACATTTTCCACCACACTTGATAACGTCGGTCCCGTTCTTTTTGCGCAATCAGCCCTACTGACAGATTGATAAACCAAAAGACGCGCTTAAAAAATGTATGGCATAAGTAACTAAATGTTGCAGAACAATGACCCTTCGTGGACGAAAAAAAAAAAAAAAAAAAAGGGTCATCAAAATACCTCGTGGACTCGGTGAAGGTGCCCTGGAGACCCGCAGCCGACTTGCAGCCCTCCTGCCTTGGCAAGAGTATTTACGAGGGTCAAGAAAACCGTTGATCACGTGATCGGCGATCAGGCAGGTACTGTCTGACGTCAGCACCGACCTCGTCAGCTTCTTCAGCTGGACTGCCGGTCGTCACTGCTCCCTTGCCCACGCCACCTAATGACCTTGTTGATCTTCAAGACAGTCCCATCTCAACGTTCAAGGAAACTCGAAGCCTGACACAGCCAACGTTTTGGTGTGTGTCTCCTCGATTTTCTCTCATTGACTTGGCAGTGAGAATAATCAAAATGTTCCAATGCCAGCTGGCCGGCTTCTTGCAAGGGAATGGGGAGGGTATGTGTGTCTTCTTCTTCTTTCTTTTAGTGTCCACAATCATTATGTTGATTATTCTGACACTTTTGTGTGTATGACCATTTTTTAATCCCGCCATTAAGGCAGCCATACTTCCAACTTCGGGGAAGGTGCATGCTATGTGTAACGTGTCATCCATGCCAACGGCCAAACTGGCCTTCTCTTCCGAAAGTTGGTGTCAAGAATCCATATAGGATCATTACTCTAGCACCTTCTAGTTACTTAGTAACGCGATTATTCGGTGTGGTCCTGCAGTCAATACTTTCTTCCGTGATGGCTGAATCAATGTTACGCAAAAAATACAAAACTCTTACAAGTGGCAAAGCCATCAATGATAATGATATCAAAACTAACACAAGGTTCAAATGTGGCTGGAAAGACATATATCAATCGTTTAATGTAGAGAAATCCTGTCTGGATCGTTTCTGGTCTTTCTACGATTGTCTTTCCCTAGGAGCAACCTCAACTGACAAATCAACGTTCAACATCAACAAACTTGAATCATTTAACACTGAGGAGGAAGGCCTGTTTTGAAGTACTGGCAGTAGGGCCTACACAAGTCGTCGTCGTGGTATTTGATATGTGTGGGGGAAAAAAATAATCATTTATTGTAACAGCTTTTCGCAACTGCTTGAGTAATGGGATCAAATCTTTAAGACTGATGCTGACAGCAGTGTCACAGAAAACAAAGCCAAAATACACGTAAACACGCAAAGCAAGACATAACGCAACACATATTCTACATACAGAGCGAAATAGACGAGTGAATTTGAGATAAATTTGTCATCTTCAAACATCACAATTAACAGACACAAAAACGCGCAAAAGAATCTATTCCCCATATGACTATCATCAGCAAAGCTATGATGACTAGGATACTTGTAATTCAGAAGGAATGATGATATTTGAAAATACCGATAAAGGGAGTTGTATTATGTAATGGTATGTATTTTAGAAAGAATGATGACATTGAAAATACTAATAAAAGGAATTCTATTGTTTAATTGTATACATTTTGGACACAAAACGCATTTAAAGAAACCAGTCATCCAGTATTGAAATGGGGTTGTCAGTTTGAGACGTGTCCTGATCAATGCTCAGAATGACGAATCGATTTCTCTAAAGGATAAGCAAGAATCGTGCTCAGTGCCAAATTAAAATAATTCCATGGGATAAACATGAAGTATGAAATGTTTATCACTGACCCAGTTTCCAGAGATATCACATCTCAATTCACCGCTTCAAATATCGACAAATGCTACAGACTTGACAGAGTGGTTTAACAACTTTTTCCTGAATATGGCTCACACAGCTTTTGATACATTCGTTTCCTGATGTTTCCTCTATATATATATTTTTTCTTCCAGAAATCATGTTACCATAATGACAAACTGGTACAATTAAATTTAGGTAGCCGTATGCTTTTCGTAGAATGGTCTAACGTTCCATGTTCAAACTCGCTATTTTAACAGACGATGCTTGGAAATCTGCAAGGGAGAACATCAGTCTTACAGCTCGCGTTCGACAAGAGTTACCTCGCCAGAGCAGGTGGCAGTGTAGAGGCTATGCTTACAGCCCCTGTCAATGTGTAGTGTGTGTACGCGCGCGCGTCTCGTGTGAAAAAAGAATTGATGGAGAATTATGTTGTATATTGTGTGTGTGTGACACACACACACACACACACTCAAGAAAAACAGGCATCCAGAGACAGAGAAAGAGTGATGGGCATGCTGACGGGCTGACAGAAACATACATAAAAATAGGATGGTAATCAAAACAGAAATGTCATAGCACGTACACTCACAGACTATATATGCATATGCAAAGCACACATACACATGTTAGCCCCAGCGCTTAAGTTATCCAATTTAGAGGGAATTATGATCTGAACATCTTGTATGAAAACTAGTAAAACAACGATTAGCTTTAAAAAAAAAATCAAAAAAAAAAAAAAAAAAAAAAAAATCGCCAGTGTGTGAAGATTTTTTCTCAAATTCTAACTAAATCCACTCTTTTCTTACAATGTTCCACCGTAACTTTGGTGCAGCTGTACTTGCCTTTAAGTTCAGATTACAACACTGTAGTTTGTAATTGTGCTAATTTACTCGATCCGATAGGCTACTTCATTTTTTGTCCTTTAGCTGTGCTGTTAAGCTTTTCTCGTTTTGTTTTCTTTTGTTTTCCTCTTTAATTCGGTTTTCTATAGTGTCCCCTTTCACGCGTAGTTTCACTTGATTTTATGTCTGTATTTTGAGTACAATTCCTTTCCAAACGTTGGCATGCAAGTAACCTGTGTATTGACTGCTGAATTTATGATGACGACTGAGCACCACTGTTCATTATCTGCCCTTCTCCTTATTTTCTTAATGTTTTATTCAATCATTCATTGCAAACACACACACACACACACACACACACACACACGTGCATGCATGCACGGGCACAGAAAAAACACACATACACATGCATGCTCTAACCCAGAGAGAGAGAAAGAGCACTGCAATATCTCTTAACTTGTAAATCAGGAAATTATCTCATGAATAACAGAGAGAGAAAGAGAGAGAGAGAGAGACAGAGAGAGACAGAGAGAGACGTGTGTTGGAGCTCTGATAACAAGAGAGAGCACTGCAAATTCTCTTCGCTCCCGACAGCTTACTGTCTCTCCATACTCACTCACAGTCTCTAAGCCATTCATCCCTTTGAGTAACAGAAGGCAATTCTATTTGCAGTTATGTGACAACTGTTGTCTTTCCCCAATATCTTTTCTTTTTAATCTTTTCCTGCAGTCTGTTGTACATGTTTTCACTTGCCATTGGCTTCAAGTGGGCTATGACAGCGCAAAAATTTGGTGGGTGATAACCCATAACAAAGGTCGGGGGGGGTGTTTTTTGTTTTTGTTGTTTTTAAATGCCTACATTTCTGGGTTTCAGAACAGCGTGGCACAAAAGAAGGAAACTCAGTGTGTTGGCAGAAAATGTTCTCTACACTGTCCAGAGAAGGAGGGGTCTGTCCTCAGAAACTGTTTTTCCAATACTCTGTGCTACCTGACTGGCGGCATTGCACCCACAACTTGACCTATCATGTCACAGTCCTTGCACCGGCAATCCATAGGGAGCAGTCAATGGGCAACCCAACAAAGGATACAATGCATTGCTGCCAGGTCATTTCAGTGGTGTTCAATAGCGCTTGTTCTGATCCAGCAAATGCAGGACACCACGTACTAAGCCCCCTTCTAAAAACAAAATTAGTTTAGTTGCTGGGCCAGTATGTCTGAGCTCTCTATCTGGAGGACACGGCTACACCCATCCAACCACATCCCATGAATTTGCCGATACCTGTGGTCCAGACAGAATCAAACCAAAGCCACAGAAGATGGCAGGGCGTGAAGGGCCACAGTGACAAGGACGAGGATGAAGAAGATAATGGCATAGCTTTCCATTCTGATCAAACACTGCCTGACAAGGCTGTACTCTACACTAACTTCTATTATACATTCCAGCATCAACCAAGCCAAAGAGATACATATACTGCAGTGTTGGGTAATTTGAGCAACACCGTCAGAGACACATCCAGTAAGTGGATGAAACTCTACGGTGTGATCCCAGTCTTCCCAACTGAGCTCATAGCAAACGCTAGCATACTCAACTCCGATCAGGAGCTGGTCGAGGGTGGAAAATCCCCACAATAAAGCAGCCCCGATAGGAATCAAACACCCGACTTCCCAGCCAGGCATCCATGAAGCCAACCACTTCAGCACACGCTGGTCTGTCCTCAAAAACTTTGTAAGCAGGGATGGGGATACCATACCACTAGCTCTTTAACCTGAAAAGCTTGCTTCTATTATATGTGTAGCATAGCACAGACGTATTCTTCTCAAAATCTCTCTGAACAACATGTCGTTCACACGTTGCTCTTGAAGGAGCTGTACTGGAAACATTGGACATTATTTTGACAGATTTTTTTTTCAATGGCAGAGAATGCCTTTCAAACTGCAGAATTCTGCAGTGTGTAAATGTTACAACCCAATACATGCACGTGTATGTAAATCCAATGGGGAAAGACAGTAATATCATTTGTATTATCACAAACCAAGGACAGGCAGTTCTGCCAGGGCACACCAAGGCCTGATAGTGCACCAGAAACAACCTCAAAAATGTTCTCCCCCTGTTGCTGACTCTGTGCATGTGGAGTTGGCTATCAGCTCAGTGGCGATTTTGTAAGTCTCGCACCACCCCTGGAAAGAATTTGTTCCCCCCCCCCCCCCCCCCACCGACTTCCATCAGTCCCCAACACAAACGGTCCATACTGCAGTCCCCTATGGCAAGGGTCCTCACAATGTGCGTTGTCTTCATTCGACTGCTCTTGAACTGTGTGGCGATCCCCGAATCTGAGAACGTTTCTTTAAAAAGCTGGGATTCATGGTCGGCTGCGCTAAGAGCGATGATGTACTCGACAAAAAATTCGGCCACCAATGCTTCAGCCCGAATTACCCTTTTCCTCATTTCATCCTCGTTTGAGGTGTCTACAGTCTGAAAAAACTGTGTGATGCTGGAAGAATTCGGCACGTTAGAGGAATCGATGTGCTTGCGTGACTCAAGGTGACGCTTCACATCCACCATGGGAAATTGTGTGAGTCGGACTCGCAAGTGGTACACCGTACACACTTTACACCTTTAGCCGAAGGTCGCATGCAGGGGAATTTTTCCGAGTATTCTTTTTGGGACTTTTGACCAAGTTTTTTCTTTTTCACATCTTGTCAAGAACTTTCTGCTCCACATTTCGGCATTTTCGTAACTTCAAACTTCAAAAGGACGCCAACTTTGCTGAACGGTAAAGATGGTGAAACGAACTGCGCATTGACTGGAAACGCTTCTTGAAGATTACTGGTTATACGCACGGCGCCGTGCGTGTCTGTACATAAGCCGATTTTTTCGTCGGTTTTTTTTTTTTTTTTTTTTTTTTTTTTTAAAAACTTTCAATGCGTAATTTTTTGGCTAAATGCGTAAGATTCATCACTTGGGCATAATAAATTATGCGAAATGCGTAATGGTTGGCAGGTCCGAGTACCTGTATCTAGCCAGAAAAATCCACGTTTAGAGTTTGTTCGTTTGGTGGTGGTGGGTATTTGGTATTTTTTTTTTTAGCTTTTGTTTTTTTGTAATGAAAGTGCACTTGAGTAAATGTTTTTCTCCTAAGAATCTGTCTACTTTATCGAACAGATTCCAAGATGTCTTGGTGATTTTCCTCGAGTTAGGACATTTGTCCTGAGCTTTTGAATTTTCAGATGGAACACTGCATATATCATATACATCTCATAAATAAATGCGATGTCATGGAATGTACAGCTTGCAACACAGGACTGCATGCGTGACTGGAAAGAATCTGATGAATAATGTTACCACAGAGAGAGAGAGAGAGTGAGGGGGAGAGTGGAGGAAAATAACTTTGTGGAAATGTTTCCAGCTTTGTGAACAGATCCAAGAATGAGAAATAAAGGCACAGGGAAGTGGAGAAAAGAGAAAGAGGCTGAGAAAGATGATGTGTACATACAAGCGCATTTGAACACGAAACCCACAAAATGTAGAAAAAGCTTATTATTTTTCAGCAAGGATCACACTTTTATCATGCAAAAATGAAATGAAACAGCAAACAAAACACATAATGACCTTTATCTACCAGTACGTAATGTGTATCTTTTCTTCTTTTTTTTTTTTTTTTCCCCTTATTTTCAATTTTTTTTTTCATTTAGCATTTCTTTTTCAACAGATTTAAAATTATGACTAATTACTCACAGATGTAAAATTATGATGATTAATCACTGACTACCATGAGCTACCTCCCCGCCAACAGTATCATGAAAATGACTACATGTTAACGTTGGTGACAATGGTAGTGGGAGCAATAAGTTATCCCCCCAGCCATCCCCCAAACGCACTCATCCAAGCCTCAAACTTCTGTTCACTCTCAACTGAACCCTCAGTCTGGCTTCACCTCACACCCATCCATTTCAATCTTCCAAGAAAAACGAATCACACTGCTCTCCATCTGCTTACTCATGAGAGAACACCCCACCTCTACAACCAGAAGCATACCACAAAACATCCATGGGGATGACAAAATGCATTATAACGGCTGAGCAAACCAATGAAAAGTTTGTAGTGTCCATGAAAACATGTCAGGTTTGGTTCAGCCAATCAGATCCAGCCAGACAGGTGGATGCAACAGGAAGCTTGAGTGTGATGGGAACGCCAGCCAGGATGCAGATCAGCTCCTCACACAGTTCACCTGCAAGCAGAGTTGCACATGGCACCTGATGCTGGACGGACAGCCACAGCTTTTCATAGAAGGTTTTGTAGAAATTAATCCTCAAGGATGTTAAGCTATTTGAATAAATTTCTTTTACGCAAAAATGTTTGCACTCTAAGGGCGCAGTTTACTCTGAGGTTTAAGAATTTTAAAAATATAAGAAGGCTAAGTAAATTCTACAATGAAGAATGTTCAAATAACTTTGAACAAACACAGATCTGATCATCATCTTCCTGATAAATACCTACCATCAACTGGATCATAACTTCGACATGACTAGTGCATGCTGGTCTTTTCCATGACACAAACAATGGAATGTTCATCTTCTGCATGTGTAGACATCACCAATGTGGTTCACGCACCAAAAGGTCTGTACGTTTGTTGATTTCCGACAAGATTCATGAAGATATTGTTAGATACAATGAAGAATTTTCAGGTGCAGTTTTTGAAGTTTCAATAACAATCAACAGAGAACAAGATCTTTGAAAAATATTTAGGAATATCCTCAAAAACACAGTTCAACAGCACGACATCCAGTCTAACTGATAACAACTATTTCCAGGCTAAAAAGCACACTTAATTAATTCTGCATCCGCCAAATGTCGCATCATCAATCTTCTGTATGGATCAGACAGTCTCTAACACAACATCAGACACTCACAATGTCATCAATCTTCAGTATGGATCGGATAGTCTGAGACAGCCAGTCAAAAACTCACAATGTCATCAATCTTCAGTATGGATCGGACAGTGTGACACAGTGATTATGCACTCACGATGTCATCAATCTTCAGTATGGATCGGACAGTTTAAGACAGTCATGGATCGGACAGTTTGAGACAGTCAGTCAGACACTCATGATGTCATCAATCTTCAGTATGGATTGGACAGTGCGAGACAGTAATTATGAACTCACGATGTCATCAATCTTCAGTATGGATCGGACAGTGTGAGACAGTAATTATGAACTCACGATGTCATCAATCTTCAGTATGGATCGGACAGTGTGAGACAGTAATTATGAACTCACGATGTCATCAATCTTCAGAATGGATCGGACAGTGTGAGACAGTAATTATGAACTCACGATGTCATCAATCTTCAGTATGGATCGGACAGTGTGAGAGACAGTAATTATGAACTCACGATGTCATCAATCTTCAGTATGGATCGGACAGTCTCAGAGGCCAGTGTGATGGCACTGGTGGACACCAGCAGGGGCTGCAGCACATTCTCCTCCAGGATATTGGTGATGGCACCCTGCAACACAGGTGGCAGGTCAAAAATAGGCAAGGTTTTCATGGCAACGTTCTTCACAGTACAGAGGCAAGCGTATTCTTCAATGTTTACTCTTTTTACTTTTAGACTCAAGTTTGTGCTTTACAAGGTCAACACTAAATATGTAAAAGAAGGGATAAGAAGAATTCATGAATTCATATATTCAATGTAATGGATGCCAGAGGCTAAAGCGGGAGTTGTTTATGACACTCAGAATTTTCACAGCACATCTGAACAATCTTGAAATGAGTACAGCAAGAATTAGGTTTCAAAAAAGAAAAAGAAAGAAAAGAAAAACGTAAATAAACCAACCCCAAAGCATCGGACACTAACCTTTCTGATGTTGATGCCAGCTGTGACCTCTCCTTCAGCATGTCTGGTGCGGAGGTCAGTGACGGTGCCGATGGGGTTGAGGCCAGCGTTTTCCGCCAGGGTGAAGGGGATGACCTCCAGGGCCTCAGCAAAGGCGCGGAAAGTACTACTGCTCCATGCCAGACAGGTGTTGGAGTAGGCAGCCAAGCGCATGGACAGTTCTGTCTCAGGGGCTCCCCCTCCAGCAATCAAGGCCCTGCACAATCAACATGCGTGTGCAGGAACCAAGCAAAGAAAATGGACAACAGCAAAAAAAAAAAAAAAAAAAGTGTTGGCATTTTCTTAAGAGATTTATCAAATGTGTAGTCATTAGAGTTGGTTCTCAATCTGACAGTATTTCAGTTTGTGGTACAAGTTACTCCACTAACAGAAAAGAAAAAAAAAAAAACATAGAATTTAAATCCAACTAAGGCAGACAAACTGAGTTTCATCAGTCCTGAAAGACCTGAATACTGAAGCAGCTCATTCAATTTGCATTCTTGACAGTGTGTTACCAGAAACTATGTATTTCAGATTGTAAACAAGCTAAAAATAACTTATTGTTGTTGTTTGATTTTTGTTAAGAAAAGCTCCAAAACAACCTGGGAGCTATATACAGTTATCATCATGTGTGTGTTTGCACACATCTTAGTCTTGTGTGCAAAATGTAATGGCGACCCACAAGTACAATACCAACTCCAACTGCCAGTACAGCTTAAGTCCAGGAAGTTTATTTGTGTCATGCTAACTAAAGATATTGGAAGATTATTTCTGTCATACTAACAAAAGACACTGGAAGATATCTAAAACAATTTAACTGTGGGAAACTGGTTCATTTTGTCTGCTTTGATTTTTTTTTTTTAAAAACCTCCAACAGGGAGCCTAAAAAAAACACCAAGACTGACAATCATATTATCTGCACAAGTATGAAGATGAAGAAATTTATCACAGGTTGCTCCCAAAAGGGTTAGAGCTGGAACAGGAAAGTCAGGCATTTGCTTACCTTCTCTTGAACGAGACATCTGATGACACAGAGAGCGTCATGCAGAGAACGGTCAGCCTCCTCCAGAACCAGTTTGTTGGAGCCACGGATCAGCACAGTCACAGTCTGGCCCGGGTTAGCAATGCCTGTAGCCTGCACCAAACACATGCAGTGCTAAGCATCAACTCAGGGAAACAAGACAAACATCACACATAAACATCACACATAAAAGCAGCAGCTCAATGTCAATTTACAGAACACTTTAAAAAAAAAAAAGGAAAGGACTTTACTGTTCACAGCTCAACTTCTGTCCACTGTGCAGGGAGCAATGGATAGTACAGAGCAAATCAGTGCTCAAGACTTTGCCTTCGTACTGAGCCACAAGGGTTAATGTCAACTCAATGCCTACCGATCATCAAGAATACATGTAAGCATGCATTTGTGCTTTCCATCCCCTGCTACTACTGTGTGCATAAGCAAACACAGAGTTTATATGTGTGTATGTACGTTCATGTGCGTCTGTGCAAGGGTGACCTTGGGGGTGGGGGTGGGGGGGGAAGAACGCCACAGAAAGGCATATCTACTGCTATTATTGCTCTGTGCACATTTCAGGTGGAGATTACATAAACAATCATAGAATTATTTTAGGGAGGAATGGGGGTGGAAGTAGAGGTTGAGGTTTGCCCAAGTTTTTTCGTTGTGCCTTTCATTCATGCGAGGACTACCAAAACATACACTTGAACCCTCAATCAGCACCAATTAGCAAACTCACTCCGAGTGATGTGAGCACTACCAAAACATACACTTGTACCCTCGATCAGCACCAACTGGCAAACTCACTCTGAGTGATGCGAGCACTACCAAAACCTACGCTTGTACCCTCGATCAGCACCAACTGGCAAACTCACTCCGAGTGATGCAAGCACTACCAAAACATACACTTGTACCCTTGATCAGCACAATTAGCAAACTCACTCCGAGTGATGTGAGCACAACCAAAACATACACTTGTACACTTGATCAGCACCAATTAGAAAACTCACTCACTCCGAGTGATGTGAGCACTACCAAAACATACACTTGTATCCTCGATCAGCACCAATGGCAAACTCACTCTGACTGATGAAAAATGTCCCATAAAAACTAATCACAGTCAAATGAATATGACCTTCACCAATGAGTGAACAAACAGATCCTGGTTACCTTGACAATTTGCTGGAACCTGTTTGAACCTCTTCAACCAGTTCAGCTGATCCCAGGTTTTCTGGTAAAAAGTGATCCAGACTGGCAATGGGTCTGCATCCTAATGTCTGAAAAGCACAACATTCAAAAGTTAGCACATAACATCAGGTTCACCTACTGAAACAACATGCACATGTCAACACAATCATCTCAATACAGAATCTAAACAGTTTCCTCTTCAAATTAACTGCGCGGTATTCCAAAATACCGTCAATGATATGTGCAAAAAAAAAAAAAAAAAAAAAAAAAAAAAAATGACATTTGAATGTCTGTACGTCTCCTCTTTTCAAGAAAACCTGAAATAAGCAGATCTGAACTGAACACAAGAGGACAAAAAACTAACGACTACTTTGTCAGGCAATGAGGCAACAGGTCCATTAGTTCTTCTCTTATACAATTGTACTACTTCTAGTGTCAAACATGTTAGTCTATGAAATTGTCCCTTCCAACTCATGTTTCATAGAGATGACATCTTTCCATGTTCTGATCTGTCATGGTGATAGTCTGAAAAGACAAACAATAATGGAAACAAAAGAAAAAGATGGACAAGATAAAAGTTCAGGATTCTGAAAAAAACTTTTCGCAAGACTTAGGAACAGGAATTCAGCAAATAAAATTCATAGGACTCAGGGTCAGATAGCAAATTCTGGATCCAGATTTTCTTTTCATAAAACAATGAATTGAGATATAAATTTATTTTCGAAAGACTAAAAGCCTGGATTCAATTAATTCTTTTACTGGACTTAGGGTCAGGATACAGAAAAAAAAAATAAAGTTCCTCTTCCCTTCAAAAAAAAAATTAACAATACCATATGCAGAAGGAAAACAACTATCATCTAAGAACAGAATAAATTAACAATCAAAATATATACTCCACATTTAAATCCATTTCTATACCTCAACTGACTGAATGACCTGTATGCAAGAAACTGTCTCCAATATATTTAACAAAATCATCATCAACACACACGCACACACATCCCCTGAAGAGGATGTCCATGGGAATGTTACAAGGGAGATAAATAGCCTCTGTCTCACTTTGAGCTAAAGATAAGTATCTGTACTAGTTACCCAAAATGGGCAAGTATTTTCTGTGGTACAAGAGTTAGACCCCTACAGGTATTTGCACTCATAATCAGGGTAATGAATGTCTTATAAGAAATGAAACTTCAATGCTTCTACCTTGCAAACAAAAATTCCACATCCTCACGCTCAATGTCTTTCACAACCATGATTTTCATCTTGGCCAGAAAATGCAGAGCCAGATCGGATACTGCATCTCTGGAAAAAAATGAATGAAAATTCTGAAACCTTCAAAAAATCACACATAAACAGACCTGTTTACCCTTTCCTAACTTTTGTAAAAGTGTGGAGGGGGGAGGAGGTGGCATTCGTTTTTACCTGCCATCACTAAGTCTCTATAATCTTTTGTTTTTCCAACATACTTCATTTAGTTTGTCAACTTCGTCATTTCACCATTTTGCAAAAACACCAAACTTGAGTACAAAATATGGCGAAACCGTTATGGGTAAACAGGTCTGCATAAATCATACACTGTGGAGGGAATAGTGCAGCAGAATATATGGTGGGAGAGAAGGGGGAGGGTGGATGGGTGGGTTTGACATGCATGACCCTCTTATGGGGGTACATGGAGAGTGCCAGGAACGGAAACAGCTTAAATATTTTTTGTTTGTATATAGGGTTGATGCGAGGTGAATGATTACACAGCAGTATAATTTCACACCAACTTGCTTTACATAGAAAAAAAAAAAAATACACTCCTCATTCCTGCCAGCACATCTTTTATACTTGTAATACATAGAAAGAAGGCATGGAAAAGAAAGCAAGGAACAGAGAGCCGAAAGGAAGAACAGGATGGAGAGAGGGAGAGACAGATAGACAGAGATCTTACCTGAGAATGGACTTTTGAATGAGAAGAACATTGCAGCCAGCCTCTTGATCTTCTTGACAATTTCTAGGATGTAATTACGCTCCTCTCGCAATACCACGGTCCATCTGGGTGTAGTCTGATACAATGACCTGGTTCTCCATCTGCAAAAAATCCGTGGAAAATAAGTATCATGTTTGGGGCACTAAAAGACTGCAGATGCAATCAGCTGCATCTCATACTACTATTAGCACATGGCACACTGATTATGTTGTGTCACACTAGTATTAGCACATACCAGACTGACAATTATAATGTGTTGCACTGTTTGCATTTAAAGATGGTCAGTTCAAATAGAATAAGAAATCAAACGATCACAACATGAAAACAAACAGAAATGAAAACAGAAAACTCAAGTCCAGAAAAAGGCAAAGCACATCTATTTCCTTTGACCAATACAATGACAATCCCTATTTTGCACACCATGCACTAGCCCTGCTCATGATAAAACTAATGGCAGAACCTTTAACCACACTGGCATCTATTTATTCCTTTGCTGCCACCCTCTTCTCCTATGCGCTATTCCCTCTGTTCCATCACCCACCGACAGAAATGACGGAAGAAAGAGACCAATCCACTTACATCTGTTTTGGGTGGTGAGATGCAAAACTGGATGAAGCCAATCTTGGCTTTCTCCACCTTGGAGGGTCCACCTGCTCCAGCTGCACGACTGCTGAACACCAGGCCCTCAATCAGCTCTGTGTCATCAATGGTGCCTCTGCAATCAACACACACATCATGTCACACTGATGTGAGTATATTCAGTGCAATACTGTACACAAATGCACCAGCCAAAAAAAAAAAAATTAAAAGCATAAAAAACTAAGTCAGTAGTAATTAATGATAGATAAGAACATATGTGGCCTTGAAAACTGAAGAAGCTCAAAGTGCATAGTTCATGACATTATGACCACCTAGTCTAAGCCTTTTTCAGTATTGTCAAGACACACAACTCTGATCTTGGCAATTCACCTTTCACACACCAACAGCCAAACAGACTATCTAGGACACATCTCGATCTGAAGGTCACAGGGGACACACCACTTGCAAAACTGTTCAAGACCCCTTTTGAATCTCTTCAGTTCTCTTTGATATCACGGATACCAAATGAGTTTCTTTCCTACTCTGACAACAACCCCAGATGAAAAACCGTGATCAAAGTATTAAAAGGAAAGCACAACATGGTGGTCAAAAAACTACGTATAAATTAATTAAGTTTCAAAACGGACTGACTGAGGGCACAAAATGAAGCAAAATTTAGAAAGAGATGGGGTTAGTTCCTGCCAAGGACATAAAGTAAAACACAAGTACATGACACTGTCTTGTCCTGTACTTTGTCTATGTCCTAGGCGGTAACTAACCCCATCTCTTTCTAAACTTTGCTTCAATTAATTAGCAATTATTACTCTTTATAACAAACTATATTTGTAACTTCATCACAAGTAATTAATTAATACCCATCCCTCTACATCAACTGCACAGAACTATGTACACCAAACAACTATGAAGTGTATCAAAGATTAAAAAGATCTTATGTCACTGTCACCAACAACCATGTTATCGTTTCAAAGATTCTGCTCTTCAAAAAGTCTATCCTATCTTAAACATTTCCTTTCCGTTTTCTACCTGAAATCCAACATTAACATCAGTGACATCTTCAAAGCCCAGATGCCGTCGCCATCAACTTACAGGCTTTTACTTTTCGGACGATGGTAAGAATAGGTCTGTGATATCATTATATCATTATAATGGGGGCTGGTCACTATCAGCACTGGAAAAGTGTACCTATCACCACTTTCTTTTTTAAACCCACAGATCATCTTAAGAGACAACTTCAAGGAAGTCATCCTTTTCACTTAATAAGCATTCAAAAAGACAAAAAGGAAACAAAAAGTGAACAAGAATCAAGATAACTGGTACACCGGCACTTGAAAGATCTTTCTCATCTTTCCATTCTTTATAAACATCTTACTTACTATACTTGAAAGATCTTCTCTCATCTTTCATTCTTAATAAACATCTTACTTACTATCCACTGAATACAAGTCTCAGACACAAAAGTTAATTGAGCTCCTATTTCTTTCTATCCACTGAACTCTATGTAAATAGTATAATGAAGCAACTTACAATCATCATCATGTTTGCAATGAAACGAAGGGTGTTTTTTTTTCTAATTAAAAGCATGACGTTTTCACTTTGTTTCTAAAGTCACTCTAAGTTCCATTACTGCTGTTGGTAACAATAATAATCGTCATCTTACCCCAGCTTTTTCACAATCTTGATGTCCTTCAGGTCCACATTAGTGGCGGTGGCAGGGTCAATGACCTTCAGCACAGCATCCACAGCAATGGGTGCCAGCAGACTGGAGTACTGGGATACCACCTGGTACATCAACCACATTGACAGTGTGGCTATGGTGAACACAACAGCTGAAATGTGCCCGACAATTTAAACTCTGTTTGGAGCTGTGTGAAGATCTGTGGTCCTGAAGTTTGTTGTTTGAGTGTCTAACCTAAGACCAGTACTATCCTGAACATGCATAGTTTGTTGCTTTCCACAGCGTCTTTACTCCAACCTGTCTCACGGTAAAGCTAAACGGACCATCTGCAGATGACCTGCATTTGAGCATGATTTAGCCAACTGCCAACATGGCTGAAAAAGTCTGAAAATTTCCACCACTATCCAGCAGGGCTAGTGCTTTAAATATTCCACCAGCCCATCAACGTTTTCACTCACCCAAGACTTCAAAGACATCACTACATAGCTAGTGTACGTTTCAACTGATAGCATGCATCAAAATCAAAAGCAAATGGGTTCAAGATTAATGAGAAATCCTAGCCAAGCACAACAGTTTTCACAATGCAATCGTCTGGATGAGAATGTAGTCATGTTTTTCAATGCAGACAACGCTTTGGGCCTGTTTCTTTCTGTACTTTAACCCCACTTCCATTTTCCCACTTTCGTTTTCTCTAGTCACTGTTTTGATTACTTAACAGATGTTTCCATTCTTTTCTAAAGGAATGATAATTTCCGAGGTTATACTTTACAGATGTTTCCAATTTTTTCTTTAAGGAATGATAACTTCAGAGGCAAAGCAACTAAGCAAATAGGAAAAAAAGAATTGATTGGATGACATCAACTCAAAGCATCAGCACAACTTACAACTACTGTATTTGTGGAGCCAGTAGATTTGTTTAATTTTATCACATTGTAAAATTAAATGAAAATGAAAATGAGAAGGGACAAGTTGGCAGCAATTTCAAATAAAAATCAAAACACTTAAGTTTTCAGAAATTCTCACGCACAAAAAACGACGGTTTCAGACAGCAAAACAGGCTACTAAGTTTTGAAATCCACTTGCACTCCTGCACTTCCAATTGCCCATGGCAACTGAGACTGTCCAGTCCTGGCAAGAGCATGACATTTTGAAACTGACAGCATTTATTGTGACATTGTAAGTACAGAAGAAAGAGAAACTGGCTAGTATATAAACATGCATACACAATGCTACATTCTATTTGGGGGATTTGGGGCAAACATGGAACAACATGAACAGTATTATTGTAAACTGGTGTGCAGCTGCACCAAAAGAGTATGGACACACGTCTGCATATATGCCTTTCCTTTATTGACAATAGGAGCAACAGCCCATCATTTGCTTAAAATCAACAGTGACAGCATGCGTGCATGCATAAATCAACTATGTGTCCAGGAGCATATGTGTGGTATATATACAGGTTCACCTGTGTGCACATGAGCGTGCATGCGTGTGTGTGTGCGTACAAGATTACTGGAGGGGGGGTGTCTTTTTTTTTTTTTTTAGGGACAGAAAAGAGAAAAGAAAAAGCTACAGTCATGACAGCCACAACTGGAGTGCCACAATCCTTACCTTGGAGTTGAGTGAAGTGGAAGCACTGCTGAGAAGGGACTGTCTATCAGAGAGATCCAGGGGCTTAACCATAGTGTCCAATAACTCGACACATTTGGCAGCAGCTTTCTGGAATGCTTCCGATATCATCGTAGGATGAATGCCTGCAGAAAACATACTGTCATCAACTTCTGAAACTTGGGATCACAGACAAAAGTTTCCAGTTGGTAAAAAAAAAACACTATGAACTTAAAGTCACAACTGTTTTCTCCCTTTTCTCCTCCTTTTCAGTTTGCACAGCAATCTCCTTCATAATTTCAAGAGGAAAATAAAGAAATCTGTAAGAACAAACTTACATTTACTTCACTGTATCATCAAATATTTCCTGCAATCTAAATCATAAAAGTCACCCATTTTCACAAATGTATGAAATATATTAAAACAAACAAACAGAAACAAAAAAAACCCAAACTTATACACAGAAAGCACAGTTATTATCACAAGCTGAGATAATTTTCTGTTGTATTTGATTGAAAAGTAAACAAACAATGCTTCTGTCTTGATGATGTCTGCCCATGATAAAATTTCACGTTTTATGCAGGGGAAACTTTGTCAACTAAAAGAACAGCAATGCTGTTTTCCTTCTAGTGGGCCGAGGAGACATGGTAACACACATTATCAAGTCCACCATGACATATTTTGAAATCTAGCTTACAGGTGGTACACCTGGCATATGCTGTACAAACTTTCACCAATTCAGTTTCAGTTGCACCATGGTGTCACTGCCGGTGGACTCTCCATATATACTACACCACATCCAAGTTTCAAGACCACACTGCGCAAAATTTGAAGCTGAATAATAAATGTGGATATTTTCTCTTCACCAGATGTTAACAATGATATAACTTGTTGACTCAATAACTGCTTGTGTTGTGAAATAGTAATCACTATCAATACAGGTAATAAAATTCAAAATATAAGGCATGCATAATCATGGTGCTTACATTGACTACATACTGTACATGCCACTATAATTTAAACAAACAAACTGGCCAACTGGCCTCAGTTTGCACAGATCTGATATGGTGTAGTTTATCATCCATAAGATGATGCCAATACTGTGACACTGGAGTCCATGTGCATTAATTAAATAATCTGTGCATATAACACTGTCGCATACAATCATACTTACATTTTGTATCATATCTTAAATACGTTGCTGTTGTACCAGTTGACACCAGTTACATCACCTATCGTATAAAATTGAGAGAGACAACTTTTCACATCAGTTCAGCGTAAGATGTTTGACATTATGTACAGCATGAAGTGCTACTGCAAGTCTCCAAAATTAGTATCCCACCTCAAACTTTTTTTTTCCCTTTCTCTACATGCTGGAATTAAGGGAACTAAAGTTTAGGAACCCAGACACAAAGAAATGAAAATGATGAGGAATGACTTGGAACATTTGGAATTAGGCAGACAACCCCATGTTGTCCTGAGGGTGCCAGCCATGTCGCTTTATTGATCACCCAGTTCAAAACAAAATGAACACCAATGTCAGCAAAAAATATCAGAGCACGTATACCTAATCAAAAATACATGAAAAAGCCCGTATGGGCAAACTGATACAGCAGAATGAACAGCTAGTGTCCACTTCAAACATTATCATTATGTAGTCATCACATCACAACAAAGGGAGAAAGAGCTGGCATAAAAAACTGTAATGAGAGCAGAACCAAAAAGTTGACGCTTTCTGGAACACAGGCAGATAAATGGTCCACATAGGCAAAAAAAAAAAAAAAAAAAAAAGCGGATGACAGTAAAGGAAGATATTTAACAAATTTATATATAAAGGTGTTCAAACAGAGAGACAAAAAAAAAAAGCAGAAACAAAAAAGGCAGTCAAACAGTGCCACAAAATTTACCAGCATTGAATTTCAAGA
Source organism: Conus betulinus (assembly GCA_016801955.1). Taxonomy (NCBI): domain Eukaryota; kingdom Metazoa; phylum Mollusca; class Gastropoda; order Neogastropoda; family Conidae; genus Conus; species Conus betulinus. The sequence goes on along the minus strand of JADBJO010000652.1, from coordinate 281,162 downwards.
AGGGGACCAACAATTTTATTGAAAGAATCCCTAGAATTCCCATGAAGGCAATTCTACAAAGTACAACATACTTTAAAAAGCATGTGTAGCCGGTGAACACTCTACCACAACCAACTCATACTATCCCCTCACCAAAAAGCTTCATAATAATCAAATTACTATTCCTCCCCAAATCCTTAGCTGCCAAGAACATGGCAAAAAATACATGCCTGCACACAGGCATCATGATTAAAGACTCCCATAACGCACATGCATACAATCATAAAATCTGCTCACCTTAGCCAAAAGCTTTGCACTGGCATCCAACAAGCTTCCAGCCAACACAACTACAGATGTTGTACCGTCTCCAGCTTCGATGTCCTGAGCCTTAGACAGCTCCACCAGCTGGAAAGCAACAGCTGAACACTGAATATCACTCTCCAAGCCACACAGCACACTTCAGCATGACTTGTGTGTCAACTCACACGTCGGTCACATATGTGTTCTTTGCCAGGCAAAAATAGATTTTCACATTAAATCAAAAAAAAACATCACAGATTAAGTATAGCTGCATCAACTAGTTTCTGAATTGTGTACTTATTCTACAATCCCCATCTCATTCCATTTCAATATACAGATCTTACATAAAAAAAATAGCATAAAAATTTCAGACATCCACTCTTCATATATCAGGCAGAACAAAAGATAATGGGTTTACTCAAAACATCCTGGTCCTGAGGTTAGGACTGCTCTTGTCTGGAAAACTATGTGCATTTGTTCTTTTTCAAACAAGCATGCATGTATTTCTGACACATTCTTAATGAAACAGGGGCATGAAAGCCAGTAAAGCTTTCAACTGTGAACAACCGTCACTGTACTGGAGAGACTGCAACCCCTCCTTGCTATTCATGTAGAAAGTAAACGATATGAAAAAGGTAATTAATGTTTCTACAACTTATTTCTTTTATAGATATAATTTTAAGACTACACACTACAAAAAGGAATAATACAAAGCCAGTAAGCTAAATATGTGCAAACATTCAGACCCCCCTCCCCCCCCTGTTCACCCCATGAGAGGCCTAAGTCTACTATTTACATCTAATCTGACGCCAAACGTAATCTCAGGATGCATCACAAAACACACAAACCTTTTTACAGGAATGCAAAAAAATTCAGATTCTTCACTTGACCTTCCCTGTATCATCTTGGAATGACGTGTTGTCTGTATGTAATTTTTCAATTAAAAAAAAAAAAAAGCAGTAAACTGAAACCTGCAGATGCATAATTTGCGGCACATGCACAGAACATGAAAAAGAAATTCATACCATTTTGGCAGCTGGATGCAAGACCTGCATTTGCTTGAGAATTGTTGCTCCATCATTGGTGATCGTAACATCTCCATTGGCAGCTTGGATCTGAACAAAAGGTTTTACTGAATTAGATAATAATTTGTTTAAACACACAAGTCACAACTAAAAAAGAAAAATTTCAATTACCCAACTATATTTAGATATCAAAACGTGAAAACTGAAATGCAAAATTGATCATGATGGTAGTCAAACAGTTACTTCAACTGCTAAATTCATTTCATTTATCTATAAAAAAAGACAACTGACATATACTATATCTCCACCGCCTTTGCGGGAATCTTCCATGTTCCTCAGATCTGACAAAGAGGATTCTGTAATGATTATGACAGGAGTCCCTTTGTGAAATAAACATCCCCTTGCATCAGGGTTAACTTTGAACAAAGCAAAATCATGTGATAATTATCTTAGATCATGTGATGATTATCTTTTAACAGTCCCTCCACAACACCAGTGGGGGGACACAGCTAGCTGCCAAGACACTGGATGCAATATTATTAGTAACAGAACAAGCTAACAAATCTGGAGCAAAAATAAAACAAGAGAAATTGGTCTGTTGATGTGAAAATATAATTAACCCTCGCTCCCTTCAGTTGAGTAATGTACAATAATCCATCAAGTCATATGAATGAAGCAACCTGAAAATAATTAAAAGATTCACGTATCCTAATACTTGCTAACATGCACACTTGCAGAAATTAAATTACCATTTTGTCCATGCCTCTTGGCCCAAGAGATGTCCTGATAGCATCAGCAACAGCTGCAAAGAAATAAGTATGCAACAGCTTTTAGTTTTCTTTTCTTTTTTAACTTTTATGTAAAACCAATGTTTTTTTTCCTGTCTACAGATCACTTATATCAGGCATTCTCATGCACCCATCTCGATAAAAAACAAAAAGAGAGGGTTGGTGAGACAGACGGAGGCAACTTGGAGAGAGAAAAAGAAAAGGGGGGGGGGGGGGGGAGAGACAGAAGAGAGAGAGATCATGGTGTTCAAAGTGTGGGTAAGTTTGGTGGATGATCCCTCTCCCTCTGAAATAGGATTCCAGATCTATTTCGCCTTATCATGTGTCGAGTCAAAAATCTGAATCTCTCTTTTACTGAGTGACTCGCCTACCACTAACTTCAATAAAAATTAATAGTAATACATTTTCATACCATGCTGCCAAATTCCATCCACCTGCCGCAGTCAGCTAATCAAGGCACATGCCATGATCAGTATGCTGGATAATTTGCAGTATTTTGCATCGTTTTCTTCAGATTTCAAACCTCGTATGTCATCTGAGAACAGGTATTTTGTAAATTATACTCATGTCTGTCTGTTTTTTTAACCCTGCACATTAACAGTCATTAGATTCATGCAAAGAAACACCATCCAAAAGAATTCATGAGACTCATTTCAGTCTTCCAAAAGAATTCATACGATTCATTTCAGTACGGGGGCCGGAATAGCTCAGTTGGTAGAGCACCGGCCTCATGATCTTCGGGTTGCGGATTCGAATTTCGGTACAGGGGGATTTTTCCCTTAGAGTTAACATTGGTTTTGACTCCATTCCCATACAGTCCTTTGAATGAAACTATTAACCAAGGTTCCATGTGTGAACGCACGCACATCTTGCACACACGTAAAATCCCTTCACCAACTTCCGGAAGAGAAGGCCACTTTGGCTGTAGGTATGGATGACATGTTACACATAGCATGCACCTTCCCCAAAGAAGGAGTCTGGCTGCCTCAATGGCGGAATAAAAAACGGTATACAGGCAGTGTCCGCAGGAAATATCTGCCTGCGTACGCAGAAAGAAAGAAAAACAATATTTCAGTACGAGCATTCTAGCTCCCGATCAATATGAGATTATCTCATTTTTGCTGTGCTGCATGGAATGTGGATGGTCAACTGACACATTTCTTTTCTGAGTGTGACATGAAGAAAAACAAGTGCAGCTGTTCTTGCTTCATAATTGAACAAGATCATCACTTCAAACAAGGGCAGATTCAAAATCTTTAATCACTACATGGGAGTAGAGCAGCACAGTCTACAACGATTATAAGAGTATTAAGACGCAGTGTTATGGAGTTAGTAAAGACAATCTGAAGAGAATAAACATAAAATCTTATTAGCTGTGCACACTTATCACTACACAGGTATGGTTATGGTTTTAACCTAAAATTTACTGTGATGAAAATACACCCTATAATCATAAATTGAAAATAGAAAGTGATGTAACACTTTCAGCATTAATGAGTTAGGGAACTCTATGTGTGTGTGTGTGTGTGTGTGTGTGTGTGTGTGTGTGTGTGTGTGTGTGTGTATGTGTGTATGTGGAGGGAAGGGGGGGGGTGATTAAGTTATACTATGTGCATACTATGTGCATATATATATATATATATATATATATATATATATATATATATATATGTGTGTGTGTGTGTGTGTGTGTGTGTGTGTGTGTGTGTGTGTGTGTGTGTGTGTGTGCGCGCGCTAGCTGGCTTGACACACACAACAGTTGGTGTCAAGCATCACAAAATGTATGCCTGGGACAGTTTCAGCAAGCGAATGACTTTGACAAAAAAGGCTGGTAGTAATCAAGACATTCAACACCAAATTTTATCACAAATGTTTCCAAGAATACATGGAACATCCATTACTGTAGGAAAATATTAGCACTTATTACCTGCTAACGAGGGATTAGGTTAAATTCCAGTTATAAAGGTAGCTTATTAGAAGCCACAACTCATACTGTTTATTGCCCTTTTTGTTCTTAATGTGAAATGGGTTTTCCACAGTAAAATCATTGTGATACTCCAACATACTTAGCATTACCACTCAAGGTACATGCAATTTTAACTTTCCTGGTGCAGCTTAGCACCATGAGCGTCCTCTGCAAAAAATGAGGTCCACTTTTCTAGATCTCTACTTATTCAAGTTATCGTTCAAGTAATACTTGATTCACGTCACAAAAAAAACAAGAAAAAAAAATGAAAAGAAAGAAAAAAAAAAAGAAAAAGAGAATTATGTGTAACACAAAATAGGCATCTGAGAAGCTGCCGCTGCCACTGCCTGTATAATGCATAAGTCTTTAATCAGATTTGTGCTGAACTTTTTACATGCACAACTGTAAAATACAATGTAATGATTAGTTAATTAACATCAACAATAAAAACAAGAGTCATAGGTAGCACTTCATGTGTCTCCTTTGGAGGAACTAAGGGTAAATGGTTGAGAATGAAGGGCATGCACTGCAGCGATAAACATGAAACAAAGATGAAAACAATGAACTTTTGCAGTTATCTTGGCAACAGAGACGTGGATCAAATGATAAAGGCTGTCAAACATTCCTCTCACATGCGTAGCCTACTACACAAAGTTAACAGCAATAACAACAACAAAAAACACGCAGTGCCCCACAACTATCAAGTTCATGATAACACTGTTAACTTCAACTTTTTTTTCTCCATTAAGTCCAATACTCAAATTTTGCTTTCAAGAACCCCCCTGCATTCAAAATCTCTTCAAAAGACAACTTTACATTAAACAAGCAAGTGCATTTGCCAGCTTCTGTGTGTGACTTATGTATTACAATATCCAACTATTCTAAGGTATTCTGTCATCAAATTCACTTTGATCTCTGAAATTTAACAAAAACTATTAATGGAAATCAATGTTGGAGGGTAAGTCACTAATTGAATACAAAGTCCTACAAGGCCCTTTGGGGATTGATTTTCAATTAGGCCTAGGCCTGTAATTGTTTCTGCTTTTTTTGTAACAGTGCGACTGATAACAAGTGAAAACCGAAACAAAAACTGACAAGATGTGTTTTGCTACAGAGTAATCCAATTTTCACTGGCTTAAAATACTGAGACATTATACGTACAATTCCAATAATTGTTTACCATAGAAACGATCCACACCTTTTGCCCAGGTTTGAACCAAGAACTTTCTTGGAAGATTATAAATCGCAAGACCACTAAAGTCATTTTCTAAACATGTATTTTGATCTAGTAATACTCGAAACACTTTGAAATATCAATTAATCATTCATTCAACAGTTCCTAAGCGCCGTCACCTTTCGCTGCAGTGATGTTGCTGAAGCGTATTTGGGTCGGCTTATCCTTGTCCTTATATTCAGATTTACTGTTGCCGCCGGCTCTCGGAGCTGGTGCGGAAGACATCTTAAATGTTCCTGCTTTGAACCAGAAACACAAAACTAATCAACACAGACTGGATTTCTCGATGACGAAGGATTCACGATGTAGGGATGTGTCACATGCACCGGTAGCCCACGATCCTTCTGGAATCAAATATGGCTGACATAGTCTCGAATAAAGTAAGTTTTTCAAACACAAAAATGATTAAAGCCTGAGAAGACAGAACCAATTAAACTCAATGTTTCGAAAATAAAGCATCAAAATCTTTATTTCGTCATAATGAGAGCTATCTTTTGCTTTTTTTTATACGAAAACATTCTTCCCAATTTTGTCTTTTTGTCGCAAATAACTGGATTTTTATAAAATCTTGTAACTATTAATACAGACTGCTAAACGGTGCATGTACATGGATGGATAGTTGGAGAATAACACAACGAAAATAAAATTGAAGGCGTGATGCAATATTCTGTTTTGTTTGTTTTCTCCGGCCCACATGTCACGCTGAGAAAACAAGCGCTGTGATCCTGCAATTCCCCCACTCCATCTAACCCGTTCGTCGTAGCTCACTTTAAGTTCGGTTTTATATAATAACTCTCGCAGATTTATCATGTCCCAGTTGATTTAACAAAAAATACAATGCAGTAGCAAACATAAGCTCATTTCCTCAAAATCTGGCCTGACAAAAAAAAAAAAAAAATGTATGATCAATGTGGAACATGTTATCATCGTGCAAGAATTTCAGGTCATTTTCCCTCCTCTAAAAACAAGAGGGATTTTGAAAATGTTAACGCTGTTGGTGCTTTCAGCATGCACTGGTAATGCATTCCAGTATTGTGCAATACTGTTACTAAAACATTTTAAATTAACAATAAATTTTGAATAATAAATAAATAGTTTTTGTCTGTGGCATTCCTAATTATGACTCCGCCGAACAACGTGGACAAACGAATCACAAGACAAAACACGACGCGTTTTTCGACCTCTTAAGTCTTCTCCAGGCAAGATAAACAACACTCAGGACAACAAAAATGAACGAATAATCACTTATCTTCGTCAAGTTCGGCGCAAGATGAGCGTTGAATAAAGTTTATTGAAACTTCAATTTCTTTGGGTCAAAGCTGTCTATTCCATTCGAATGTTTGTATCATGTCATCTCTTTTCTTCTGAATCTTAGTGATAGTAGGTTAAGTATTTTAGTCTTTTTTCATATGCTTCATCCTGCACACCATCCATAAACCTTGATTTGTTGCCCTTCTCTGAGCTTTTTCTTTTCCCGAGTTGAAGGAACAAATCGCTTATGCAATGGATGACAAACAATATTTCCGTATTCCAGATGAGTTCTTACAAACGTTTTGAATCCTCTTCTTCTTCTTCAGCGTCCCAGTATCTGGTAGCGTGTGAACTCGTTTTACCCTGTTGGGATACTCACACTATAATCGAGAATATAGTCAGTACACTCCGACTTCGCTGAGTGCAGAAATGTGTGGGAAGACGTTGTGGAGAAAGATGGATAAAAGATATGGTAGACAGAAAGGATAGTTGACAACAGTACAGCAAAAGAAGGAGGCAGAGTTTCTGAGAACGAAAGGAAAAGTGGACGTTACTAGCACAGAATGTCCAGAAGGAGGGGAAACTATTTATACAAAAGATCCCCCCGGTATCCCCACAGGGGAAGCGTTTTGAATAATCTTACCATTTAACCACAGCCAGCTACAGGATGCAGGAAACACTGGAACACGTTGGAAGATGGGCCTCTGACTGGGGCGTAGAAACCAATGCCACCAAGACAGTGGCCACAGTCTTCTCGCTGTCGCCACTGCCAGAAACCACCAGCCTGAAAATAAATGAAGAGGGCTGAAACAAGAAGACAACCCAACATACCTAGGCATCAAGCTAGACAAGCGGCTTACTTGGAATCCGCACCTCAAGAACATTGAAAACGAAGCAGTCAGGAAGCTCGCCATCATGAAGAAACTGGCCGGTACATCCTGGGGCGCAAACAGCAGCATCCTGCAGAAGGTGTATGTGGGTACCGTCAGACCAACCCTGGAGTATGGCAGTTCTGCATGGGTCACTGCATCCAAGACCAACACCAGTCACCTGAACAAAGTGCAGAATGCAGGATTTGCGACTGATCACTGGTGGGATGAAGACTACCCCAATCCAAACCATGGAGAAGCTTACTAGCCTACATTCCCTCGAAGACGGACGCGAGGAGAAGGCTTTCATCCACAGTGAAAAGTTACTGCGTATGCCTACCCACCTCATGCACACCAAGATGCAGAACCCCACCAAAAGAGGCTAAAGAAAACAAGTTTCAATCACCTATCTAAGAGCCTGCATCGCAGAAATGAAGACCTGCTGCCTGCTTCAGCAGCCGAAATGGAGATGCTTCCGGATTTTGAGGAACCAGACAATCACCTGGAAGATATTGCAATCATCGCCGAAGTTCCTGGCATTAAAAGAATGGACTGTCAATCCCCTCAAGAGATGGAAGCTCTAGCACAGGAGATGATTGCCAACCAATGCAACCCCAGTGAGTGGACCCACGTCCTACAGATGGATCTTCAGAAGGAGCAGTCAAGAATGGAGGAGCAGGGTTCTTCTTCATCAGACACAGCAAAGGAAGATTGACGCACAAGGCCTTCCCTGCTGGAAAGATCTCCTCCAACTACAGAGCGGAGACAATAGCACTGCTCCACGCAGTGAGAATCTTTCTGGGACCGGCCAGCCCATCACAGAAGGTTGTCTTCTTCACAGACTGCCGATCTCTGCTGCAGGGACTTCAGAACACAAGAAGAGAACAACATATGCAAGACATCAAGGCTGCCCTCCATGAACTCTTAAAACAGTCTGTCATTACACTTAAGCGGATTCCGTCTCACTGTGGGATCATGGGCAACGAAAAAGCTGATGCTTTCTCCAAGGCAGGCAGCAAAATGGAGCAGTTCAGCCACCCCGTGACATACAGGGAGGCCAAGACCATCATCCACAACCAGTTTCAGTCCCAGTGGAAAAGAAGGCTCCAAAAGCAGCAGACAATCCTCTTCAGACTGAGGACCGGCCACTGCAGACTGCTGAGCCACCTTAACCGCCTGAAGATCACTACACTGACCAGTGTCCATGCGGCACTGGACCTCAGACCCCTGAACATGTCCTCCTGCGCTGTCCTACTCACGCAGCTCTACAACGCAAAACCTGGCCGGGGGGCGAAGTTACAGGCGCAGCTTTGGGGAGCCCGTTCTGACCTGGAGAAGACCGCGGGCTTTATCATGGCGGCCGGGTTACAAGTCTGACGCATCCAGCTTCAATCGAACGCAGAGAGAGAGAGAGAGAGAGAGAGAGAGAGAGAGAGAGAGAGAGAGAGAGAGAGAGAGAGAGAGAGAGAGAGAGGGATAATCTTATAAATATGCATGCCTTTTATCATATTTCCAAAACTCTGTATTTCCAAAACTCTGTTGTTACAACTACATTCATGTGCACGTCAACGTTCACAAGTTCGGCTCATCGAAAATTCTTAGGGCCCTTGCGTCACGAATTTCATAAAACTTAACTTTCACAACTCAGAGCAGTTGTCTGATAGCCCCAAATATATTTCCGACATAGGAAAGTGTCTAGGACTTGTGACCTGGACGCGGTTCAGCACCCTTAGAGTGTAAGGGCCTACACACTTGACTGAAGAGGGTCTCTTCGCTGAAGATCATCTACCTGTCCCTGAGGTTACTCTCTCTCTCTCTCTAGTTTCTCTTCTTTTAAACAGAATTGGCATGGAGGTATGGAATATAAAGAAAAGTATTGCTGGTTCTTCTTACCTCAAAATGTGTTTCATTCAGAAAAGTTTCTTAATTTCATAACCGATAAATGGCACAGAATAAATTACGTAAGATTCAGGTTAACAACTTTAGGGTTCCATGCAAACAAAAGATGGTTTCAATGTGGAACATCAACAGAATCACCTTGTCCTGCATGTGGATATGTAGGCCTAACTAACGAGGAAGAACACTTTCTGTTTCACTGTACTGCGTACGGGCAAAAAGCTATTTTTTCCAATTAGACGAGCCAAAAGACAACATGTTGGATTTGTGTTATCATCTGATGACGAACTTACGGTTAAGTCAGTTGTGAAATTTATTGCAGAAGCACAGAAAATCAGACAGACGAAGGGCAGTCATAGTGATGTATAGAAAGTTGCTAATAGGCCTACAGTCTAACTGGATTTGTGGAGGCAGACCACGTATCCCAAGCCATTTTTCCTATTACACCGGGTCATCTCCAGCATAAGGTACGCTGTGGACAGTCATGCCCCCAGCTCTATACCGGCCTATCGAAAAGAAAAGATCGAAGATCTCCTTACAGTCCCGTGCTCTATGCACCTTAATTCTATAAGCGTTTAATTGAATTAGATTTCAAAATCTAGGCTGTTCTTGATGAAGTTCGGTATACATGCAGTTTTAAACGCCGAAAAATGATATACAACTTTTACGAACCGAAATTGAAAATTGACCGTTACAAAACGTTATGTTATAAATTTACAGTATTCTTGAAGAAAATTCGATATACATGTGCAGTTTTTAAACGCTAAACAATGATATACAATTTTTAAGATCCGAAACTTAACATTGACCGTTAAAAAACCGTTATTTTCTAAATTTCTAAATTTACACCGTTCTTGATAAAATTCCGTATGCATGTACAGTTTTAAGCGCTGAAGAATGTTATGCAAATTTTACGAACCAAAACTTAATATTGACCGTTAAAAAAACGTTATTTTCTAAATTTACACCGTTATTGATAAAATTCGGTATGCGTATGTCCAGTAAGTAAGTTTGCAACATGGATGGGACGGGGTAGGGGGATGAAAAGGGAGGAATAAGAGGGGCCAGAAAAATGATTGTACCGTGCGAAGCCTGATACACTATTTTTACATTAGACACAGACCCGTTGATTAACTCAAGCAAAACCTAAATAAACTATTCAACACAAGTTCTATTCCTACAAATTAAGGGCAATAAGAAGAATGTTTGGGGCATGCGTGTGTGAAAACAATAGAATGTATGTGTGTGTGTGTGTGTGTGTGTGTGTGTGAGAGAGAGAGAGAGAGAGAGAGAGAGAGAGAGAGAGAGAGAGAGAATGTGTGTTTGTGGGGGGGGGAGGGGGGGGGGGGGGGGGGGAGGGGTGAATATGTGTGTGTGTGTGGGGGGGGGGGGGGGGGGGGGAGGGGGGGGGGGGGAGGTGATTGTAAATCAAAACAATTAATACATGTGTGCCGTCACGTGAACATCACAAAGAATGTTCACATCCCGGCAACGCCGCCGGCTGCCCGTGCTAGTGTGTGGCATTGTGTGTGTGTGTGTGTGTGTGTGTGTGTGTGTGTGTGTGTGTGTGTGTGCAATTGGTTATGACTCGTGTGTGTGTGTGTGTGTGTGTGTGTGTGTGTGTGTGTGTGTGTCCTGCGTATATTTTAGATATTGATTTGTTAATATTTGGAAAGCGCCTTGTAACCTACATTGTTCGGATGGGCTTTATACAAATTGTCGTGAACATAGTTATTATTATTACTATTATCATTATTATTTATTTAACGAGCTGGCCTGTTGCTGATTACCACAAAGAGTGGAGAGTAGAAATTGTTAGCACACACTAACACCTAGGAGAAACGAACACTTGCAACTGACTGAAGGGTAGTTATTTACTTGTTTTATTGACACTCTTATTGAGTCATTTATTATACTGCATGTGCAATGGGCTTCATCTACGGTAACAGGTTTTTTATGCGCCCCATCTTTGCTTATAAAAGTCGAAGGGCCCTTAGCCTTCAAGCAGTAAAGGTTGCGTTTTACGTTTCTCATAGCGAAAGCTTTCAGGGACATTTTACTCTTTCGATGCCTTCAAGCAGACGCAAACAATTCTGTGTTCACGACGAAATCCACCGATCATCAGAACGAGGCAAAATGCATTTGATTAAATTCCGTTGATAAATCTATTTAGTCATAATAAAAAAATGGACATAAAATCAAAATAGTGTTAGTTTTTAATGCAGAAATCACGCATTAAAAAATAATATAATTGATTTTTTTTGAAATTGTCATGGGGTAAAAATAGTTCGTTCGTTTCCGTCAAATGCTTCGTCAACTTACGCGAAGATTTCGACTTTAACCGTCAGTATTCGTTTCCCGCGGCCAGCGGCTTTCCCGCCATCACACACCATCCACACAAAGAAGAGCAGCATGGAGGGGTTCGATGATGCTGGCATTTTTTACAGCGACAGCTTTCAAACTGAAGGACAGACAGACGGAAATCTGATCGATCGTGTCCATGTCAAGTCCAAGTTTAAGGAGTTTCATCCGACAGTTCCATGAAGGGAATTTTTCATACAGATACAGGTTTGTCACGTTCATCTCGTTGCAATTGAAAACGTTTACCGTGCAGCGTGCGATATTTCGAGGACGCTGCATAGCAGCAGTCAGGGTGTGTGAGTCATTTGCAGGCTGTCTTCGATTGATCTGGCCAGTTACATAAGGGCAGCGTTGCAAAGTTGTGCAGGCTCTCAGAGACGTGGACTGATTCTTATATCTGATCATGATCGTCCGTTCGTTGGTAGAGAAGGCCCCGGAGACTCGGGTTAGCGCGTGGCTTGCAGTCTGTAGGCCCCAGTCGGGTTATACAGAAGGCCGAGTAAATTAATGTTTCATTTTTTTTTTTTTTGATTTGATTTTTTTTTTAGGAATTTTGTGTGTGTGTGTTATAGCGGCATTACGTGTTGGCAAGATTTTCTAGCTAGGACAGAAGGGTGAAAGGGACAGACGGTATTATACCAGTGAAATGATGTTACAATCTGAGGTTGAAGAAGTCGAAATTAAATCTTTGTAGGTCAAACCTTGTTATTTTGAAAAGTTTTAAAGGGACAGTTCAAATACTAATGGATGTGTATGGAGGAGGCGATTTGGGGTGGGGTGGGGGAGGGTGCATTACAATGGGCCCTCTCTCCCACCCCCCATCCCCCACCGCCCTCCTCTGCTCCCTCTCCAGGTCAGGGCAAGTTATGTAAATTCCTGAGGTTAGCCACAGACTGGATGAAAGATGTCACGGTGTCCATTCATTTAAAAAAACAAAAAAAAAAACCTAAGTTATGTAAATTCCTGAGGTTAGACCACAGACTGATGAAAGATGTGACGGTGTCCATTCATTTTATATGTATTAAAAAAAAAAAAAAAAAAAAAACCACCTAAGGGCAGGTCATTTTTAATTAAATAGAAAAAACCCAGGGCAGGAAAGCATGTGCTTTGGGGGGGAAGGGGGGGGGGGGGGGGTCCAGGCACCCAGGATTCCTCCTTCATCCCTCCACCTAGCTGATTCTCCCCAGCCCCACCCCACCCCGTGCCCGATAGTCATAGTGCATCTTGATGCAGATACAGGTGCAGAGCTTCAGATTTTTCTCAAAGGTGGGACGCATGCCCCATGGGAGCCCGTCGTGAGGGGACAAAGGGCAAAGCATGAGATGAGTTGTAGTCGGTACTCTGAACTCTGCTGTTGTAACCAATTGTTAATAGTAACCACCATAAATTAGCTTTGGTTTTACTTTTCACTCTGTAGATTCAGTGTATGTTTCCACTCTGTAGATTCAGTGTATGTGTATGTATGCGGACTGTCAAAATATGTGTTGAGATTTGTTGTTGCCGTTTTAAAAAAGATATATGCCTGTGCTGTTTGTGTTTGTGTGGATCAGAATATGTCACTGTATAGTGTTTGTGTTGGTGAATAAGATCAAGAGAGAGACGATGTGTTTGTGTTGGTGAATAAGATTAAGAGAGAGACGATGAGTTTAGGAACATCAGTTACTTGTAAGATTTACTAACATGTTTAAAAGGGCATTGTTTGATTTGCTTTGGAAAAAAGACTTCATCAGGTTTTGCTGACTGGTTTGTGATTCTCTTTTGCCTTTGGAAGCAATTGTCTTTACATTGATTGCACAGTGTAAAGAATGCAGCTTGTATCCATGGACCGATTATTTTTGCAGAAAAGCCAAGGGACAGTACTCCTTTCTTGAGTCATAGAGACGAATCGCAGTGCCAGTTGCGCAGTACAAAGAATGCAATGTATATGAACACCAGTTGCAGTAAAAGCTAATTGACTGTACTCCATTCTTTCTTGAATCCAGTAGACAAGTCTTGTCACTTGTTTTGATTATAAATCAATGGAAAGCAGATCAGTCCTGTTTCACAGTGAACTCTGGTGTGGTAGACAGGTATTGTTTGTTGACTTCTGATCCACGAGACTGGGAGAGTAAAGGGGACAAATTCTGTCTGGGATTCTTGCCTCAACTTTTCTGCAACAGATGCATGACGGGTAGCACACTGGTTTAATACGTGACATGCCATTTCGAAATCTTGCGTGAAAGGATCGTGGGGTGCATTGGCAATCTGAAGTCCTGCAGATGTGATCTGCTCAAGTTGAAGTTGTTTAAAAAAAAAAAAAAAAAAAGGCATAGCAATATGCACAGTTACCTGTATAGGGGCAGATAATGCATTGATAATTTTTGATGGGACATTCAGTGAAAGATAGGGACCGTTCCTTTCAGTCGGTAGATTAAATTCTCTTATAGAGTGGATATGGCCAGACATGAGACAGCACCCAGTGTTCGAGTGTGTGATGGCCATTCTGTGACATTGAGACAAATGGGGGATGCTCAGCTTGGGATTTTGACTGGCTCTGCCCATGTGGTAGTGGTAACGCACAAGGTCAGGTACAGTCTCTGAGCGGTTATCAAGAGCATTTGTCAAGACCCCAGATGTCAAGATGTTCATTGCGAATCATATTGGTGCTCTAGGGAACTGGAGATAATATATACTTGACAAAAGTGTGAACAATCCTAGATCTGCCTTTATATTCTGTATGATCATCAAGTTAGACCAGAGAGAACTAAGTGGGGTAGAAGGCTTGGATAAGCATGCTGACATGTAATTACATACCCTCATCCCTTTCCCAACCATTTGGTGAACAAATGTGTATGTAGTGCATAGGTGATGTTATTGGTCTCTATACATATGCTTAGTCTGCACAGGCAGTTTCGTCAGTCTGTTAGGGCAAGATTCTGGATGTGTATTGCGAAAGAAAGATTTTGACAAGTCTTCTGCCTTGTTGCTGGTTTTTCTTTTTTTTTCTTTCTCCCCCCCCCACCATTTTCGCCCGCAATCAAACTTAAATTTTCAAGGCCTTTACTGACTTGCATTCTTTTCTCCATGTTTCAATGTGATATTGATGGAAAGCAAAGTGTAAGAACCAGTCAGTGTTTTACTTCCGACAAACTAAATGTAAAGCTTTTGCTGTTTTGGTGACTGATGAGCAGAGATTTTAAAAAAAAAGGGAAAGCACTCTTCACAGAAGTTTGTGTTTTCTAGCTGATGGTGTGTTATTTGTTGGAAATCATGGTCTGTAATGAGATCCCTTTTAACGTTGCTACATATTCATACCGTTTAATGAATTATATGCTTGTGTTTGTCCTGTGTAGGTTATTTAGTTATTTTTAGTATAGGCAATTTTCCGTTTCAGTACAAGATTTACCCAGTTGTAAGTGATGCAAAAACGGTGGGAAGCTCTGGGCTTAGAAGCTGGACTTTAAAAAATTTGTCTGGATGGAAATGTTAATGTTTTTAAGAAAAAAACTGAATTGCTGCACATTAGTATGTGCAAAAAGGGATTGGATATATTTGAGAGTAAAGCCCTGACATAAGGTTTAATTGTGTGCACTATCATGGAACGCCAACTATGAGGAATGTCTGGCACCTTGGAATTTCTTTTTGGGAAAATGAGCCTTTGAAGTGTCATACTATTTGAGAAAAACTTTAGTTTTTTCTTCTTTTTTTTTTTTTCCCTTTTTTTTTGTTTTTTCGTTTTCAGAATGTGTTGTATTCGCTTGAGCAAGGACATTGAAGCTTTAGATGAAACATTTGTTCAGTTCCAGCCTCTGAGAACATCTGTTGTACAGTGTTGCTCTATGTATGTTGGAACAGTACAGATAAGAGACAAAAAAGATCGTTAAGTTATTGACAAAAAAGTATTACTGGATAGGGTGAGATTATCGGCTTTTCTGTTGGAAAGTTTTTTGTTTGTCTGATTTTTATCCTGTGGCTTAAAAACCACATGGTGTGCAGTAAATACGCCTATTCTCGGCTAGACGCCAAGCTCTAAGCGCTTTATAATCAACACTCGTTTACACAACGGGCTGCCTACCTGGTAGTGCTGACTGAAGAGCTGCCAGCTGGCGCTTCATTCAGTCAGTTTCCCGTGTCATCCAGTCAGTATCGTTCAATATCGATCACTCATTTTCCTTACTTCCCTCATTCTTTCCATTTCTCACTCGGGGTGCATGCTATGTGTAACGTGTCATCCATACCAACGGCCAAACTGGCCTACTCTTCCGAATGTTGGTGATGGGATTTTACGTGTGTGCAAGATGTTATGCGTGCGTTCACACACGGAACCTCAGTTTATAGTCTCATTCGAAGGACTGTATGGAAAATGGAGTCAGAACCAATGTTAACTCCGAGGGAAAAATCCCCCTGTACCGAAACGCCCCGGCGGAGGTTCGAACTCGCAACCCCAGGATCACCAAGATTGCAAGTCAGGCGCTCTACCAACTGAGCTATTCCGGCTCTTTTTTCTTCCCATAGAAATTTTACAAAAAAGCATTTGTGACTGGTTTGCTGTTGGTGTGGTAGGTTATTTGAAATTTTCATATTGATGACTAATGATTGGTGTCAAAATCTTGATGTTTATACACTAATCCACACCTTCTTCATGTTATAAAAAAGTTATAAAGGTTGAGTGCTTTTAGTGTATTTTGATGTGATATTCTAAATAGTATTTTATAAAATGTATGCATGTATTTCTCCATTTTGTGTTGTCAGGGACCAGTTAAAAAGGCAGTACAACTTGGGTCAATATTTTTTGGAAGTACAACTGGATGATGTCAGCAGTTTTGAAGAACAGTTGGCAGAGAACCTCGCCAAAATGCCATCAGAATATCTTCCATTGGTAAGTTTTTTAGTATGCTGCAGTCGGTATTTACATTAGATGACATTTGGTTTTCAGAAATCTAGATGTCCAGATGAGGAGAGGGATACACATAACATTAGAAGTGACATTAATTTATGCAGTTTTGTACTGCTCTAACAGATGTCTTGACTGTTAGGATGTTGTGTAGTTGTCATTTGTATCTAAGACTTGGGCATGGTTTCAGATGTGTTCCATAACTGATCAAGCCCCTTAAATCATTAAATACCCCCTTTTTTTTTCTTATCTGTCCTCCCCGCCTCCCCCATGCCCCCTGTTCATTCCTTAATTAAATGAGACCAACAGATTCACTGTTACGCCAACCGAACTGAAAGAGACAAATTATAAGACTGTTATGCGAAGCAGTAAATTTTCCTTTTGCTTCAGTTTCCATCTGCAGTCACCTCATTTTGAACCCACCAACGCATTTTTCTGGTTGTGATTTGACCACCGGTGAAAATGTGAAGGTGGGCCGAGTGTTTCCTGACTGTTCATTCTGCAGCGCTGTTTTTGCTGAACTAAGATGACCCATTTCAGTAGAAAACTTTCCTTGACTGATTAAAAAAAAAAAAAAAAAAAAATCGGCTGTAAAAACCACCCAAACTAACCTTTAAGGCAAACTCATTGCTCACTTGAAACAGCCTGAAGCTTCTTTTGTACTTATTGTGTATTACATATTTTCTTTTTGGTGTGCGCAGGTTAACTAAATCGTGAGAGCCTCGAAAAGGCAATCATTTCAGATGGCTGAGCTTTTAAACAGTAATAGTGATGGAACCTTAAGTTATGGTTGTTTTCTTCTCCTAAAAATTAATGCTGGTGATTTGGGATGGATATATTTGTATTATGTTTGTTGGAGTTGTACTGAATATTCTAGGCTGTTAAGTAAAGGTTGCGTTGATTCTGTTCATCCCATTTGTATAAATTACTGTTGAACAGTTCAAATAAGAATTCATGGCTGTTGTCATCGTACCCTGGCTAAAACTCCAGCGATCTTCCAGACAGCGGAAGTACTTGAACACTATGGTACAAATGCATTGGCTAGGGATGAGAACATTATGTGTGTGACCGTTTTTGATTACCCCACCACATGGGCAGGCACACTCCGACTTCGGGGGATTTTGGAGACTGATAATGTTATGCTAGGAGCTTGTCACAACTGAAGACAATCCTGCATAACTGCAGAGCATAACAACATTTTGGTGTAGCCTTGGTGTTCTAGTCTATGTCAGTTGGCCTGACACAGCCTTAAGCCAAGGCGGACATGGTATTGTTTATGTTATTTTCTTGCATTTCCTGTGTCCAGTTTGAAGAAGCTGCCAAGGAAGTGGCTGACGAGGTCACCCGTCCTCGACCTGAAGGGGAGGATGAGGTTGAAGACATTCAGGTCATGTTGTCCTCCGCCTCCAGTGCCTGCGCATTGAGGGAACTCAAGGTGGGTGTCTGATGGTTTTGGTTATGGTGAAAGGTTCATAATATGCAGACTTGTAACAGATTCCAACGTACTTCTGAAAAGGAAAAAAAAAAAAGTTGGTTGGGGTGGGTAAGAAAATGTTCCAACAAGTGAGATACATCAGCAGTTACAATTGACTATGTGTTAACACATGAGATTCATGGGAACGGGTAAATCTATGCAAAGAGACATTGAAACGACAGCTCCAAGTTGAGGTAAATCCAAAACTAGCATGTTTGTTGGGGCTCCTAACATAGTTGGTCTTCCTTTAACTTCAGCAGTGTTGTAGTTCTCTGTGCAAATTCAGTAAAGATTCGTAGCTTTTATCTGATCTGATATGTGTATGGTCTTTGGATCAACTAAATTTTATTTACATTATTTCTTATTCTGGAATATGATGTTCTTGTCTGTCTGCATTTCAGTGTATCTGTAGTGTAGGTGTCTGTTTACCTGATTAATGTTAGAGGACCATGGACAGCTGCATGATCTTGTTTGGATGAACGTCGCTGAACAATCTGTCATTTATGAAGGGCAGTGTTGTAAGGTTGCAGGCTTAAGTCTGGGTGTGAATTTTCCCAGTTTCAAGGGTCAGTGGTTTGTCTTTGCAGGTCAGGCAACAGAAACTTGGGTTTGCATTGATGTTAGTTTAGAATTATTTTCATAAGAGGGCAAGAGAATGTTCATCACAGCTACTTGAATATTGTTCATTGGTTAATGTACTAAGTTTTTAGGTGAGGATGTTGGAGCATTGTTCATTGGGTAATGTTCTAAAGTTTTAGGTGAAGATGTCGGATCTGTGTCCCTTCTGCTCTGGGTGTAATACGTTTCCAAAGGCCTTGTTTCACCGTTTCATTTCCATACACTACATTCCTCTTTGAGATTGCCAAAGTTTCACTGTTGAAAGAGCCGGACCTATGGGCTCTCTGAGATATTGAGAGTGCCTGCAGCTTTTGCAAGGTGGTCAGTATACACTGCAGGAGAAAGTGGTGGCAATATTCTGCATTGTGCAGCTTGCACTTTACAGGGAAGTTATTTGCTCAGTGGCAGTGAAAGGAGCGAAATGACTGGTTTGGCTGAATGCCACTTTTCATTTCGGTCAAGATGGCAAGGGGAAGGAGGTCACAAGAAGAATCAACTGTTGCGGCACGTGCAAGGATACCAGGCGCATTCATGTCGCATCCTCCAGGATGATAGTTTCCGGTCTTAGATTACATGTTTCAGGTCCTATGTGGTGAACGGATATGAATGTTCTATGGTGAACGAGAAAGGAAATTGGAACACATCCGGAGTCTCGCTTGCTCTCCAATCGCCCAAATGATTTATTCAGAAACTTCATATTTCTGTTTGTCAAGCAAGTGAATTCAATGAAAGCAAAGTGCGATCTGGTGTGACACTTCATTGTGGACGATTTGCAGTCGGATCAGATGTCGCGTTTGGTGAAGATCCCTGGTATCGTGATTTCCTCGTCGGGGGTCAAGTCCAAGGCCACCCGTCTGGCGATCCAGTGTCGCGGCTGCAGCAACGTGCTCAGCAACATCCATGTCAAGCCGGGCCTAGAGGGCTACGCACTGCCTCGGAAATGCAACAGGTGGGTTATAGACTGGACACTCTCCCTCTCTTCAGAGATGATGAGTTTTATTGCTTTACAATTAAAATGGGTTTAGCTGCAAGTTTTGTCCCTTGACCTTGGTAGGGAAGTGTCGTTGGGGCTGTCACTTCTCTTCCATGATTCCTGTTCCTTGCAATCTCTTTTCCTTCCCCCCCTCCCTCGCAACCCCCTCCCCATGAACAGATAACTGGTTTTGCGTGTTGGCCATTGTCTGGAATGTAATTTTGAAAAATGAGAGGGTTTTTTTCTCTTTCTTTTATCCTCCAACCTCATTTTCCAATTTTTTTTATTTATTTTTTTTAATTTTTTTTTTTTTAGCGGATTGAAATTTTTGTAATAGGTGTGGCCTTCATCATTCTCTATGTTACCCCGTATTTTTTTCTCCCAACCTCCTCCTTTTTTTAAAATAGTTTTAACTCATGCTCATTATGCAATGTCTGTGTTGTTTACAGATGGACAGTCGCATGCTGACTTTAATGTTTCAGTGTTTGAGACAAAGTGTCAGGGATTATTTGTGTATTATAAAATGGAGAGTAAAGAAACACATTGGCAATATCATTGTAAGCAGCATGTAGCAAAATATTGTATGTTTCAGTGAAATGCCAGGCCGTCCAAAGTGTCCGGTGGACCCGTACTTTATCATGCCGGACAAGTGTCGCTGTGTCGACTTCCAGATTCTCAAACTGCAAGAAGCGCCGGAGGACGTGCCCAATGGTGAAATGCCGCGTCACATGACCCTCTACTGCGATAGGTACGTCAGAGGTCAGATTGTTGCGGAAAAGGTGTTGAAATGGGTATAATTTAACCATTGTGTTTTGTCTTGGCAGAACACAAACTTTGTGAAGAATTTGAAGAGAATGTTGGTTCTTCATCAAAGAAGTGAATCACTTTATTTTAAAACATTTGTGTTATTTATAAACATGTGTACTATATTGCATTCCATTAGAGAACAGGAATAGATGTCACATGTACACGTATCAAAATGGGTGTAGAAGCTTAAAGATTGAAAACCAACCAAAATCACAAGAAAAACATTCCATAGGAAGCAACTACTATTGGTTGAAAGGGATCATATTCAGTTTTGCGTACGTTTTCTCAATTGT
This sequence comes from Conus betulinus, assembly GCA_016801955.1. NCBI lineage: Eukaryota > Metazoa > Mollusca > Gastropoda > Neogastropoda > Conidae > Conus > Conus betulinus. Next base: position 260,455 of record JADBJO010000652.1, on the reverse strand, counting down.
TGTATGGGAAAATATGTAACCTCTGGAGACGACGCTTGCACAGTGTGAAATATGATCTAAATTACCAAAACATGCACATGCACACGCACGCACACATACACACACACTCGCTTACACGTACACTTGCACTCACACACTTACCAAAAATGTATATCAATTTACAGCATGCAAAATTGAAGGCATTTGTTTGGCTGTGAAAAAACAACAACTATACCCCTGAAGTTGGATAAATGCCTACTGTCATGGGTGGTCTGTATTTGTCCCAATAAATCGGGGAAATGGGTTGCCATATTCGGAAAACTTGATTTTGCGTTACCGTCCTGAGAATTTGAAAATCACTTAGTGGTGAAGGAAAAGTATCCACTCAAATTTACTTGAGAGATGGCCCTAGCAAAAACACCCAGTCGGGGGTGGAATCGGTAGTGAGCTGCTGATTGGCTGGTGCTACCTAGCGCATGTGCAAAGTAGACTCTGTCTCATACCAAATGGTGTTGAAAAGGAGCGTGGAAGAAGATTCGCAGCAGCACACTCTTTCTCCCCTAAGGAAGAAAACTACTGTGAAACGATGGCAAATATTCAGGAATGATTCCAGGGACAAGTGGCCATTCATTGAGCCAGGAAAGAAAGGCGAGGGGAACGCATTTTGTGCCTTTGATGACCATCAACATTGCGGGAAGAGCACTGCTGGTGGAATGTTGAGACCGACAAGCTCATTTTTGATTGCGTGACATGAGTGAAACGGCAATTAAAGAATAAATTTTTTGATAATGTCTGAAAATGATGCTGATTTTTGGGATTTGTGTCCCTGAAAACAGAAAATTGGGATAGGCATCTGTGTAGTTGAAAGAGACTTGTCCATAGATTCAGTTGTATCCTTTAGTAGTAGCGTGGTAGGCTATGTATGTTGAGAAGGTACACAGACGTTCATTGTCAGGTTTCGTGTACAGATACATCTGTGATCGTGTGGTGCCTGGGAACCGTGTGACCGTGATTGGAATCTACTCTATCAAAAAGATGTCCAGACCTTCGGTACGTATATGGGCTTAGAAATACAGTGGTATTATTTTGCCTGTTCTAAAATGTAGCATCGGTCACTAGCATGGGGAGGGAGGTAAGTAAGTTTGGACAGGGGTATTTAGAGATTACCACAATGTGTTGAAATTTTTTTTTAAAGATATAGTTGACTGAAAATGTGTCTTGGTGTTGTAAACCAAATTTTGGCAACCTGACATTATCTGTGTATATACTATTGGTTAGAATGATTTTGATTTTAAAGTGAAAATGCTGGATGTATAGTGGGGGTTTTTGTTTTCTTAAAAGGCTTGCAGAAAATGTGCCTTATGAAAAGTTAGGGCGTAGATCGATTGTTGTACTTCTAAATCCAGGCTAAAGTGTAGAACTTGCAATTATCGCAGAATTCTGCATAAATGCATTTAGAAATTTTGTTTTAAAAATGCGGTGCATTCCATGCATTTTGAGACCACGGCCTTGGTAGTGGGTAGATTATAATGTGTGTTGGTCAGTATACTCTCGCTCTTTTGGCATATACTTGGCAGCCATGTGCATGTTGGGCACTAAACTGGGTGGTGGTGGGCTTCGGCATTGTAGGATAGGAAAGCCGCGGATTTGCTGGTCTCGATTCTGTTGTGCAATTATGCGGATGAATTTGTAATGTGCATGTGTGTGATGGCAATCATCTTGAATGAAAGAGACTCCTTGCTTGAAGGGAGTTACCGTGGGGTAACGATGAGCATATGTTTTGTTCATTGGAAGACTAGCAGAGAAGAAATATGTAAAAAAAAAATTTTGTGCCATCAGTGCAGGGTTTTGTAAAAGGAGCTTTCTGATCAAAGCCAGCGAGTGTGAATTGGATGCTTCCAGGGTAAGGTTTCCACCCCTTTCTCGCAGCAGCACCCGTGATGTAGACAGTGAGCCTGAAACTTCAGAAGTGGAACGGGGGCCAGGAGGGCTGATATGACAGTTTTTTTTTTTTTTGGTTTTGTATATGATCTCCCCTGCAAGTTTTCTTTTACGAGTTTCCCGATTGAAAAATACAACCTGGAACTCTCAAACCATGAAAATAATATCCAAAAAAAAAAAGGTGAGATGGATTATTTTGTGAAAGAGAGCAAAAAGTTGCTAGGTAGAGATGATCGTGTGAAAAGGATGGGGGATGATTTTGTGAAAAGGACATAGTAAAAAGCTGTAGAGTAGAGCAGGAATGCTGCTAATTAGAGCAGAAATAATGAGAAGTGTTCTATGTGCACCAGAAGATGGTTTTTCTGTGCCTGCTTCATCATTAGTTTAGTGTGGCAGGCAGAGGTTGTTCAGCTTTGAAGCAGCAGTGTAATGAGCGTTACATTCTTGGTATGTGGGGGGGGGGGGAGAGGATATTGCGTGCATTCACAAATTACAACAGTTTTCAGTGGCTTTAGAATTTTCAATTCCATTGACAGGGACAAACGAACCCACAGTAGTTTCATGGTGAACCTCCGTTTAGACAGTTGAAATATGTGGCTTTCTCCATTGCAGAAAAACCCGCGAGAGAAGGTGAACGTGGGTATACGTCAGCCGTACTTCCGTGTGGTTGGGATTCAAGTGGACACGGAAGGCACAGGTCGCACTTCACAGAGCACTCTGTCTCCCAGCGAGGAGGAAGAATTCCGAAGGTTGGCTGCCACACCCAACATTTATGAGAGGCTGGCTAAGAGTGTGGCTCCTTCCATCTACGGCAGCTTGGACATCAAAAAGGCCATCGCTTGTCTCTTGTTTGGAGGATCCCGCAAAAGGTGAGACCCTGGTCACTGTTCAGATAGTCTCGCATCTCAAAAAGTCGCTGCTCAGTGGATAGTTTTCTTCCCTCCCCCCCAACTCCCAACCCCTCACATCATTGTCAGGCCGGTTGATATACTTCTCAGAGAAAAAAAAAAATGCAGTCTGTTGTTTATGTATAGTGTATTTAACATTGAATGTCTTGACGTGGTTCAACACTTGTCATTTGCATGCTTGAAAAAAAAAAAAAATGACTGGGGGGGGGGGACAACAAAAGTTAGCTCTGTTTCTCTTACCTTTAAGGTATTTTATAGGTTCTTTGCAAGTATGTAGATTAAGATCTAAAATGAAAAATTTCAACTTTTGCTCCAGATGTCTAATTATGTTGGGGGGGGGGGGGGGGGGGGGGGGGGGGGGGGGTTGGAGCAGATCATTTGTTGTGTTTGGAAAAAATGCACAAGTGACAGTGAACTCGGTGAGCAGAAAACTGCAAAATGTTTTCATGTCAGTTGGAGCAAATGCAAGTGAACTGTCGTTCAAGTTCAAGAGCCGTTTTTCATCCTTTTTAAAAAAGGGTGAGGGTTGAGAAGACCCTTGGTCGTTGTAGGTTCCATAATTTTTTAATCAGTTGTTTTGCTTAGAGTTATCTCGAAAAAATTATATGGGCAAACAGAACTCTGTGGACCTTGCCTTAGGTACCCAGGTGTCTAAACTTTAAACCTTAGTCATTTCAGCAGTGTTCTTGCTTAGAAAAATTGAAAGCTGTAATTAATAAATGAACCTGATAAATCTAGCTTGCTTGCTGTCTTCAATATTCTTACAATTTTCTTTTGTCGGTTACGTTTATATTGCAAGCTCGTTTACTTGATGAAAGCACTGCTAGCGGAAGACATGGATATCATGGTGATTAACTGTTTATGGACCAGGTTACCTGATGGCCTGACGCGGCGTGGAGACATCAACCTGCTGTTGCTGGGAGACCCTGGAACGGCCAAGAGTCAGCTGCTCAAGTTCGTGGAGAGATGCTCTCCCATTGGGGTCAGTGGTCAGGGTTATGTGGGATCCCACGCTATGTTTGGGTAGGGAAAATACAGTTCAGTGTTTGTCATGTTTGTGGTTTGCATCTTGATACAAGAAGTTTCATGTGTTGCGAGTTTGGATTTTGTGCTGGGAATGTGAAAAAAAAAAAAAAAAAAAAAAAAAAAAAAAAGAAAAGTGGTTGGTCAAAAAAGTGGTATGGGACAATAGACCTCTGTTCACAAGGTGAGACATTACATGTGCAACTGATGTATTTAAGGAGAAATAGAAGACTTGCATTTGAATTGGGATTTGCATGAGTTATGTGATTAAAATGATTTTGGGCATAACGTCAGTGGTGATGGTGTATGTGTGGACAGGTGTACACCTCTGGGAAAGGCAGCAGTGCAGCCGGTCTTACAGCGTCTGTCAACAGAGATCCTCAGTCGGTGAGTGCTGAACTTAAACTGAAGTTTTCTGCTCAGCTGGCCGATTTTCTGCGTCCTTTTAATGGCATTCCTCCCATGATGCTCATCAGGCTCTTCATAGATGGAACACGCCTAAAATCGTCTTGTTTTCGAGACCAGAGATGGCAGAACCTTTGCACAAATAGTTGTTGGTATTAGGTTTTGAAATTCCGAACCAGGCTACAGACTTTTCCTCTTTCAGACATTAAGTTTACTGATGTCTGCTCTGATCAAGCACATAGTAAGTAGTAGGATTTCTTGCATATCCTATTGTTCATCCAGTGCATCTATCAACATGGGGGGTGGGGGGGGGGGGGATATACAAGGAGATTAAGATTAAAATTATAGTCCCGTCAACAGCAGAGGTTATCTCAGGACTGTCACCACGTTCCAAAATATACAAGGAGAGATACAGTGATCAGTGCTGAGTCCCAGAAGTTAGTATTCTGGCAGTCGGCACATCTTGCTAGTGATATGTAACCTTACAAATTGCTACTAAAAAAATGCACTGACAAAGAAAGTTTATACAGGTATATGATGCACACTGGTTGAAATTACCCCCCCCTCACCCCAAAGGGGGTGGAAACTTTGCTGTGCGTCTTTTTGGGAGTTTCTGCAGCCATTGTCGTGCAGTATATCTTGGTCATTTGTGCAGAAGGATAAAAAATCAAATATGTATAGTAATGGAATGTATGAAAAGGTCTGCTGAGCTGTTGTCGTCATCATAAGGCAACCACTGGTTTTGAAATGTACCATTCTTGGTCAGAAATTTCCCCCCAGATGGTATGCGTGTGTTCATTTGAAAAATGAACAGCAGTTGTGTCTGAATGGTTATGTGATTTCCCAGCATTAACTAGGAACTCTTTGATAACTGTGATGTTTGTGTGTGTGTGTGTGTGCACTTTTGAAAAAGGGGAAAAAGTGTAAACAAAAAATGGTGATATGCTTCCCTGCATTCACTGTGAACTCTTTGATGGCAGCGAAACTTTGTGATGGAGGGAGGAGCGATGGTGCTGGCTGACGGAGGGGTGGTGTGCATCGACGAGTTCGACAAAATGCGGCAAGACGATCGTGTGGCCATTCATGAGGCCATGGAACACAGCAGACCATTTCTATTGCCAAGGTGAGGCAACTGTTTGCAGCTGATACAGAAGAAAGAAAGAAGACCTCCATTGAATGGAAAAAACGGCTTGGCCAGAGATGGGATTAGATATTTTTCAGAAAAAGAAAATCGGTGGAATGATAATGTTTGTCGATTGCTGATTTTCCAGTTTAAAGTTCAGACATAAATCTATACAGTCAGATTTTATTTTGAAGTGCAGGCCAGAATAGGTGTCCGGGCGCACTATTTCACACCCATATTTTGGAACTGTTGGTCTCTGTTTTAATTGTGAAGCTGGCGGGTGGGGAAAAATTGCTTTGGGCATGCTTAACAGCATTGTCTTTTTTTTTTTTTTTTTTTTTTTTTTTTTTGCAAGTGAAATGACCTGTGCATTAAGCTTAAATCTTGATGGACTGTAAGATGTAAGTATTAACTGGTTTCATTATTCTGAGAGCGGCATCTGAAAAGAGAGCATGGTTATGAAGTTGATAAAAATCTTAGAATTCCAAGTCCTTGCGGGTGCTTTAAATTTTTGATTTTATTGGTAAGGGGGTCAGGACTATGAAGACTGAAGTGAATGTTTTTGCATTTGATCAAAAGTCGTCGTGTGAAAGCTGGTCTTTACACAGCAGCATTTCAAATGTACATTGGTAAGAGTTTAAGAAAAAAAAAAGGGGGGGGGGGGGGGGGGGGGGGGGGGTTATTTTTTGTGTTTTGAGTTACGTCACCTGGCTATGAAAGGTCCGTGGTGGACAACACGGTGGATGGATTATGAAGGTGTGAATTTCAGTATGAATAACTGTGGCTGTTGTGCAGAACCATACAAGAACAAGTGCATGTTTGCGTTTATTCTAAAGAGAGGTGGCAGTTATTCTAAAGAGAGGTGAAAGTTTGTCAAAGTAAATGTCATTTAAAGTCGATATGAAATATTAGATTGAAGCCTTCAAAAGGTTATCGATGGAAATCTAGTTACGGAACTTGTTGAAAATTTTATGGAGTCCTTGGTAAAAGCGCTGATGAGGTCAGTGGTAAAAGTTCTTACGAGGTCCTCTGTACAAATCCGTGTGTAGTCCTTTGAAGGTCCTTGGGTTTCGTTGCTGCATGTGCTTGAGACCCATATGTAGGTCAAGTGTCTTTCTATTTGAGTCAGACCTGTGCACCACGTTTAGTGTATGTAGTATAGTAACAAATATTCATCGAATACATCGGATTACCAGGGGGAAAAGTGGCGAATTGTATGTACTAGTAATAAAACAGCTGATTTTGACTTGTGTATAGAGACTGTCAAAAGGAGAGAAGTTCCTAAAATTCATTAGCTGTCAGTTAAAACAAATTTCTTCTCTTACCTGAGAATTCCCCCGACAGTAAATTTCGGGTATACATTCTGCGTGTTGTGTTTGACTGCAACCTACTCCCGTCCCCCTCCTCCATCAACCAAAACTGCCCTGGAAAATTGGCGAGAGAGAGTGGGGGGTGCGGCAGAGCAGTTGTTGGAGCAAATGTGAATGTTTTCATGGAAAGTAATGGAGACCACCATGATGCAGAGCCAGACTGATATGTTACTTTCTCCTCAGGCGGGGATCACCACCACCCTGAACTCGCGCTGCTCTGTGCTGGCAGCAGCCAACAGTGTGTTTGGCCGATGGGACGACACCAAGGGAGAGGAGAACATCGACTTCATGCCCACCATTTTGTCACGTTTCGACATGATCTTCATTGTGAAGGATGAACATGATGAAAATAGGGACATGGTGAGTCCAAGATTTATTTAAAAATAAAAAAAAAAGGATAGTACCTTTTTCTGTTTATCAAGTTTGTTTTTCCCATGTGATGATAAAATGTGTTGTGATTATAGGCTGGGGTGTTGCATATGGTATAAGGGGGAGGGTGTTTGCTAGTATATTGATATATGACATTTTGATTATTCTGCTTTGAAGGAAAAGATGAAAGTTGCTGAAAAAATTGTATACTGATGAGGTTTTCAAGAAATTTTTGAGTGATATTCACTTTCCTTGCAAGCTCATTTGATCTGTGTAGATGTTGGACTGTTGCTGTACAATAAGAAAAGACTAGTGTCTTTTTGCAACAAGAGGATGGGTAAAGAGAGTGTACCAAACGGAAAGAAAATACGTGTGCCTGTGAGGGACAGGTTCCAAATTAGATGTTTACAAAACGAGAATACTGAGCCAAAAGTTTTGTATGTGCAACTTTTACCAATTTGTTGGTAGGATGGTGGTCTGTGATGTTCCTTTGTCACAAAGTCTTGTGTTTTCCATTGTGCAGACGCTGGCCAAACATGTGATGAATGTTCACCTCAATGCAGTACAGACGCTGGATGAAACGCCTGAAGGAGAGATCCCTCTCAACACCTTGAAGAAATACATTGCCTTTGTCAGATCGTGAGTGTCGGCAAGCTGTCTTGGGGATTGGGGGGTTGTAGAAGCGCATCTGCTTGCGTGAAAATAGGAATTGATATGTGAGCAGCAGGGATTTGGTCTGAAAGAAGGTGCAGAAAATGGTCAGCATGTTTTACATATCGCCTTGTGGAAGGGAAAGCTTTGTAGAATGTGATGGTTAATAAATGGTCTCTTTCTGAATCATAAAAGTTTCCCCCTTTTGAATAAATATAGCAGTTATTTTAGAATACCTTCAACCGAGTTCATAAGAGAACCTGCATGCACATCTCTACATTATGAGGATTTATATGAAAGACCATGCGTTGTTCGCGTTCTGTGTGCTGGGGGGTTCAGGGGGCGAGATCGGACAGGGGGGTGAGATCGGACATACCTGAAAGCCCTGTGTCGAGATTTTGAATCGAAGTTGGGCAGAAAATGGGATCTGAACCTAACCTTGACCTTTGAACAATGCTGGCAAAATGGATGTTGGGGAAATGAGACAAATGACATTTTCATTGAGCCAGTGTACTGATACCCGTGGTTGATGTGACTGCAGGAAATGTGGACCTCGTCTTTCCCCGAGGCAGCAGAGAAGCTGAAGAATCGTTACGTGCTGATGAGAAACAATGCTGGAGAATATGAGCGGGAAACTGGGAAGAGAGTCAGCATTCCTATCACTGTCAGGTATGAAATTGCTGTTCAACAATCTTCTAGTAATTGTCTGTCATTTTTTTTTTTCATTTATATATTACTTCTTTACATGCAAAATTCAGTAAAAGTTGTGCAGGTATTGCTTTCTATTAGTCACAGAGATGATGAATTGGGTGAAAAAAGATTTTTAAAAAACCCCTAGTCCTGTGTCTATGAAAGAGGAAGCCTGGCTTTTCTGTCCACATTTTTTCAATATTGATCAAGCTGCATAGTAAGTGAATGTTTGCGTTGAATTTCTTTGAGGGGGGGGGGGGGGGGGGGGGGGGGGGGGTGTGTGTGTGTGTGTGTATATGAATAGTTACTGAAGTTACAGTGAAATCCATGCATATTGCAAGCCTGACCGTGTTGGATTTTCCTCTTGCAGGCAGCTGGAAGCCATCATTCGCATTGCGGAGTCTCAAGCCAAGATGAGATTAGCTGCCTTTGCCACAGACGCCGACGTGGACGAAGCACTTCGACTCTTCCAGGTGTCCACCCTTGACGCTGCTACTTCGGGCAATCTTGCAGGTGCTCAGCTTTTGTTACACTGACAGTCTGTGAATGCAAGCCGAGTGTTGTTTCACTGATGGTCTGTGAGTGCAAGCTGAGTGTTGTTACTCTGACGGTCTGCGGGTGCATGCCGAGTGTTGTTACACTGACGGTCTGTGAGTGCATGGCGAGTGTTGTTACACTGACGGACTGTGAGTGTTGTTACACTGACGGTCTGTGTGAGTGCATGCTGAGTGTGTTGTTGCTCTGACGGTCTGCGAGTGCATGCGAAGTGTTGTTGCTCTGACGGTCTGTGAGTGCATGCTGAATGTTGCTGACACCGACAGTCTGAGATTTCCTATGAAGAGAAATAGTGAAGAAGCTGTAGATTGTGGTCTCCAAGAAAAAGTTGGTGTTGCACAGAAGTTGAATGGCATGTTTATAAAAGTATGTCTATTGTGTTCATAGTATGATATATTTATGAAAGTGTTTCGGCTGCGTTCATAATTCAGTACATTTGTTGGATGGGTGTTTAGTGGGGTATTTAAAGAAGAAAAAAAATCGAAAATAAGGGAGTGAAGATTAGATCTGCTGATTATGGTATGTAAAAGTTCTAGCTACAGGTTTCTTGTTTTTTACTTTCCTGTTTCTATACTTCAGGTTCAATTACACACTAATTTTGATGTTTTGATTGCCTCCTTTTCCAGCAGGTGGTGATGTATGTCCTCTTGTACGTTAACAGGTGCTGAAGGGTTCACCACACAGGAGGATCAAGAATTGATTTCACGCATTGAGAAACAGATCAAGCGGCGCTTTGTCATTGGTTCCCAGGTGTCTGAGCATGCTATGATTCAAGATTTTGCCAGACAGGTGAGTTGGTCTCAGAAGCTTCCCATTTCCTTGCTGTTTAATTGTGTTCATTTGGGGGGGGGGGGGGGGGGGGGGGGGGGGATTAAACTGATGACTTTAAACATATTCATTATGTGTAACTAAACATATTTATTATGTATAACTGTAAAGATCAAAGGTATTCTTATGGTTGTCTCCATTTCAGTTTTCTTGTTGATCATATCCAAGATGATTTGGTGTTGGTGTTGTGATGAATATGTTTCTGGACAGCATTGCTTGCTGCACTAGCTCTGTGCAAAGCAAGTCATTGGCAGAAGCGTCTTTGTGGGTGTCAAGTGTGTGTATGCCAGACTAGAATAGTCGCCACTGGGCTTGTACTAAGGTTATGGAAATGCAAGGTAGTAGCGTCTTCTTTGAATGAAGGTCCCAAGGTAGTGCCTTTGATTGGATGTCTCAAGATGACGAACTGGATAGCTCTGAGGCTGTGTCTGGGTCAACCTGAATGAGCGTGGCAGTGCTGATGAGAAGAAAGCCTAGAAGATCGAAGAAAACGAAACGGAGGCCTTGGAGTGATGAGAAAATGGGGGAAAAAAAAAAAAAAAAAAAAAATGAATGTCGGGAATTATTTTTATTATTATTATTTTTAATTAGGTAATAAGTCGGGGGACATGCGCATCACTGAGCTCAAAATTCGGGTTGGTTGTTCGAGAGAGTTGTGATTAAGATCGGAATTGTCATTGGTCAAAGGAAACATGTTGTCAGATTCTAGAATTGTGGAATGTTGTCTTTTTTTGGTATAGTTTTTATGTCTGTACCGAAATTTACAGACAAAAGTTGGCACATCAGATGGAATCACCTCTCCTTTTCTCCATGTCTCTTTCTTTTCAGCCTTGGTTATATTTGATTCTTTAAGAGCTGGGGAATACATGACGCAGTACTGACAGGAATGTCTGTCAGAGTTGGAAAGTATCAAATCCGTTTTCGTAGCAATGTCTTTGTTTATCCACACATTGGAAAGGAAGCGAGGCAAACATCGTCTATCCACATATATGTGAACATTATCGAAAAGGTGACATGGCTGCCAATTCTCGCAGATTTTTGAAGTGATCAAATTTCAAGAATCATTCACAAAATTTTGTGTTAATTTTGTTATGAACATTTTAATGGGGGGGGAGATAGGGCTCATTTTTACAAAGAGCTGATTAAAACTAAATCGATGTTCTGCAAATGTTTGCAACTTTGGGAATGGATGGTCTGAACATGTCCTTCTCCATCCTTTCGAAGATCACTTGATGCAGCTGGAGTCCAAATGGTTCCATTTACAAGCTAAAACTGTCCCCTTGATCTGTTTGCCCCCAGTAACAGTTCAGGAAGTTCGTGAGGTGTATTGTGACATTTTCTGTTGTGGTGCAGGGTGGCCTGAAAGAGTCTTGAAAATGCTGACGACGGGTAATTCTGAATTGCACGGTGTCTGCAGAATCTGATGAATGTGTTGCAGAAATACCCGGAGAGAGCGGTGCACAAAGTATTGGCGCTGATGCTGCGTCGTGGGGAGATCCAGCACCGCATGCAGCGCAAGCTGCTCTACAGAGTCAAGTAATCGTCTGCGCTGCTGCTGATGGGGGGGAAAAAACATGTTCACATGAAACGGTTGAAAGCTGACTAGTTTGTAGATAACACGTTGGGACATACTTGTCTTGTTTTTCAACACCATTGTAAAAAGCTGACTAGTGCTACCTTCAGAGTACACGAGTGCAGGCTGACTTTTTTTTTTGTGTTTGTTTGAAAATGCAATCAAAAAGCTGACTGAAAGAAACGTAAAAGGAACCCGAGAAGAGGAAAGGGAAGAAAAAAACACAACGAACCCCATTTTCATTGATAGTGATCATGTGGCAGTTTCCTATAAGAAGAAGAAATTCACTGGTAAGGCAGTGTTTGTATGTCCTGTATTATTTGTGGATTGATTTTATATGTAAATTGAATGCTGTGTCTGTTTCACATGCATTGACCTTTTTTTTTTTTTTTTTTGTTCTTTTTGTACTCCCAGTTCGCATAGAACAAGGAATACTTACAATGGGAACGAAAATATGCTCTCAGTCAGTCAGTCCGTGGTCAAAGTGTGTTCCACTCACTCCAGACAAAACTTCTGGGCCAATCTTTCCGAAAATTTGTAGGTATGTTCATTAGGGGTCACAGATGATGCCTGGTGTTTTATTTTATCAGAATAGTCGATATTAACAGTTACAACAGACCAAAACGGTTTTTTTTCTTCGTTACGGAATATCTCGGTGACGAAATACATGATGATGCATGTTCAATTGCGGTGTCAAATACATTACAACGCATGTTTGATTGTGACGTTTTTTTTAGGGAGATAAACTGGGAGTACGTTATATGCTTTGCATCTTGTTTTAAATGATTATTGAGCAAGATGTCGGAGTCTAATTGATACCAGTAAATACTCTCCCCCATTCAAAAAAAAAAAAAAGAAAGATTGCAGATGGGGACACAAGGCAGAGACCCCATAGGTTATGCTTTAATTGGTATGCACAATGGGCTGACAGCTAGGTTATTACTGGTTAACAGAATCTTTACCAGCCATTTTTGGCAGGGTGGTTTGCATGGTTTTCAGTCCTCCCTGCAAAATTTTTTTCTGACATTTCTCTAATTGAGAAATTATTCCCCAAATCCTGAGTTGGTGGAAATAATACAGAATTTAAAATCTTGTCTCTAAGTGTGGGGAATAGGGGGCCAATGTTATATAGGGATGATCAAGTATTGCAGAATATAGCCCAAGGGATATGTGAATGTTGGCAATGTATGCATTGAAAATGCACTTTCTTCTTCTTCAGTTTTGTCGCCAGAAAAAAAAACATTTCGATCAAAACGTGAACTGCCCCCTCTTCTGCCCCCCCTACCCCTTCATCCCGTCATTCCTGAATGTTGACTCCAGAAGGCTGGCAGCTATGGGTTAGTGTCTAGGATTGTGGGCTGGGAAATTGTGGGTTAGATTTCATTAGAAACGATCTGTGGAAGTTTTCGGCCCCAGCTGGCTTCTTGCTAGTACTGAGTTTGTTATGTTGATTGAGCTCCACTGAAAAGACTGGAATGGTACAATTCAGGTTTCACCTGCTTCATGGAGTGGAGCATAGGCTTGGAACTGTGTTTTTGGAGAAAAATGCTGAAAATGGACAACAGGATTCACACATACACACGCGCGCGCACACACACACACACCCTCTCTCTCTCTCTCCCCCCCTCTCTCTCTCTCTTTTTTTTTTTTTTTTTTTTAAAATGTATACACTCGTGTCTTTTTTTTTTTTTTTTTTTTTTTTTTTAATCTATACACTCTCATTCACACATAATGCCTTGATATTAAATGGCCAAGCTGACTGGGGGGGGGGCATATCCGAGTTCAGAGTCAAAATGTGAAAAATTCTTTCTCACACGACACGCATTCTCTCTCTCTCTCTTCCTCCTCCACGTCTCCTCTCTCACCCCCCACCCCCCACCCCACCCCCACCTGCACACACACTTGCACATGTACGCACACATAAGAATGTGCATGTGCATGTGCGAATGGATTCAAGTGCACTCATCTCAAAAATTGATGGTTGCAGAAACATGCACACAGAACACACACACACACACACACACACACACACACTTGCTTTTTGCAAGTGTGTGGATGTATGTGTATGTTTCTTGGATTAAAAGATTCTCTGAAAAAGCACCAACTTTTTTTTTTATCTATTTATTTTTCCACGACTTTTTACACAATTGATGATGCAGATGGCCAGATTGTTGTGTAGGGTTTCATGATTTATCTATAAAATGAGGAAAATTGAAATTGTTTTTGGTACAAAAATTTTGTTTCTAGAATAATGCTATCGTTTTGAGTAGTTGATGGCAGAAGAATGTTGTGCGTCTTTGATGTGCTTGTCCTTGGTTTTATTTTCTGTAAAACCTTTTCTTGTTTCCCTCGTGTCTGCACGTGTTTGTCATTATTTTTTTGTGTGCGTGTGTTCAAAAAAAAAAAGTTTGTGTTTATTTCAAGGTACTGTTGGTTAGTGTTGAGTTCTGGTATCCGAAATGTTTATCCCTCTTGACCTTCCATTGCGTGTGACTGTGTGAAAGATTGGGGCAGGTGGGTGAGAGACTGAGAAAAATGCTTTGAATTGGAATGTGAAAGTTTTGCACTTGTGAATGTGTTGGTGTGGGATAGGGTTCATTTTGAGCACAAGCTTTTTGAGATGTGATTCTGAAGCTGCTGACAAGCTGTCCTGTTCCTCCCCATTTTCCCTGTGGTATGCCATTTTTGGACTGGTATCTGAAAAGATTTGGGGGGGGGGGGGGGGGGGGGGATCTTTCTTGCCTTAAAAAAAAAAAAAAAAAAAAAAAAAAAAGAGAGAGAAAAGCAGCTCTTCAGTTTTTGTGTTCACATAGAAATAGGGATATACTTCCCTTTGGGACTTTAAAGTTGCATAGTGAACAACCATGAAAAGGGTAAGAAGCAAGTTTTTTTCCTTCTCTGAAATCATGTCACGTGTTTGTTAGATGGGATATTGATAGACGGTAAATAACTTAAGTGAATTTCATATCTAACATTGTCAGCTGCTTCTATTACATATTTGCAGGGAAAATGAAGGGGGTAGGGGTGAAACAAGGCAGAAAACCAGACTTGCATTTATAAATCCTTGTGATCGACTTCCATGGTGATGTCCTGTGATATTAGTTTCTGGGAGGTCGGAGGGAAACATTTTCTGTGTTGTCATAGAGGGAAAGTTCTTTTTAAGGTTTGAATTGTATTACCTATAAGAAATGGAGCGCGCTGCTGCTTTTTTTTTCTCTGGAAAAGTAAAATTTAGTAATGCTGCAACGGTCTGTTTTTTCATCTGCTAATTATATCTTTACGAATGTATTTGGAGATTTATTTGCCCCTCGTACTTGTTTAGAATATGGTATACATTTGCAGATATTACATCAATGTTTTGTCCCATCGGTCTGTTTAGTTTTGACTTTGGTTTGAAAATGTTCATTTAGTATGTTCTGTCAGATTCATTATGTCTTCGATATGTAATTTGGTCTGAATGTTCAATGTATGTTCAGAGTTGTCAAGTTCTATTTTGTGTGAATAAACTATTTTTTTTCTCGTGTTTTCGCTGTGTCCTTTCTCATCACAAGATTGTACAAATGCAGTCATTGCTCTTGTCATCTAAAAAGACGAACGGTTCAAGCTTTCGTGTGGCTATCAACCATACGGAGAGGGGAAGTGGAAGGGGAGGGCGTCTTCACTAATTTGCCAATGGAAGATACTGTGACATCCGGCTTTTTTTCCCGCCACCTGCCGCCCTTTGGCGTCATCTGTTGACGTGAAATAACTCACACTGATGGATGAGCCTTTCTGAAGAGCTTTTTTTTTTTTTCATTTCACGTTCTGGCTTCACTAGATGAAGGGATACTGAGAAGACTCGTTCCTCCCCTCCCCCCTCCCCATCAGACCTCCCCCTCCCTGTCCCTCGTCTGCCCCTCCCCTCGCCCTGCCCGTACCCTCCCAGCCTCGGACCCAAGACTTTATCCTCTCATCCACCCACTTCACACTCCCTCAACTCTCGAATGAGCTAGGGATGGAAAGGGGATGAGCTGGGGGGGGGGGGGGGGGGGGGGGGATGACATACTGTTATTCGAGCCATGGCATCAGAGGGAGAACTCTCCATGGCCGTTGGTGACAGCTGATAAAAGAGATGACTTTGTAGAATTTATATCATATGTTTTCATTACAAACAACAGATCAGGTGGAAATTGGTGGTTCCAGCTGCCCCCCTCCCCCCCCCCACTTGCTCCCTGCTCCGCCAGTCGCTCTGATGCAGCCTTATTTTGAGCGCACACACATATGCCTTGACCAGCAAAATCTGGAAAAAATCTAGTTTTCCCCTCCCTCGTTGAAGAAAATATTGTAGACCAAGGGAAATATACTCTCCCCCCCCCCCCCCCACACACACACACACACACACACACACACACACACACAACTACGCGCCCATACCAATTCCCAACACGCCCGTCCCCTAAGTTTGGCGAGCAGTCTTCACTGGATAAGCTCTGCTCATCTGCACTTTCTTTCTTTGCTGTACGACGGCCTTTATGTACTTTAAAGATAACATTGGAGCCCCTCCTCTTTAATGGATGAAGCGATCCACCCCCCGACATACTGTGCGCTTCAAGCCATTTAGCTTCTGACACATTTCATGCAATATGATACAAATGGAAATAAGTCCATTTGGTGGGATGACAGAACTACAGGACGTAAAGGAACAGCTGCCATGGAAAAGGGTGTACGTCCACGTGTGCAGGGAGGTAACCGGGCCAGGTCGGATAGCTAATACTTGCAAAGTGCATTTGTTCGAGCCGAGTCGAATACAAGTCGGGAGAGAAGTGTGTGTGTGTGCATTTGTTCGAGCCGAGTCGAATACAAGTCGGGAGAGAGGGTGTGTGTGTGTGGAGAGTTGGGGGAGAGATCTCGTTCTTCCCTGCGCCTATGGACCTTCACCAACAACCCACCCCGAACACGCGCACGCTAAAGCAAACGAAGCAACGGGAAAGCTGCAAGTTCCATAGCTACCACATTTTATTGGGGGGGGGGGGGGGGGGGGGGGGGGGGGGGGGGGGGGGGGGGGGGGACATGGGGGGGGATCCGGGCTGAAGTGTGATGGAGTGGGAGGATGGAGATGGGGAAGCACTGGAACATTCCGATGATTTGGGGGGGGGGGGGGGGGGGGGGGGGGGGGATAGGGGCTGAAAGTGTGATGGAGTGGGGGAGGATGGAGATGGGGAAGCACTGGAACATTCCGATGATTTGGGGGGGGGGGGGGGGGGGGGGGTATAGGGGCTGAAAGTGTGATGGAGTGGGAGGATGGAGATGGGGAAGCACTGGAACATTCCGATGATTTAAAACTTCAAGTAAAACTGATACACAAAAATTCACTGAACTAGAAGTTGAGTGTTTTTAAATAGGTTGAAGAAAATGACGGCTGAGAATGTCAGTGTGTGCTTCAGAACATGTGAACATCAACTGATGTTATTTTTTGCTATATTGTATTTATACTGAATGACCACCACGGCGCAGGTCATACTGCCTACCACCACCACCACCACCATCCGACCCGCAACATTTTGACGATAGATCTGAAAAAGAATTATTCGTGAGTCCGCCAAAACAACAGGGGCGAACACGTTACAAGATAAAACACGACGTGTTTCGATCTCTTAGATCTTTTTCAGGCAAGACAAACAACATTCAGGCCAATTGAAAACGAAGAACGAAGAATCACTTATCTCGTCAAACTCAACGTAAGATGGACGTCCTTGGGTCTCCTCCCACTCTACATCTTTGGCGAATAAAATCAGTTTTGCTGTCCCCACCCCTCCCTTCCCTCTGTCTCTCCCTCCACCTGTCTCCTTCCTACCACTTTTCCTCCCTCCTGTCTTTTAACCCCCTTCCGACGCTCTTTTGGATCAGTGAACATCTTGGAGTAAAACATAGGACAAAGATAAGACAAAACAAGAACGAAAACAAACGAACAAGCAGACAGTCAAAACACAGAATAAAATAAATCTATACCCTTCCCCCCCTCCTACACACACACACCTAAAGAAAAAGTGGGAATCCCCATCCTACTCTTAGACGAAGGTATCCGTCCCTTTAAATACCATCTATACGTTCTGCAGCGAAGTTCAATCCATTTCAACTCAATTCATGTCTCTCCAGCCAATCGTGGAGGTCATATCGCATGAAAAAAAAAAAAAGTCGTTATCTACTATCCTCTACTCTCCCCCCCCCCCCCCCCCCCCCCCCCCCCCCCCCCCCCCCCCCCCCCCCCCCCTCCACCTCGCCTATTCTCTCGGCTTGTCTGTGTCAACCAGATCAAGATTAAGTTCTATTCCAAACGTGAAAGTCGTGTGCGGGAGCTTGAGAAGCAGGTCTCATGCAGGTTTGAAGTAAGGTGTGTCTGCTTACAGGCGGAACACACGTCTACGTGTCTGATGAGATTGTCAAGGACCTGCTGGGTCATCTCGTCCTGCAACAGATGAAAGACCAACAGACTGCTCTTCCTGCTGATCAAAGGACGAATTCTAAATGTTAGCAGAGCACCGCCAAAACATTTTACAATTTGTTTAGATTTCCGCCTGCACTTTGCAACTTGATCAAAGGACGCACGCACGCACGCACACACACACACACACACACACGCACACACGCTCAGCAGAGAGAGAGGGAGAGAGAGACAGACAGACATGCACGCACGCACGCACGCATGCATACACAGAGCGAGCGAGACTGACACTAATATTGACACTGACACAGGTTTTTTTTTTTTTTTTTTTTAATCGCCAACAGCAAAAAAACCCTGTTAACAAGGGGGTTACAATTACGAGAGAGAGAGAGAGAGAGAGAGAGGAACGAGAACGAGACTGAACACGACTCGAAAAGATTTCCTCTTTGATCTCAAGCTCTTGCAAACATGTATCTTGTACAAATTGTCGATGAATTTTTTTATTACTTTTTTTTTTTTTTTTTTTTTTAAAAGAAAAGAATCTGAATTATCTTTTAGATCGTCTAATGTTCGTCTTTGTTTTTCATCTGTCACTTTTATTTTTGAATTTTGTGAAGTATGTCGGACAAGGCGATTCGTGCAAATCTGTTAATGTTTTTGTGAAGAGATTTTGGCTTTCACCTCTAACTAGACCCATGACATGAATCCGGTGTTCTTGAAGGTCAAGTGTCGTGGGCCTGCTTTCGTCCACTCAGCGTTGCTGTCTTGGTACTCTCTTTCCTTTCTTGACGTTTCGGTCAGCCAGAGGGCACGGGGTCATCTATGGGAGATTATTATGTTCAAAGATCTCATTTGTTATTTCCCCTGTGGAAACCTTTTTTTTTTTCTTCAAGAACACAGTTACTTTATGCCATGACTATCGTTTTCACAAAAAAACAAATACAGTCTTGGCGTGTAACTGTGATGGTGCGCTCACAATAAGGTTAATACTGAAATGTTGCTACTCACAAGAATACACACATGGTGTCACTGAACTATTTGGCAACGAGGCATTCGTGTGATCTCTACAGATACTGGTTATAATAATTATTTTTCACCCTACATTCCTGAGGTTAAGCATTTAGATTTTGTTTCGTTTGACTCATTATCCAGTGCTCGCATGGCATCCAAAGCGGTGATAATTATGGACATCAACATTACAATTCCCATAGCACACACAGTTAATGATACTGCCTGAAATGAATGATCAATATCTATAATTATTGCTTCTGAAGAAACTTTTGACGAAGACGGGCTGGAGCAGGACAATCTCCATCCACTGTTGCCTTTAAAAAGGGATGACTGACTGGCTGACCAACTGTGTGTGACACAGTCACCATGCTTTGTCTGGTATGGTCTGCTTTAAATATCATAATTAACATGTTCGTCGGGAAAACAATTTTTTCATCGCCTCCTGACTCTTTTACCATTCTGCCCTTTACTCTATCACCCCTTTATTGCATAGACCTTTTACAAGGTGGCCCTTGATTATTTTTATTGCCCCATAGAATATTGATCATTTACATTGGTTACATACTTCCACAATGCTGTCCACCTCTTTACAAAATGGCTTTCAATTGCGTTGTCTTACAATGGATCGATTTTCTACCATATGAGCCCTGCTTCAATTTCTCCAAAGTGGATTGACCCCTACACCACTTTACCATTCATTTCATTGCGTTGTAGCGGATTC
>JADBJO010000652.1:225887-235887 GCA_016801955.1 Conus betulinus | reverse complement strand
GTTGTTGGCCTGCTGGTATGGTCCGCTGTCGGTCTAGGAGCGGTCAGACCACGTATCATTTTGACGTTGAAGTCTGAAAGTTAGAGCCACGGTGCTCTGGACTTCTGCAGAATCAACAGAGTCTGGGTTATAGTATTGATTCCCCGAGTTTCTGCTGGAAATGACCTCACACTTGACCTTTGTCATTTCAAGGAAGTGTTGAGGTCTCCGTCGGCATAATCAGACTGAAAATAAACATGGCATCTCTAACTTACTATCTCTTCTTCGATTTTCATCACTTGGGGGCGAACTGGATTGTTCGGTTGGATTTGTTTACAGTCAAGTTGATGATAATGACGAACCGAGTGAATCGGTTGAATGGAAGTAACTCTTCAACTTAGTAAAATTTTCCAGCAGTTTAATTAACGACTTAAGAGTAGTTAACCTAGCACAGAGATATTTATAAGAGTCATTCGCTTGAATGCACGTACACAAGCAAAGTGTTAACTGATCAGCCTAACAGATTCATACAAACATTGGTATAGGTGATAATAAATCTGTTTAGGTAACAAAATGCTTGGCAAAGTCACAGGACTTACGAAATGAATACCATTTTCTTTTAATCTGCTGAGCGGAGTCAGTGTGAAAAAGTACACAGGATCTCCAGGTGGGAAGATGAGAGTGGACCCTCTGGTAGACAGACCCCTGATCTCTCTCTTTTTTTTTTTTTTTTTTTTTTTTTCTCTTTCCAATGAGCACTGAAGTGTTGTCGACCTGACGGCCTGTTGGTGAGTCACTGTTTTCAGGTAGATACTTTGTTTTTTCTGTCCCATCTTCTGTACCAACCTCAGTGGCATCGCTTCCACGCCGCTCATTCCGACACTCCATCCACAGCCACAGGCCGGCCGTCCCGCCGCAGCCCCGGCACCGGCAGTCTACAGGGAGCCGTCAATGTCAAGTCGTCTGGAGGCAACCCGCCGGAGGAGACACTGCACTGCTGCTGAGTCACTTCGTAGGTAGACATTTTTGTTAACAGATAACACACACACACACACACACACACACACACACACACACACACACACACACACACACACACACACACACACCAAAAAACCCTGTCAAAATGTCGTTAGCTAGAAGACTGACAAAGTGTCAAGTAAAGAGATACTGCACTGAGAATTACACGGGAAGGAGTTGATCATGTAAGGTGCAGGAGTGAGTAAGATCAGCCTAATTCAACACGTGTAGCCACTGTGTGCAGCGCCAGTTTGACAACTGATTCATTTTAGCCCGACAATGGGAGATTTCACAGCAATGGTAGCTGAAATTTGACTCCCCCTGGACTTGAAAAATGATCGGGACATATGAAACATGCAAGTTTCCCCTTCAGCTCGTAAGCGGACATTCTGACAAATAAATACACGCTGCCAGATGACTCAGGTAGATGTCAACACTGCTTTTAATATGCATGAGGCAGCGGTGTGTGTGTGTGTGTGTGTGTGTGTGTGTGTGTGTGGGTGTGTGTGTGTGTGTGTGTGTGTGTGCGCGTGCGTGCGTGCTTGCGCGCGCATGAGTGTGTATGTGTGTGTGTGTGTGTGTGTGTGTGTGTGTGTGTGTGTGTGTGTGTGTGTGTGTGTGTGTGTGTGTGTGCGTACGTGCGTGCGTACGTGTGTGTGTGTGTGTGTGTGTGTGTGTGTGTGTGCGCGCGCGCGCGCGCGTATGTGTTCTAGTGTGTGTATGAATCATCAAGGCTTGGTTTGCGTAACCTGAGTGAAGAGTGGGGAAGGGGGGGGGGGGAGGGGGGGTTAGTGGCAAGGAATAGGGGGAAGCTTCCTCTGATGATGACCTGCAGCCTTGGCGAGTTGATCGTCGTTCAGTGCTGGTGGCTGTGATGTGGATTTCCCTGTGCTGGTGTCTGTGATGTGGATTTCCCTGTGCTGGTGTCTGTGATGTGGATTTCCCTGTGCTGGTGTCTGTGATGTGGATTTCCCTGTGCTGGTGGCTGCGGGTCAGGTCGTTTTCATGAGGTAGGTGGGAGAGCGAGGGGTGTGAGGGGTGTGTGTGTGGGGGGGGGGGGGGGGGGGGGGGGGGGGGGGGGGGAGAAGGTTGGGATTGATGAAGATTGACACTGTATGAATGAGGTAAGAAGCTGAGAAGTCGGGGGGGGGGGGGGGGGGGGGGGGGGGGGGAGGGAGGGAGGGAGAGAGAGAGATAGAGAGAGAGAGAGAGATGTTTTAGTGACACGGATTTAGCGGTTTCACCTCGTCTCACACACAGGCGCGCACCCGTGCGCGCAGACACACAAACACACACACACACACACACCACACACACACACACACACACACACACACACACACACACAACACACACACACACACACACACACACACACACACACACACACACACACAGAAACACATACTGGCGGTACCTAAAGTGCTGCTAAGGATATAGGTTATACAAGTGGAAATAGTATGCAGCAGCAGTAGCCGAAATAGCAGAGACTTTTTTCATGTCCCCAACCACGGTTTAAGTTGATTTACTTCTGCTTTGCACATAAAACCAATCTGAGAGAGAGAGAGAGAGAGAGAGAGAGAGAGAGAGGAGCGCGAGGGGGGGGGGTGGGGGGTGGGGGGTGGGGGGTTGTGATTATGTGAAATGGCGCAAATTGGACATAGTATATTAGCCATGCCCTAAATTGGCGAGAGGTCATTGCAATTGTGTCAAATATCTGCAGGCTTTGGACGACAGGCGACATGAGTATATTGTCGTCTATTGTCTGTCTGTCTCTCTCTCTGTCTGTCTGTCTGTCTGTCTGTTTGTTTTGTCTGTCTACCCACCTACCTATCCATCTATCTGTCTATCTGTCTGAGTATGTCTGTCTAATTTCTAACCATGCACCATTCGATCTATCTATCCAGGCGGGCATGCCTGTCTGTTTAATTGTAACCACACATCTTTCTATCCATCCATCCATCCATCCATCTATCTGTCTGTCTGTCTAAGTATCTATCTATCTGTCTGTCTGTCTATCTGTCTGTCTGTCTGTCTATCTATATCTATCTATCTATCTTATCTATCTATCTATCTATCTATCTATCTATCTATCTATCTATGTATGTCTGTCTGTCTGTCTGTCTGTCTGTCTGTCTATCTATCTATCTATCTATCTATCTATGCGGGTATGTCTGTCTAATATTAATTGTCTCCCATCTATTTATCCATCCATCCATCCATCCATCTATCCATCCACCCACCCATCCATCCACCCATCCATCCACCCCACCCATCCATCCATCCATCTGTCTATCTATCCACCCTTCCATCTATATATCTATCTACCTACCTATCTATCTGTCTATCTATCTATGTGTCTGTCTGTCTGTTTGTCTGCCTCTCTCTGTCTGTCCGTCCGTCCGTCTATCTATCTATCCATCAGTCCATCTATCCATTATCTATCTGTCTATCTATCTGCCTTTATGTCTGTCTGTCTCTCTATTTTCTGTCTGTCCATACATCTGACTACCTATGTGTTTGTCTGTGAGTCTGTCTGAGTGTCTGCCATCTGTCTTTCTTGCCTTTTTGAAAAGAAAAGTTGGCTTGTGGTAAGATGAGTATTTGTTTCCTAGAGAAGCGTCCATGGTAAAATCTCGACAAAAATCGTTGATTTTGTCCTATGTTTTAATCTGTCTCTGTCTCTGTCTCTCTCTCTCTCTCTGTCTCTGTCTCTGTCTGTCTGTCTGTCTCTGTCTGTCTGTCTGTCTGTCTGTCTGTCTGTCTGTCTGTCTCTCTCTCTCTCTCTCTCTTATAATTAAAACCCCGAGACATAAAACCCCAACACAAATACACACACACACACACACACACACACACACACAAGCGCGCGCGCGCGCGCGCACACACACACACACACCACACACACACACACACACACACACACACACACACACACACACACACACCACTCACTCACTCACAAACACACGTGCGCGCGCGCCTCCAGGTCAGGCACAGTACGGGTCAAGGGCTGGACTATAAGATGAAACTGTTTAGCTAATGGCTGATCTGATGACACAAGTCAGGGGAAGGTCTGAGTGTTACATTGAATACACAGCGTTTGGGGCATAAACTGTAACCGTGGACACAGACCAAGTGTTATTGATAGTCCGCGCGAGGCCGCACACACAAAAAAAATTCATGCACCAAGACCTTGCTTAATAGGAGTCGAGTATTTATAGAAAGGCACACTTAGATTGTTTGGATATTCTTATTGCGTCTGAACGTTGATTTACTTTCTTTTCTTTCATATTATGCCCATCAAGGTACATGCCAGGTGGTTCCAGGAAGACAGATTAACATGAAAGGAACGGAGCTGTTTCGAGGAAACTACCTGGTATAAAGATAGGGTCACGGGTGCGACCTCCTAGGTCTTCTTCAGGCAAGACACAAACAAACAGGACAATGAAAAGGAACGAGCTTGTTACTTAGCTTTGATTTGAACAAACTCGTTCATTTTCATTGTTCTATTTGCTTGTGTCTGGCCTGAAGAAGATCTAAGAGGTCGAAACGCGTCGTGTTTTTGTCTGGTGACTCGTTTGTCCACGTTTCTCTTGGCGGTTCTTTAACATTTATTTCAGATTTGTTGAGATTTCCGCCTGCAGTCGTCTCACTTTGAAACTAGATCCGTTATAAGTTATTAATCAAATTTTGGCTCAAATTTATGATGCACTTCAAAACGCTTACACGAATTAATTAGTGATTTAGTGCAAAATTCTGGTTGTGGCGCGTGCCTTGAACAGTGTGCTGAAGATGGCAGCCAGCTGAAATGTAAGGGAGGCAACCAAAGACCCCCCCCCCCCTCTCTCTCTCTCTCTCTCTCCTCTGTACGCACGTCATAATGTCCTGCTATTACCAGCAGTTTGTCTGTCTTAAAAACCCTGTGAGCGGATGATCACTATATCATTGCCACGGCCGCAAAGAAATGACCATCACCCACAGAAGGTGAAGGTCGGCAGAAACCAGGCGGAACAAATGGCTTTCTCGATAAAAGAGATCTCTATCAGCAACGTGTATGACTATTGTTACCCCTACAACATGTGGAACGGGCTGCTTTCCTGTGTGTCAATCACGAGAAAATTGAACGAACTCGCTTCATTGTGTACCCATCCACCTCTGTGTTTAAATATATACCCTCAGGATATATATATATATATATATATATATATATATATATATATATATATATTTTTTTTTTTTTTAATTTCGGCAATCTTACAATAAAGAGAGAATACATTCGGAAAATATGAATCTATGGCCATTATGCACGTTTCTGTCACAATAGGAAACAGGTTTGAACTGAAACATGTCGTGCAAAGTTTGTTTGCCAATAACGCCCCCCCCCCCCCCCCCCCCCCCCCCCCCGCTATTGCTCTTTGTCTTCTTCTTCATACGCAGGCTGATACTCCTGCGGACACTCCCTATATAGACAGGCAAATGTTTAATCCCATCTGCCCCAACGAAGGGAGTGGAGCTTTGTGTGTATGACCGTTTTTTTTTTTTTTATCCCGCCATTAAGGCAGCCATACTCCATCTTCAGGGAAGGTGCATGCTATGTGTAACGTGTCATCCATACCAACGGCCAAAATGGCATTCTCTTCCGAAAGTTGGTGATGGGATTTTACTTGTATGCAAGATGTTATGCGTGCGTCCACACACGGAACCTCGGTTTATAGTCTCATTCGAAGGACTGTATGGGAAATGGAGTCAGAACCAATGTTAACTTCCAGGGAAAAATCCCGCAGTATCGAAACGGCCCGGCGGAGGTTCGAACCCGCAATTCTTGGATTGCGAGTCCGGCGCTCTACCAACTGGGCTATTCCGGCCCCCCCCTCCTCTTTGTGAAGTCCCTGAGATGATTTTGTTTGTTAGCTTGCTTGTTTTCTTATCGTGTCCTTGGCGAACATTGAAGGTACACGTAAAGAAGAATCGTCTGATACCACATAATTGTGTGTAAAGACGTAAAATGAAAGTACTACTACGTAAGAAGACATTCTAGGGAAAGTTTGACAGCATTAAGTCTCCAGGGAATAGCTCTCCCCTCTGACCAGCGTTTTGGCCTTGACCTCCTTACACTCTCCAAACGGGACCGGACCGCATCCAGGTCACGACTCACAGATGCTCTTATGCTGCCAGCTGTTTTCCTCTCTCTCTCTCTCTCTCTCTCTCTCTCTCCTCTCTCTCTCTCTCTCTCTCTCTCTCCTTTTTTTTTTTCCTGAAAAAAAGGTAAAGGGTAGTTATCGAAGAAAAAAAAAAAAATCTGAATCAACCTACTCTCCGTTTCCGTTCCTTTACTGTTAAAATTCACATAATTTCTATTCAAAGAAGATTAGATGTTGTCTGTAATGGCTAGAAGTCGGAAAGTAAATGCTTTCGAATTAAAAGAATACTCAGGACAACGCAGACCTCCACAAGGTCAATGGGTTCTGGATCCCTTTGTAGATGATCCAGGTCCACATCACGGATCCGCATCAAAATTTCATGGATCGGCCATTTCGCCAAATTCCATCTCCATTAACTTTAAGTATATTGGATGAGCATTTTATGCGTCATTAAGCTGAGTGGGCTTAATTCATTTATCATAGTTAATATTGGGTGATTACTTTATGCGTCATTAAGCTGAATGGACTTATTTCATTTAACATAATTAATATTGGGCGAGTACTTTAAGCGTCATTAAGCTGAATGCGCTTATTTCACTCATCATAATAATATTGGGTGAGTACTTTATGCGTCATTGAGCTGAATGCGCTTATTTCACTTTATCATAATTAATATTGGGCAAGTACTTTAAGCGTCATTAAGCTGAATGCGCTTATTTCACTCATCATAATTAATATTGGGCGAGTACTTTATGCGTCATTAAGCTGAATGGGCTTAATTCATTTATCATAGTTAATATTGGGTGAGAACTTTATGCGTCATTAAGCTGAATGCGCTTATTTCATTTAACATAATTAATATTGGGGAGTACTGCGTCATTAAGCAATGGGCTTATTTCATTTATGCGTCATTAAGCTGAATGGGCTTATTTCATTTATCATAATTAATATTGGGTGAGTACTTTATGCGTCATTAAGCTGAATGGGCTTATTTCACTTATCATAATTAATATTGCGTCACTTAAGCTGAATGGGCTTATTTCATTTCATTTATCATAATTATTTCATTGGGGTGAGTACTTTATGCGTCATTAAGCTGAATGGGCTTATTTCACTTATCATAATTAATATTGGGTGAGTACTTTATGCGTCATTAAGCTGAATGGGCTTATTTCATTTATCATAATTAATATCGGGTGAGTACTTTAGGCGTCATTAAGCTGAATGGGCTTATTTCATTTATCATAATTAATATCGGGTGAGTACTTTATGCGTCATTGAGCTGAATGGGCTTATTTCATTTATCATAATTAATATCGGGTGAGTACTTTATGCGTCATTGAGCTGAATGGGCTTATTTCATTTATCATAATTAATATCGGGTGAGTACTTTATGCGTCATTACCTGAATGGGTTTGTTTTCCGATCAGACCGGTCCGGAGAGAGAGAGAGAGAGAGATCCTTGCAACAGAGACAGAACCAGTGACAAAGAGAGACGGAGACAGAAACTCTCTCTCTCTCTCTCTCTCTCTCTCTCTCTCTCTCTCTCTCTCTCTCTCTCTGTAAATGAGCAATAACCTTTACACACACACACACACACACACACACACACACACACACACACACGCACAGTGATAACAATGGCACATAGGTAAGTACCCGAGGTCTGACCAGCGCGTTGGGCTAATGCGTAGGTCAAACATCTGCTAAGTCGTAGCCATGAGACCGTCCTCTTCAATTCTCTCATCTTAGTCATTGATTCATTTACCCATCAGCTCTAAACCATGCGCTGTGCGGTCTCCAAACTAAGCAGATGTGTGTAGCGTATACGGACTAGTCCGCACACAGTGACACCTCCAAGATGAAACTGAAACTGAAACCGCATGCATGCTAGTTTAAAAATCGGGCGCAGCCTATGAAGGGAGCGAACTGGGATACAGCTTGATTATGAACTGAAACCCGAGACCGTAAAAGGAGCGTACTGGATACAGCTTGATTATGAACTGAAACCCGAGACCGTAAAAGGAGCGAACTGGATACAGCTTGATTATGAACTGAAACCCGAGACCGTAAAGGAGCGAACTGGATACAGCTTGATTATGAACTGAAATCCCGAGACCGTAAAAGGAGCGAACTGGATACAGCTTGATTATGAACTGAAATCCGGCAAAGGGAGTGAACTGGATACAGCTTGATTATGAACTGAAATCCGAGTCAGTATAGGGAGCGAACTGGATACAGCTTGATTATGAACTGAAATCCGAGTCAGGCAAAGGGAGTGAACTGGATACAGCTTGATTATGAACAGTGACTGCTGTGTCCAACATGGCGAACATTCTTAAGGACGAGGCGCCGATTTAACCAACAATATCATTGATTTTCATTGGCAACTGGTCCATTACCCCCATGTCCGACGCTCAGCCGGATCCCTGCGTGTTTATGTATTCATTAATTGTTGTTCTTGAATGGTTTTATACTGGTCAGTGAAACGGGACATCTCACCCTCCATCTCTGTTTCTCTTTATTTTCTTTGAAGTATTTGATTTAGGATCTTTTGATGACTTTGTGTAAGCACGTTTGTTTGTACATTTTCATTCATTTTTTTCAGTAAAGCATTCTCATTCTTATTCTGTCCTACTCTTAGTCCCACCCACCCCCCCCTTGCCCTTTTTTCTCCAGGTTCCCCCCCCCCCCCCCCCCCCCCC
This sequence comes from Conus betulinus, assembly GCA_016801955.1. Classification (NCBI taxonomy): domain Eukaryota; kingdom Metazoa; phylum Mollusca; class Gastropoda; order Neogastropoda; family Conidae; genus Conus; species Conus betulinus. The sequence goes on along the minus strand of JADBJO010000652.1, from coordinate 227,039 downwards.
CACAGTTTACTTGTTTTGATTTTTATTTTCATCACGTGTGCATTTACCTCAAGTTTAAAAAAAAAAAAAGAAAGAAAGAAAAGCGCGCCAAATACCAGAACACATGAAAATCGCTCCACAAAGGGACAGAAAGAACGAACTTAAAGAAAAAAAAAAAAAGAAAATTTGGGGAGAAAAAGAAAAGAACGGACAAAACATAGAACAACAGAAAAAGAAGGAAGGAAAGAATGTTAAAAAAAAAAGATGTAGTAGCTTCTATACACGTGAATCATTAATTCTTATCCTATTAAAGTTAACATTACCGAGGAAACAATTGTACGCGCCATGAAATCGTCGACACCCATGAATATACCCCCCCCCCCCGCCCCCCCCCCCCCCCCCCCCCCCACCCCTACACACACACACACACACACACACACACACACACACACACACACACACACACACACACACACACACACTTGTCCCCGTCCATCATTCTAAGTTACAAAACCACACGTTTACAGAATAAACGCGAATGGCTCTTTGGACAGATATTGGCGAAAGACAAAAAGAAAAAAAAAGTTTCGCAGTGTTGTGGAATGGCCTATACATGCCTGTGGGTTATATAAACGGCATGCGTCTCTTGATGTGTGTGACTTGAGCCATAACGTACGGCTTGTTCCCAGGAGCAGACAAGAGGATCTTTGTTGCCTGCTTGCGGTAAGTCCATCAGAGGCTTCTGTATCTGTTTGCTATTGGAGAGAGTTTCCGAGTGTGACAGCTGCCCATATATTGTGGACCAGACAGAAGGCGTTGTTGTTTGTTGATAGCACATAGGTCCTTTACTTGGCACAGTCCTGGTTTAGCTGCCTCTTTACTTTATGCCTCGATGTTACGTAGAATATGGAGTTTCTTTATGAGAGCGCCAATGAATGAGATAGAGACTAGGGGAGGAAGGGGTGGAGGTGGGGATGAGGGGTGGATAGGAGAATGGCCGCGAAACGAGGACTTAGGCAAACAGCAAAACAACGACTCTTTGACCTCTTGCCCTCCAAAGGCGATCTTATCTCGTTGGTATTGACAAATGACATGGCCTATTAAAGGACAGACAGACACACACACACACACACACACACACACACACACACACACACACACACACACACACAC
>JADBJO010000652.1:215887-218387 GCA_016801955.1 Conus betulinus | reverse complement strand
TTCTGATGAAAATCTGCTGAGGATTTGATGAAAGAAGTTCTGGATGATCCTTTGCTGCTGCTATTGATCATGACAAGTGATAAGAAAACAAAGTATGTCTGTATTGACTGGAATGGAAGCTAAGGATACACGTGCCTCGACATATATTAATGCACATTCATTATTTTCACTTCTTTTTTTTTTTTTTTTTCCAATTTTCTTTTCAAAAGTAGTTTGCTGCAGCTCTCTTTGACATTATGATGAACTGTCAGCTAAGTCACATCAACCCTCCCCCATCCAACCCTACCCCCTCTCTTCCTCCATCTCTCACTACCTTTTCTTCGTGAATGTCGCAGTTGACAATCAACAAACATACAAAAAACAAACAAACAAACAAACAAACACATAAAAACCTTGGAACTCTAAGGACAGGACCACATTGTCTGTGCAGGTGCTGATGAGTGAAGGCTACGGTGTCAAGGACCTCGTCACGGGGGAGCACGTGACGTCACACACGCAGTTCCTGGTGGCCTCGCTGACCAAAGCCTTCACCGCCTCCCTGCTGGCCAACGTCATGGCGGAGCGCAAGTCAGTGCCAGACTCCTTGTCTGTTAGTGTTAGCTCCCAGCAGATAAAAAAAAAAAAAAAAGGTAGAAGGGGAGAACGTTGATTGTGCCGCTGCGTGAGAGGAAGTGCTGCCACGCACGGCGCAGTTTGTGCTTACACCACCTCTCTCTTCCAGGCGTACAGTTTTCCCTGTTAGAGAACGATGGCGAACAGTAAAGGCAGTGCAAGGTTTGCAGCTCCAAACTGCAACCATTCCCGTAAAAAAGATGAAATAATAGTATGATATAATTGAATGCCTGGTAACTACTTTTAGAACAATATCTTTAAAGGACGTGTTTCAATTCCGGCTCTGTGCGATCACTTTTAAGATCTTAAAGCTGTTTGTCTGACGTATGTTGTATGTTTTTACTGTCCGTTTATTGTAACTCAGTTTGTTGTTGTTTATCTTTACTGTTTGGTATTCTTTTAAACGTACAGTGCTAACTTCATGATGTTTGTCACAGAGACCTTGGGATGCATGCATGCAGGTTGAGTGATGCGATGCAGTACAAGTCCATTTTATATTAAGAGAATTGTTCCTTGATTACTTTAGCCTACCTATCCCTGTTCCATGTATTTCACTGTTGCGCGACTGGTATCAATTTCTCGTTTTTTGAGATGATGTAGTGATTTTGACTTTGACTTGACTTGTGTGATCAGTTTTTGATAATGGCTCCATTTTAAAGTGTGTTTGATACTATTGAAGTTATGAAAAATGGAGGTCATTGATAAAATGAGCGCTAGTAATCTGTGATTTTGATGTCACTGTCGTGGTCCCGAAAGATGATATTGTTGCAGTTCAATCAAACAACATTATCATTGTCAATTTGTCGATGTAGCATTTTATGTTTTTCTGTTGCAAGCTAAGTAAAGTAGTCAGTAACGCAGATACTATCTCTTTTCTCGCTCTTTTTTTTTACTGTGTGCGTCTGCTTTGCGAGCCGCGGTTGTACTGGCCAGTTGGAAGGTGGTGAGCACATTCCACCTTCTACCCCCCCCCCCCCCCCCCCCCACCCCTTTAGTAGGAAAATATGAAAGGGCTTGGCGGAGGGAACGTTCTCTCCCCTTCTGCTTTTTTCTGGGTCCCAGTTCGGAGGGTACGTCAAGAAGAAGAAGAAAAAAAAAAAAAAAATCTGAAGTAGAGTGTCCCTGGACGGGTATCTCCATCATCGTACTGTTATATAAAAATGCCCAAGTCATATTTCTGGACCGGAATCTTCCCCCATTTGGCATACCTTTGTTGTTACGTTAATTCTAATTATTGTTAACAAGATGACAGAAAAAGTGCGAAACCTGTTTTAATCACATCTGGTGATCACACAACAACAACAACAACAACAACAAAACAACAAAAACAAACAAACAAAAAAAAAAAAGAAAAAGAAAAGAAAAGAAAGAAAGAAAGAAAGAAAAAAAAAAAAGAAATTTGGCCAAAGACGTACTTTTGGTGCTGATTTATGCTGCGGAACAAGAATCATCCGACCTTCGCGCAAAGAAAGACAGAAAGAAAAAAAAGAAAGAAAAATCTGACCAAAGACGTACTTTTTAACTTTTGGTGCTGATCTATGCTGCGGATCAATTCGACCTTCGCGAAAGTGTGCGCTTACTCCTATTGTATGGCAGCTAACTTCCGGGATTCGTTTGAATGGCCACTTCGCGCTTTGTGCAACCCGAGCGTCAAATCAAAGGCATAAAGCTTCTTTACATTAATTATGAAGGTTGATTTATTCTTTGGATATCTATCTATCCTGTTTCAATAATAATGTCCAACTTGGAGGTTACGTTTTAACGTCTCTTTATTGTTGTTTCGTCTGTCTGCTTGCAAGATTAGACAACAACTAAGGAAGCGATTTTTTCACGAACTTGGTAGAAATAGGAAACGAGGCACAAAGGAGGCATCCATTAAAATCTGGAA
>JADBJO010000652.1:205887-210887 GCA_016801955.1 Conus betulinus | reverse complement strand
GAATGAATGAATTGAGAAAGAATGAAGTCACGAAACATGGAACGAAAGAAAGAATGGAAGAATGAAGGAAGGAATTGGGGAATAATAAAGAGGTCGCAATACAGGGAATATAAACAGGAATCGAAGTGAAAAAATGAAGAATGAATTGGGAAAGACAGAAATGAAACAAAGAAGAGAAGAACGAAGGAAGGAAGGAAGAAAGAAAGAAAAACGGAAATCAAAATACATACAAATGAAAAAGGAAGGAAGATGGAAAGAAGGAAACAGGAATAAAGAGCTCACAGTCCATGGAATACAAGCAGGAAGGGAAAAACTGGAAGAAGGCAATAAGAAATTAAATTTTAAAAAAAATTCACAATACATGGAAAGACAAAGAAAGGGAAGAGGAACGGGACGGAATAGGAAATAAAGAATTCACAGTACATGAAATAAAAAGAAGAAAGGGGAAAGAGAAGTGAGTGGCCGCAATATATAGAATAAGGAAAAAAAAGGGATGATGATGAAAGGAATGAGAGAGAGAGAGAGAGAGAGAGAGAGAGAGAGAGAGAGAGAGAGAGAGAGAGAGAGAGGACCCATAGCAGCAGCATCTGAGAGAAAGAATGGTAGTCTGGTAGGTAGGTGCATGCCACCTATTCCTTCGCATCATTGTGTTCCAGATTCGTGACACCATCTTCAACCCACTGGGCATGAGCAATTCTACCTTCGTGGATGATGTAGATTTTGACAATGATGACGTGGCCACGCCCTACTCGCGCGAAAACGGCCAGACAGTTGAGACTTCCACAGACTTCATTAAGTCAGTCTCTCTCTCTCTCTCTCTCTCTCTCTCTCTCTCTCTCTGTCTGTGTTGCGCGTGCGCGCACGCGCGCGCGCGTTGCTTTGGTATTTATAGAACGTTCGCGGTTTTTTTCTGGTTGTATTCACTTTGACCTTTTGACTTGAAAGAAAACACAAGGGAGATAAATCAAGTTTGAAGGCAAGTGAGCGGTAGCTCTTCTTGCGGAATAAACAATGGCGATGAATTTGAGCATAAAGACTGTTTCGATGGATTTTAGTTTTAGTTTTAATAGATAATGCCTAAGGCTGCAAAATCAAACTAAGATAATGTTGACGATTCTTAGAGAATCCGCCATAGATCTCGCCTGTGAAGTGTAAGCGGTGGATTCAGGATATGCTCGCTCTCCGAGTCTTAAATTGAAGGGACATAATTTACATGACATTCATGATGATGACGAAGAATATGATAGTACCACCACCACCAACAGCAACTATAAAACCATGATGATCATCAACACCACCAATGATTATGATATTGATGATGTTAATGATAATAATAATAATAATAACAGAAATATACAACAACAACACAACAACAACAACAACTACTACTACTACTACTACTACTACTAGGAACAACAACACCACTACCAATAATAAATATCAGCAATAGCGACAAACAACAGCAGCAGCAGCAACAGCAACAACAACAAGAACGACAACAAACAAACACAACGACAACAACAACAATAATAATGATAATGAAAAACTATAGTAAGATAATAAAGGTGGCAAAACACTGCATAAAATTGGGTTCAAATAACGCTTTTCTTTCACTCACAATACACAATAGACCCCTGAATTTTCAACAACTACTCTTCTTTACACTTCACAAACAACAGACATGAAAAACATTGCTGGCTGTTATCCAAAAGATATTGTCAGGCGCCGTGTTTGTTTGTTTGTATTTTGTCTGTGGTCTATCGCATCTGCAACAGGCATATTTGTCGAATATTCCTTTGGATGTTTTGTACATTAGGTACGCGTCACTACGCACTCTATTGTGTGTGTGTTTATTTGTATTGAGGCTCATTTGTCCGTGAGGCTGCAGTCTATTTCAGGTTTTGTTGTCGTAGTTATTGTAATTATCATTTTCATCATCATTATGATTATTACTGTTATTATCATCATTATTGCTATTGTTATTAAAATCATTCTCATCGTTATGTTGCCGTTATTATTATCATTACCATCATCGTCATCACCATCATCGTCGTCGTCATCATCGTTATTATGATCGATGTCGTCGTCACTGTCACTATCATCATCATCGTCGTCGTCATCATCATCATCATCATCATCATCACCGTCGTCGTCATCATCATCGTCATCGTCGTCATCATCATCATCATCATCACGTCGTCATCATCATCGTCATCGTCGTCATCATCGTGTGCCTCCTGCAGACACTGGGGCCGCAACTACGGCTCTGGCAACATCGTGTCCACGGCCAGCGACCTGTCGCGGTGGATGCTGATGCTGCTGAACCAGGGCAGGGACAGCCCAGGACAGGAGGGTGCTGAGGGAGGGGGTGGTGGAGGACACCTTCACGCCGCAGAACGTCCTGAGCCCCAGCTACGCCTACAAGTACAGGAAACCCAGTCCCCCTTCAGCTTCACGTCCGACAGTTACGGCCTGGCCTGGAGACTGGGCTACTATAAAGGTAGGGTGCAAAGTCTCGATAACGTTCTCTGGAACTTCTCCATCTCCCCTTCCCTTCCCCCCCCTCCCCCCCCCCCCCCCCCCCCCCCCCCCCCCCCCCCCCCCCACCCCCCCCCCCCCCCCCCCCCCTTTTTTTTTTCCAGAATTAGTATCTTGAAGCGAGAAGAAGTCTTGAAATATGAGTTAATAAACTAGTTCAACTAGAATGAATGTCATAACATGCCCCAGAAACAGATACTTTGACAGGCGGAAAGATGTCAAGGCGTGGAATAGTAGAATGTTCGCAAGACAGAGGAGAGAACTGGCAGAGCTGAAGCGAGCAAACCAGTCACGTATTTGTAATTTGGATTTTGATGTAAAGAGACAGAAGTAGACAAGAAATGATTTTTGTGTTTGAGAGAGAGAGAGAGAGAGAGAGAGAGAGAGAGAGAGAGAGAGAGAGAGAATGCATACAAAGTTATCTCTCTTGTCCCTCCCTGGCCACTCTTTAATTCCCTTGTCTTTCAAGTTCCACTTCTGAGACAGAATCAGATGTAGATTAATACGTGTGTCTTAGGAGCATGAATTCAGAATAAAGCAATCGTAGATTGGTCAGGAAATGGGATTTTTTCGTTTTGTTAATTGGAACTGAACCAAGAAGCAGTAGGAGTAAGCAAGCATGAACTTTTTTCTTTTCCAGGGGAATTTATTCCCCATTTCTTCTCGGTCTTCTTGAACCAAAATCAGAGATCCATTATTTCTGATTAACTGGTAAGACAGCTTCGTGCGTTTTGTTTCTCCGCATCGTCTCCTCTTCACTGTGATTTCCACTTTGTAAATTATATTGTTACAATTATCATCGCTGCCATCGCCTCGTTGGGCAGGTTACCGGATGATCCACCATTCGGGAAGCTCCTTCGGGTACCGCGCCTACCTGACTCTCCTGCCCGAGGTGGACGTGGGCGTGGTGACCCTGATGACCGGGTCAGACAGCGAGTACAAGTTTCGCTACGCTCTTCACGCTTATCTGATGGACCGTGCTCTGGGCCACGACCCCTGGCTCAACAGCAGCACCGTCTGCACCTACCCAGAACCATGGCTGTCAGCCTCCGCCTCCGCAAGGAATAAACGTTCCACAGACCCGTCTGGGGAGGAAACACCACGCTCTGTCGAAGAGGAGGAAGAGGATGACGAAGAGGTGCATTCGAGAAGAAAGCGAAGCGTCAAAAATTGCGTCACACCGAACGTGACGTCAACCGAGGCGCAAAATACGTAGGTACCTACCATCACGCAGCCTATGGGAATCTGCACGTGATGTACAACTCCACGGCGCGAGCTCTGGTGCTGGAGTATGGCATTGGTCTGTGGTGTCTGGAGCCCACTGGGGAGAAGCAGCATGACTTCGAGGGGAAATGGCTCAAAGACCCCCCGACCCTCAACATGGACTTCACGTTCGAAAGCACGGGAGACTCTATCAACGCTGTGAAGGCGACGAGCTTTGAACGTAAAAGCCCCCCAGTATTCCTACGATAATTTACGAACATAAGAATTAAGAAGAAAGGAAAACCGTTTTCCAAAATTCTCTGTCCTCTCTTGTTTTTAATTTGGGAGAAAGAGTCAAGAGAATTCGAATCATTCCAAGAGTTAGTTACAAACACACAAAACAAACGGACAAAACGTCAGCTTAGCAAATAACTTTGAAGCAAGTGGTTTTACAGTAGAGACAATGGAAATTTCCTTAAAAGCGAATCACTTCACAAGAAATTGTACGTACAAGACTTTAAAAAAAAAATTACAAAACAAACAACCAAAGTCAGAGAAAGATCGCGACTGTTTCCACTGCAAATAGAGTTACCTCTTCTCCGATTATGGGTCAAACAAATAGATCTAGAGAGTCAAGTTTTTCATTTGAAGCACATGTCAGGATAACCATCGGGATATTGGCTGTCTGCATTATAAGCGCACCGTTTCAAAACCTTCCACACCCCTGTGTGTGTGTGTGTGTGTGTGTGTGTGTGTGTGTCTCTCTCTCTCTCTCTCTCTCTCTCTCTCTCTCTCTCTCTCTCTCTCTCATTTTGAAAAATTGCCGAAGCTGAGCGACAATTTAAAACTGCTTTGCGCATGCCCACCAGCGGCATCTTTCCCTTACTTTTGCTGAACATGAGCTCTAACACGGATTACCTCCCTTGCAGATTTCGGAAGATCATCTATTACTAGGACCCAGGTTCATTCTCTGTCGTTGTTGTAATACCATCTTACAGCGTTCAAATAATAAACTCATGCAAAACAAACAAACAGACAAACAAACTCCAAAAACTGTGCCCCCTCCTCCTCCCCGTTTGTTTTCTTTATATCAAATTTGAATCGTGTATGACTTCAGTCACGCTGATCGTTCCATGATCTGTTTGTTTGCCTCTGCTGCATATGAAAACATTCATGCTCATTTTCCCATTACATATTTATATTACACCCGAGCAGATGACAAGTTTGCGTCTAAAAATTCCACCACATCTTTGTATGCA
>JADBJO010000652.1:163387-195887 GCA_016801955.1 Conus betulinus | reverse complement strand
AGTTTGGCTGTAAATTCTTGTCTGGTTTCTAACTCAGTGAAGTCTCTTCACATTTTTTTTTTGGATGATTTTTTTGATGATTTAGGTCCCCACTTCAAGATTTAGATTGAGAGTCGTCTCTTGTCACATTGCTCATCAGCATTATTGCGAGGCATACCCAGCTGACATTTTTGTTAAGTTTAGGCGTGATCACTGTGTTTATGTGTATGTAAAAAAAACAAAAAACAAACAAAAAACTCGGTCACGGTTTCTGTAATCTTTCATGCTACACATTTTTTTTCTTTCTTTTCTTTCTTTCAGTATTTACCCCCCTCTTACCAGAATTGCCGCACAGAACATTACTCAGGCTCACTAGAAAAAGCCCTGTCCCCATCTGCCTATACCGTTACTCATGCTGTGGTAACATTGGGCCAGCACCAACTGAACCATCAATTTTTATTTTGTTTAAAGATAGCTTTTAGCAGGGTTTACATAGACCGTAAGCTAAAATAATGAGGGTTGATATATTGATTATAGTTGTGCTCAGGGAGTTGGAAAAAAACTGATAGCACTCAGCATTTTTTATTCAAAAGCAGAGAGGTGTACTTTGGGTCATGTGTGACAATAAAAACCCTCTGTGCACCATGTGTGTGTGTGTGTGTGTGTGTGTGTGTGTGTGTGAGAGAGAGAGAGAGAGAGAGAGAGACTCCATGAGTCCATGGCTGACTGTGTATGTGTGCATTTAAGTGTATTTGAGCATATGTTACTGGAGAGCTTGAAGAACAACCAAGGACATGGGATGTTCTTACTTACTAGGCTAGCATTTACTCAAAGGGCCCCAAAATATCAATAGAGATGAGCAGTTTGACCCATTTTAATTTGTGTTCCAGGGATTAATGCTGTACTTTCTTGTCTTCCCTCATTCCCCAACCACATCTGCTCTTGACCTCTCCCCCTGTGTAAGATACATTTTGAATAATTCTTGTATGACCATCAGCTTGCTTGTAATTTATTGCATTTTTTTTTCTCATCTTTTATAAGATTTTACATTGTGCAAGGACTCGTTCCATTTTGTTGTTAAAAATCCATTCAGTCTTTATCTCTTTCCTGGCATTATGCATTATCTTTGCATGGCATACTACATTTAACATCTGATGTGTTCTGTAATATGTTCCTTACTCTGGTTTAGGACTTTGTGAGAAAATGCAAACCTTTGTATATGTATTACACATGTGTTCCTTTGTCATATGTACCTTACTCTGGGTGAGGACATGGACGGAAAACACAAAACCTTTATGTATATATATTATACATTAAAAAAAAAAGAGCAGGGAAGAAAAATTGTGATAAGTTGCAATGAGGCATCTGTGGTAGAGTTTAAATTCCATTCTGTTGCTTTGTAAAGTGCAGATCTGATTAGAAATAGTACATTGGTTTTGAAAAGATTGTCATGAAGATTGTCATGAACAGTGTGTAAGTGTGTGTATAGATTTAGTGGTGTGTTTATTAATGACATATGAGCCACTTCTCAGCATACTGCTATAGATCCATTTTGAGTAAATTTGACTGAGATAACTTTTTCAACTCGTGTTTCAGAATGAATTTTGCGGTAGCAAGCGCTGCAGCTGGGAGTTTTAAGAGACATCCATCCTGATATTCAAAGAGTGCCTACCTCAGCAACACCATGTCCACCTACACACCTTTTTTCACACTTGCCAGCCGGCTATGGATGGTTGTTGTTCTACAGGTCAGGAAGATGATGAATTTGGAATTTTTGTCGGTGCACCGGGCATTCCGATTGCCGCAGTCAACCCCAGCAGTTCCAGAGGATTGGAGTGGGATGCACACTTCTCAAGTTTGGAATCTGGCAGTGAAAGCAAAGATAGCATATACAAAAGTCTGTGTGGATCAGAAAACAAAATGAAGATTTTGAATTGCTTTGAAGGACAGAAATTTAAAACCAACTGTCAGTCAAGCTTTGCAGCAGAACTGGAAAGTGAGAATGGAATACCAAACACTGCCAGTGATTTGGGATATTCAAGCAGAATCAGCCCCACTCTGCATTGTCCCAAACTCAACACAACGCCCACTCACAGAAGTTCAGGGTGTGTGTGTTCACAGCGTGATTCGTTAACGGAAGGTAAGGGGCTGCATCATTCCACAGATCAATTAAAGCATAGTCAAAGCATTCCAGAAGGAAGCAAAAATAGGAATGATGATGATTTTGTATAACAGATAGGTTCTCAGACAGCTTCATGTCTTGTACATATGATCAAGAGTCATCACCCAAGGAAGCAGGACTTCATGAAGTTGAAGAGACTTCAGAGATTATTCGTCCAGAGAACCACCTGTCAGTGTCTTCAGTAATGACGATCTTGGAGATTTTTCACCCAGAGAAGCAGCTGTCAGCGTTGTCAGTAATAATGATGCTGAAGACTTCTCCTCCAATGAAGCAGCTGTCACTGCCATCAGTAATGATGACTTTGGAGACTTTACATCCAAGGAAGTGACTGTCAGTGTTGGCAATAATGATGACTTTGGAAGCAGTTCTACTAGAAAAGTGTCTGTTGGTGTTAGCGACAAGGATGACTTTGGAGTCTTTTCATCGAAAGACGTCGTTTTCAGTGCCAGCAGTAATTACGACTTTGCAGACTTTTCAACCAGTGAAGTAACTGGCGCTGCCAGCAATGATGATGAGTTCGGAGACTTTTCCTCCAAAGAAGCCGCTGTCGGTGGTAGCAGTAATGTTGACTTCGGTGATTTTAGTGCCCATCCCAAATCCTCACAGTGGATTGCCACTGACCATTTTAACAATGCATATGGCAGTTCATCCATACAGGCAGCTGCTGGTGCTTACAGCGATAGCAGTGGCTTAACTTTGGGTGTAAAAGGTGATGGTGATGGGTTTGGGGACTTCACTGCACCAGCTGCGGGGGACACTGACTGGGCTGATTTTGCTGTAACCTCGTCAGTCAGTGTGGATGAAGATGCTGTGGGTGACAAAGCTGATGCCAAAGGCCCTCCACTAAGTGCCTTAATGTCATCTGACTCTCAAAAGGTAATGTCTTCGTGTGTTGCTTGAAACTTCTTGCATTATATTTTTGCGCCACTTCATTTTCGTGACTGTGCACAGAGATTTTTTTTTTTTTAGGTGTATCTTCTTTTCGAGTTATTTGTTTTTTCTTCTCTTCTTTTGACTGTTGGCGTGTTGCTTTTCATGTAACAGATTGAAGTCCTGACCTTTTTTCTCTTTCTTTTTGTAAGTGGTTATTATCTATGTTTATGAAATAAACTGAATTCCCAACTTAGATGTTCTGATACTAAGAACTTGTGTATAAACCGGCTCTTCGTTTTATTCCACCTATTCAGTCATTCAGCTTTTATTACTTGATCTCTTCTATTGACTTATGCTTTAAGTGTATAAGTCCTGAATGAAAATGAAGTGTGATCACAAAATGCAGCAGCTATGTTCATTTTGAAAATTAAGATTCATGCTGCAGCTGTGATTATTGTATTCCACTTTTGCAAGTGAAAAACGTTCTATTGAGTGTGTTCAGATTGGTGGAGATGTGTTTTGAAAATAATAATAAGCTTGTCTGCAATGCTTTCTCTTTTTTTCTTTCTCTGTCTGTCTGTCTGTCTGTCTGTTGTGTGTCTTGTCTGTCTGTGATCACTGGTCTGATTATTTCCCTGGATGAGTTTTATCATAATCATTATGCATGTGTATTCTTCATTTTTTTACTTTTTCCCCCTGTTGTAGGTGAGGCAGAGTATGTTTGCAAAGGCAGCGTCACATTGCTTTCCTGGATCCCTGGTGCCAACCTCACCTCTGTGTCAGGATGCAGCCTGCATTGATGAAAGTGGTAGCAACCAGACAGGTGAGCCTCATGCCTCAAAGGCTGCACCAAGCAGAGAGAGTCTGGCACCACAGGTGACAGCTGTGCAGTGCGACAGTCAATGGAGCCCTGCGAGTCTGCCAGTGTGGCACACGGGACAACCTGTGTCCTCCAGTATGGCTGAAAAATTCTGTCTGGTTTTGTTATGCTGCTGTAGATGAGACAGAGATATATGATTTTTTTTTCCCTTTTATGAATAGATGTTATTCTTTGCTTGGTTTGATTTTTAATCTTTCAGTTAAAAAAATCTATCTATTAATAACAGCTTTGTTGAAAAAGACTGGTTGTGCTGCACCCAAACATTAATATATTGCTTTTGTGCCCTCGAATAGAATAACTTCAACTGTAGCTAAGTTTTTTTAGAAAAGTGTTGTTTAACATTTATGCCATTGGTCTGCCATGACATTTTTTTTTTCACTATCAGATTCTCTCTTTTTTTTTTTTTTTAAAAACCAACAGATGAGGAGAAAAAAAGAAGAAGATTGGATAAGACTTAGATTTTCGCTCACAAAACTTATAAAATCATTTGACTGGATTATCCCTGAAAACACAGTGGGCCATTCACATTTTGATGTGAATGCTTTGTAGGCTTATCAACATATGAACTCATGAAATAGCCTGTGATTTCTGGTAGGAAGAGGATTAGAACCCTGAAAGCTAGGAAATGGTAGTTGAATAGAGTTCCAGCTGGACTGAGGAGGAACAAAAGTGTACTTCATAAGGCTTAAATTTACCAGCTAAGAAGAGGTGTGTCATAGTGAAGTGGTCAAGACAATTGTCTGAAAAGGCAAGACATTGAGATGCCCACCCATCCAGAAATTGCTGGTTGAAATGCTGGCACACCAGGAGAAAATAAAATTCTGACAGCAGAAGGGCATCTAGGAGTCGCACCCTGGATACAGCCCTACCCCTTGAAGTGTCAAGGAGTTCAAGGCTGAAACACTTGTCTCAGGGCAGGTTGCTTCTCTGAAGACCTGCTGTCAAGCTGTCCCAAGAGTGTCTTCCTATTGTTTCTTGTGTCCGAAAACAGGAGTAAGTATGATTCCATACAACAAGCTTACATCAACGTTTAGGATAAGGAAAATTTTCTTCTTTTAAAAGCCATGTATAAATATGCAGCAAAATTTCTGATTCTATGCTTGTTCTTAGATGTCATCAATGATAACAGTAAAAAAAAAAAAAAAAAAAACCATCACCAGGATAATTGGGATATTTGGGGTATATGAACTGAACTATCAGATTATTCAGAGCAGGATAGCATAGTACAAAATGTGTTTTATCATCTTTGATTTACACAAGGAGTATATTGCGTATTTTCTTTTTTTTTTTTTTTTTTTTTTTTTTTAATGTGTCGCTGTGTACCATTAGAAGCATCCAGCCCAAACCTTGTTACACATTTCACATATCTGTTTATGTTTTAAATCAGATGCGGTTTCTATGGTGTAATTATCTTTTGTAGTTTGAAATCCTATCACTTGCATTGACTGATGATTGAGAGAGAGAGAGAGAGGGGGAAAAATGTGCTCAGTTCAGATGAAAATTAATGTGCATGATGTTTAAATAGATGTCAGAAAAGCAGGAAAGTGTGTGTGAGTGAGTGAGTGAGTGAGTGAGTGTGTGTGTGTGTGTGTGTGTGTGTGTGTGTGTGTGTGTGTCGGTGAGTTTTAATTGTCTATTTAGCATTTGTGTGTAAATGAACATGGTGTGTCTGTCATATCATGCACTATGTATGATTAGAAAAAGAAAAAAGGATACTATATTTGGGGCGAAATCAGACATCAGGGTCCATGAACTGAAATGCCACCAGAAAGAACCACTTTTGGTATTGCAAAGTCTGGAAAAAAAGCTTTATCCATTAGTTTGGTTGTTTACCATCATCGAAACCTAGCCAGTTCTTTGAAACAAAGCAATGCCTTCTTAACAAAAATTAGCATAGAATATGCATGATTCTTAGAAAACTTTCATTCAGTCTCAGCTTAATTGAGAAATGTTTCTTAAATTGTTAGTATCTGTGAATGGAAATGCAACCCAGGATGTATTGCTTGATAATAATTGGAAGACTGCCAAAAATGTTCTGTTCATTTGTGCATAAATTTGTAATGATATTGTTTGCTGTTAAAGCATGCACACACGCAGGCATGCATGCACACACACACACATATGCACGCGCACACACACACACATACACATACACACACACACACACACACACACACACACACACACACACACACATACACACATGCACACACACACGCACATGTGCACATGTATGCATGTGTATTTGTGTGATTTAGTTTTTTAATTTGCATTGATGAATTGTTCTTGGCTTTTTTTTTTTGTAAGCACTGATTGCAACAAAAAGAATGAGAAAAAAAAAAATGCTGGTGACCAAAAACCCTAATGCTGTGGAGGAAACACTGTCCTTCAATCACCATTTGTGATGAATCCACTGTTCATAGGCAGGACTCTGGTGCCAGGCTATGGAATCATCTTCAGGCTCAGGAAGGATCAACTGCAGTGGGGTTCCTGTGGGCAACATCCTCTATCAGCTCTCATCTCCTTGACACTCTTCGCATTGACACTCAGAACATGGTCAGTGTTCTGTTTGTTGGTTTGTTAATACATCTATTGTTTTTATTTGTCTCTTGCTTTTCAATGAAGAAAAAAGGAAAAAAAAAAAAGTGTAATTTTACAATATGTGTTAAATGTCACAAGTGAAATCAAAGGAATGTAAGTCCTCACTATGACCTTGAGTTATTGTTTCATGTGAAGAGACTCACACTAAGGCTACTGTTCAAGGTGTAAGGCTACTGTTCAAGGTGTAGTAGGGAGAGGGGGGGGGGGGGGGGGGGTGAGATCAGGACCATATAAGACTCGAAGCACCATGTCACAGACCCAGTATTTTGCTGTTGTTGCCTGCTTTTGTGGCAAGAGTGGTATCCTTTCAGCCACCTTTCCGCTTTTTCCCTGAGGCATCTGCAATATCAGTAAGGACATGATGGGGAAACTTGAGGGCTTTGTGACAGCTTAGTTAGGCTGGATAGGTTGGTAGGGAGGTAAGCCCTACCCCCCCCCCCCCCCCCCCCAACTCCCTGTCACAATATCTGGGGAAGATGGGAGTGGGGGTAGGGTAGGGAAGGAAAGAGGGTGTCACGTGTGTGTCAGAGGTGCTAATGTACAGGTTAAAACCTGTGGTTGTAAAAATGAAAAATGGAAGCATTGAAGCAGCTCCACGCTGAGTTTTAAAAAAAGAATGTCTTTCCACTTACCACTTTTGTTTATGTTTTTATTTTTTCTCCTGGTTCTATGTGATCCTTGCTCAGATTGAGGTGGCTGAACTGCCAGTTTCCTGCACAAAAAGAGAGAGACAAAAGGAGAAAAGTCAAAGTGTTGATTGTGGCAGTGCACAAGAAAGAACAACATTTACCTACCTCCCTCGCTTGCCATTATTTTCCGTGTGACTCGTCATGTCCCTTATGCTGCTTCATGTTACAGATGTTTATAGCTATAGATATCCTACAAACTACCATATAGTTGAAAATGTAAATTCTTATTTTTTTTTACATCTGTTTATCATGTTTGTTGAATTTGATTTCTTCTGTGGTAGCTGTTGTTCATTATGACTAGAAGTGGATGGTAACGTTTTCGTGAAGTCATGGTTTCACATCATGTGCAAATTGGGATAAGTCTTGTTCAGAAGCAAAAATTGTGTGGGGAGAAAGCAAAAGGTATGAATGCATGAAGAAAATCAGCTAAGGGATATGAACACGCACTGATGTTACCAGGGCTCTCATAACACATGATTTGGGTAGAATTGAAAGGTCTGATCAGGTGTAAGCTAGAATGCACATAGTTACGTGAAGAGTGCTTTCCCTTTACACGTCTTTGTTCGCAAGTGGGCCGGTCAGCAAGGG
Organism: Conus betulinus; assembly: GCA_016801955.1. NCBI lineage: Eukaryota > Metazoa > Mollusca > Gastropoda > Neogastropoda > Conidae > Conus > Conus betulinus. The sequence continues at coordinate 188,095 of JADBJO010000652.1, read as the reverse complement.
GTTTACATCTGGTTTGTTGAAAGTGAATTGCTGATTGGTGCTCTCGATTCCTGTTCATCATTTGTGAACGTAACAGAATGAAACATGAAGGAATTACTTGCAAGTCAAAGACAAAGATAGCCATTACAAGTTGGCCAAAGGCAAAGAAAGCGGGAGACAAGCAGAATATTTCATCAAGAAGAGACTGACAAAAACCATCAGAGCTGACTCTATCTCAAGAGAGGAGACAAAGTTTTTTTTTAACAGCAGTTGTTGACAGATGATCCCAAAAATTGTTTTGTTGGCAAAAGATGTTACGTGGGGATGTTAAACTCCCTACATCTGTGACGATGTGAGATCCTGGAATTGTACCACTGTGCTGTCGTCATGTGTAATTACATGGTTTATTAGAAAGGATGGTTATGCACTTTTTGTGTTTGTAATTAAAGGTAATTATCAGTTTGTTAGTGTGACAGAAATTGATATGAGTAGTGGGTATTTTCTTTTTATCTTTCTCATTTTCCAGATTGTCAGAATGGAAAAGTACTTTTGTTTTGTTTGTTTCGTTTGTATTTTTTTTTCTGCTTAGGTGTGATTGTTGACACATTTGGCACATAACAGCAAAATTGTCTTACCCCCTCCCACACCTCCCCATTCAAAAAAAAAAAAGAGCTTAACCCTCTCATTCCTCCCTCCCCCCCTCCCCCCCCCCTTTCCATTATAGCTCTTCCTCTTTTCCTTTGTATCCACTCCCATAATTGAACTTTAGTATCAAAACCTAAAAGTAGTAAAAGAAAAAAAAAAAAAGACTATGGTTTTTGCTGCTTTTTCATTGATTTTGTTTGGGGGGTCCAAATCACTGTAGTATAATTTGCCTGTAATATATTTACACCATGCTTCATCCAAAGTGTTATAGTTTTAAAAAGATCTCTTTAGCTACTGTCTGCTGCACACAGCGCCCCTGTGTGAAATTCGCCATCGTCCATTGCAGTTGAGAGGACACAAGAAACGGGCAGTTCCTGTCTACACCACTGGCCTCAGTCTTCTGGGGGCTGGCCGTGGGGGAAGGAGGAGAGAGGAGAGGAGCAGAGGGTGGCCAGTTGGCATCAGTCTCGTCCAGTCAGCCATTGAGTGCTCGTTCCCACACGCATCGGAACAGTGGTCAGCATGTTCAGCATAAGAAATAAGGTAATGATGCTTGGAGATTGGGGGACTGCTTTCTTTGTTTTGTTCTGTTTTGTTTTGTTTTGTTTTTTTTCCAGATGGACTGAGATGAGATGAGAGAGAGAGAGAGAGAGAGAGAGAGAGAGAGAGAGAGAGAGAGAGAGAGAGAGAGAATGTTTAATGGTTAGGACTTTTCTGCCTTGATTGAAGTGGGCAGGATGGGAGTAGGAAAATGTGTGAGAGTGACATTCATCTTGGAAATAATCACTCAAGAAAGAGCATTAAAGAAGGCAAAATGATGTACATTGGATAAATGTGGTGTAGCATATCAATATTCATGGACAAATAAATATGAATTATTTGTTGCTGATCAGATGCATTAGGAGAGAGATGGAGAGTTTCTTCTAGTTCTGCCTAGTGCACTGAATGACTGGTGGATGATGTCATAATGGTGACTATAATGATGACCCAGTAGGGAACACACTTGTCAAGGAAGTGAGAAAGCCCTTGATCCAAACAATTCGAAATCTTGCCCAGTTGTCCAGAGAAAACCCTAGAAACTACTGGAACCCTCCCCACTGTAAACATCATCATGGTCATTGCACACACATCATGCAAAATCATCATCATCATCAGTGATGGGTCAAAATCTTGCGCGATGGAAAATTTACAACACTGTCATCCATCGTCATGTCAGCAGAGAATCATTAGAAACTACTGTCACCCTGAACATCACTGTAATCATTATCATCATCATTGTCATCATCATCATCATCGTCATCATCATCATCATCATCATCATCATCATCGTCATCGTCATCATTGTCATCATCATTATCATCATCATCATCATCATCATAATGATCAATATTATTGTTAATGTTATTATTACAATTGTTGTTAGAAATTGCTTCATTTTGATTATGTTGTCACTGGGGCCCTTTTTTTTTTTTTTTATTGTAATAGATGTTAGGATATATTGTACATATATGCACATTAAGTCTGGTAAAAAGGTGCATTTCAGCAGCTTTTAGTTCCGTCGTTTGATCATAGTACTAAAGATAAGTATTTAATTTGCAGGTGACAGTAAACACCCTTGATTATAGAATGACCTAACTATTCAGTTAGGACTGCAGATAATATGAAATACCTTGCATGACACTAAAACCTAATTAACAAAAGACATTAACAAGCTGAAGATTACAGTGAACATTTTTGATGATCGTACACTAAATAAATAACTATGAAGGTATAAATTACAGGTAAGAGGTAATAATGTGCAACAGCCAAAAAAAAAAAAGAGAAATATTCCCTGTTTCAATGAACTGTATTACTTGATAACATTTGATTTATTGTTTCAGCCTATGAATCCAGGTGTTGTGAAACAAACATAACACCAGATCAGATCCTCCAACCCTCTGACAGAGAATGGCCACCTCATGACAACAACAGTACACAGTGAAGAAGAAACTGTGATGGTGACAGGATCCCAGAGTCTCTGAAGGTTTCACCAGTCTTTTTGCACATTTCACTATCATGTTTGCCAATGTGTGGCCTGTGTTCCTTGTGCAGAACCAAACATGTTCACCCTCAGAGTCTTTCATTTTGGCAGGGTTTAAAGCTATTGTGCATTCATGGTAAATAAGCTTTGTATAATCCTGCATTATGGGAAGCCAGAGGCTTCCAGTAAGATCTGTGATCCAGAGAAGCAACAAAACAAGTAAAGTGAGACCAGAAAAGAGAGGTTGGACTGTACAGTTGGATTCACACAATGTGGATTCATTCATCTTTACCAGCTGTAGTAGCACATGCCTCTCTGGAATGGGCTCTCTCAGCATTTGCAGACAGCAGAAGGTCAGCTTACACCATCCTCAGGGTGTCCTGTCCTAATCTTTTGAAACGGACAGTTGCCAAAAGACTACTTTCAGGGGAGGGAATCCTGAGGCTGAAGGAGCTTCATTAACGTTTGCAGACCTCACCATGATGTTGACAAGCAGCTGATGTTTTCTTGTAAAGTACCATGTTCACCCTGTGTGTGTTTTGTTGGGCTGCTGTTTCATTGTTGTTCTGTGTAATGACATGAGCATTCTGTTCAGTGTAACTCAGTGGAATTTCTATTGGTTTTTGAAAGGTGAAGTTTCATTGTTGTATTAAAGACAAAGGAAATATTTTTTTTCCAGGTTTAGTTTTATTAACTTGTTGAAAGATTAACACTGCACAACTGTAACTGAAAGATATTTTATGTTATCGATGAGTTCGCCTCTAGAGAGTTTGGAATGGTTCAGAATGATTATAACTATTATACTGACAAAAAGAAGTTTAGTCAGTGTGTGTCATTTAATTATTTATTATGTGTTGTGGAGTATCATCAACATAAAACTGAACATACCAAGTCTGTTTTGTACACAGGACGGAGATATAACCTCCTCTGACTCACCGACTACACCAGAAAATGGAGTTGAGTGAATTCAGATTACGGTTCCAGTCCACCTAAAAATTTTCCAGAGTGGTAGAGATTTTGTTCTTCGTACACAGACTGACACATGCAACACAGTGCACACACACTTGCTAAGTGAATCCAACACATGAGCTTGCACTGTTCTGATTCAGGCACCATTTTCCTCTCACCAAACACCATGCTGAGCACAAGTCATGCAAGACTTGCTTTAAAGTAAATCAGGGACAAACAAATTACAAGACAAAACGCGACTTATTTTAACCTCTTCTCAAATTTGACACAATATGGGAGTTGAATGTCATTTATCTTGCTTGAAGAAGACCTAAGAGGTGGTAATGCATCATGTTTTGTCTTGTAAATTGTTTGTCTCTGGTAACTGGCAGATTTAGTTTAAATTCCTTTTGAAATTTGTTTCAGTTTCTGCCTGCAGTCACCTCACTGTGAAACTAAGACATAGTTTTGCTGTGCAGATGCCATGTGTGCAGTAGGTCATAAGCAGTCTCCTTGGCTCCATTGCCTGGCTGGCTAATTTCAGCACTGTACTTATTTGGTTAGTTCAGAGTGACTAGTGAGAGGGGGGGAGAGACAGAGAGACAGAGAGAGAGAGAGAGAGAGAGAGAGCGTGCATGCGAGAGTTTTATAATTGAGAATTTTGCAACAGTGTTGATAGTAGCTAAGTCATTGCAACAATATCACCTGCAAGCGGAAAAGAAAACAACCGACAAAGGTGCCAGAACTGGCTGGCCTTGTTAAAGTCTAACCGGTGATCGGTACTGGCAGCTTGATTTCTTTCGGTATTCACACCTTTTAAAATGGTATTTCACTGGCAGCAGTGGCTGGCTGGTGCACTTACTGATGGAAGCCTTCTTTTGTTGTTTTGTTTCATTTTTCTCCCCCCTTTAGCAACAACTGTTTATGAATGTTATGATAAGTCACCGAGATGCAAAGTGACAACATTAACAACAGTGGTCATTTTTATGTGCTATTTATTGATCATAGGTCTCAAAGTGCATCGATTTATATTTCCCTTTTATACAAACCAAGTCATATTTTGTATAGAAATAGAATTGCTTTTTTCTGTGGTTCACCCAGTGACATTTACATTGCTGGAGATCACACAAGTTGTCTGTCTGATCCTTTCTTTGGGAAGATCAGCGGCTTATATTTGACTGGTATGACTTGTTCTGTGATAGTTTCTTTTTTTTTTTTTTTTTTTATTAAACTGAAAAAAAAAAACTTGACTAGTCAGGGTTGCATCTGGTTTGTCTTGGATATTTTTTATTTTGCTCTGTTTTAGGACCTTGGGATACAAAGCCTCCATGTGTGATGTTACTGTGATGAATGTAGTCTTGTAACTATATTTGTCAAAAAAGATGAAATGGTCTGTGTGTGCAGGCAACTGTAGCAGTTCTTTACACAACACGCAGCTCTTGCAGTTCTTCATATACATGCATACTCATCTGGTGAACATGATATTGGAAGAGATTTTATATTGTTTCTATTTTGCTGTCCTGCATCAATCTGTAAACCCTTCAAGTTTGTGGAGTGGTGTTAAGTGTTTTAAACTTAAGATTTTTTAATCATTGATTTTTATTTTTTATGGACTTTTATCCTGGTTACTAGCCCCTAGGGGCTGAGTGTTTTTCACATTTCTGCCTTTCAAAGTGTTGACAAAATGTAGTGTAGCATATTATCTAAGATTCTTCAAGTCCCCTTCACTGTCTTTTATTTTTATACACTACTTTATGTACGCTGGAACATCAACTTAATTTTTGAGAGTTTCCTTTTTGGTTATATGGAAGTGTTTCCCACCCTGCGAGGTGGCATTACAATGAACACCAAGGGAGAGGTGGCAGCTCTCGCTTGAGGGACACCGATGTGAGAGGTCAGTGTCAGGCAGCACAGCAAACCTTCCAACAGTATGGGTGATTGCAGGTCTAGCCTGTGTTGCTGGGGGGCAGCTGTCCTAGAGATGTGGGGGGGTCAGTGATGGAGTGCTGCCTGACTGTGGTTACCATGACCTGGGTACCATGCTTTTGAGGGCAGGGTGTGGAAGCACCCCTCTTTGGGTTGGGCTGAAAAATGGCCCTCTCAGCCATAGTCTGTGTAGACGATAGATGGGATTCATGCTGTGCAATGTCAAGCGATTTTAAAACTAAGGATTTTTTTAAGAGTAGTTTTTAGTCTTTGTGGATCTTTATTCCAAGTTTTGGGCTTACTCAGACTGTCTTTTACATTTTTGTCTCTCGAATTTTAGTCAAATTTTAATTTACCATCTAATCTAAAAATCTTACTTTCCCTTTCACTGAATTGTTTCAAAAGTGTTTTTGTTGTTGTTTTGTTTTTTGACACTATTCATGTATGCAGGAGGATCAATTGAAATCTTGAATGTTTTGGTTGTGGTTATGATAGTTATATAGAAGTGTTTTTCACCCAGCAGATAAGCAGAACCCAGCAGCAAGGCGGATGAACTGTTCACATAGTAAGACAGCTGTGGCGTACTGATCCTGCTGAACTCCTCATTGAAGGAGCGATGAAACTAATGACATCACTCACTGGATAAAGATTTCTTCTCTTCCCCCCGCTCTACGTAAATGTAGGTCCGTAAACTAACTAGGATGTATTTTGTTGTTGATGGCACCACCCCCTATCTGGAAAGTAAAGGCATGTAGACCCAGGTTGTTTTATCATTTCTGTTTTGTCATGTCCTGCATCCACTTATGAGCGCTCTAAGCTCATGGAGTGGTTTTCCGTGTTTCTAAGCTTAGGGTTTTTCAAGAGTAGTTTTTAATCATTGTGGATTTTTATCCATACTTATGTAGCCCTCTTTGGCTGTGTCTTTTAAATTTCCACCTTTCGAATTTTACACAAATTTTAGTGTTCCATCTTGTTTGAAATTCTTATTTTCCCCTTCACTGAGTGCTCTTGTCTGCTTTTTTGAAACGCTGCTTTTTGTTTTGTTAATGTGTTGTTTTTGTTTGTTGTTAATACAAAATTGTTACCCAGCCAGTGACCAACCCAGTAACACGCCTGATGAGCTCCTGACAGAACAAAAAACACTTGTCACTGGCTCGTCCATCTGACCTCCCCTTGGGAGGAACAACAAATTAATGAAAACACTTAACTTGAGAAGGATTCTTCTTCATGAGTCGTTTCCCTTAAACACAAGTATATTATTCAAAATTGTGTAATTTAGCAGAAATGGATTTTGATGGTTGCAGCTGCATGTGTAAATAAAGCATTTGGGCCCAGGATTAATCACCCAGAAGGTCCAGTACAATGTCCACAGACTTCAACATGGGCAACACGCAGCACCTGCACCTGCTGACATGTGATAGAACCCTGGTCAGCCTCATAACCCATCTATCATCACCAGAGCTTCATATCCCATCGTTCATCACTCAAGACCATGAGTGTCTGATGAATCACACAAGACTGTCTTCATTGCTTTTGCATATGCAGGGTTTCGCATCCAGCTGTGTGGCATTTTCTGAGTTGGGCCGGCTCCATTGCCTTGCTGGCTGCTGGTCACTACTGACCGCTACTGGTCACTCTGAACTGGTAAGGTGACAGCATTTGAAAAGGGATAAAAGCATGAAAGGCAGCATCATCAGTTGGTATGCTATTGAACAATGAATGCTACCGTTTGGGCCTTAAACCAGTAACAGACTAGTTGTAAAGTGAGACAACTGCTGGCAGAAATCTAAACAAAACTTTAATAAATGTTAGCGAACAATAAAAGCAGTGGACAAATGAATCACAAGACAAAACATGACGCGTTTCAACCTCTAAGGTCTTCTTCAGGCAAGATACAAAACAATTAGGACAATGAAAATGAACGAGCAATCACCTATCTTCAATCACTTCGGCGCAAGATAGGCGTTGAATTCAATGCCTGTCTTGTGCTGAAGTGAATGAAGTAAGTGATTGCTCGTTCATTTTCATTGTCCTAACTGTTTTGTATCTTGCCTGAAGAAGACCTAAGAGGTCGAAACGCATGTTTTGCCTGTGATTCGTTTGTCCACATTTTTTTTTTTTTTTTTTTTTTGCGGTTTGTTAACATTTTTTTAAGATTTGTTCAGTAACATACTAGCTTTGAGTTTTCATTGGAAGGAAAAGACGGAAACTCAGGGTGGTGTTTTCTGTCAAATAGCAGGAGGTGGTGATGAGTCTAAGAACTTTGAAGAACTGTTATAGCTGGGTTTATGTGTATGAAGAACTGCACGACACGCACACTCTCTCTCTCTCTCTCTCTCTCTCTCTCTCTCTCTCTCTCTCTCTCTCTCTCTCTCTCTGTGTACCTATATCCCTATCTATCCATACATAAACTATGATATGTCTGTCTATATGAAGAACTAACATAGCTTTGAATATGTGTGCATATTTGGAGAACTTTGACAGCTGTGTATATATGCATAGATAAGTATAAGACCAATGTGTGTATATTTTGGAGAACTTTGACAGCTGTGTATATATGTATAGATAAGTATAGAGACCAGTATGTATATGTATTTGTATGCATATGAACAACTTAATAACAGTCTGGGTGTGTGTATATGTATGAAAAACTCTTACAGTTGTGAAGGACTTGACGAGTTATCTATCTATCTATATGTCTGTCTAGCTGCCTGTCTGTCTGTCTGTCTGGTCTGGTCTGTTCTTTTCTTGTCTTGCTTTGTCTGTCTGTCTGTGTATCTATTTTTCTATCTACCTTTTATCTCTCTAAAGTGTTGGGACTTACATGATGTCAGATATAAACACTTTGCAGCAGGCTGCCTTGTTCAGGGATGTCCCACCTGATGTGATTTTGTTTTTATTTTAACATTTTTCATCTGATCTAAGATTTTAAGGAAGAAACGCTGTATGAAATTTCTGGTGTGTGTGTGTGTGTGTGTGTGTGTGTGTGTGTGTGTGTGTGTGTGTGTGCGTTTTTAGAAAGTGTGTTTTAATGAGTTGTGTGGATGTGTGTCTTTTTTTTTTTTATAAAAAAGAATTACTTGGAAGTTGACTTCAACGCAGTGACAGTCCTGATATGGACTTACGTAGTTGGCTGGGTTATAAGCAACATTATCACTATGTCTCTCTTTTTCACTCTCTATCTATTGATCCATCTGTCTGTCTGTGTACCTATTTATCTATCCATCTATCAGTCTATCTATCTGTCTTTCTATCTGTCTGTGTTCCTGTCTATTTATCATTCTACCTATCTCTATTGATCAGTCGTTCTATCTGTCTACCTGTTTATGTACACAGCTGCTAGAGTTCTTTCATATTATGTTGGCAAAGGTCTTTCAATGTAGAAGTAAGGTGGACAGCTATCAGTTTTTGTTCCAGCATTCAAACACAGCAATCGAAGTTGAAACATTATTTCCTTTGTTCGTCTTGTCATGCTGTGTAGGCTTTTTGTAGTTGTCAAGAAGTTAAGCGCCTCACCCATTGTGTTTGGTGAGAGACAGGAAGACAGGAGCTGGATTACTGCCTCCTGCTCCTCTGCTTTTCTTGCCTGGATTCCTGCTGCCAACGAAACAGACGTGTGTATGTCACTCACAGTATTACATCTGTCATCACTCATGTTTAGAAAGAAAAAAAAAAAAAGTCAGTCAGGACTTTGCACAGATGTAACTAGTTTTTTTGTTTTTTTTTTCCAAGCAAATAGTTATTGTGGGGAAGGTGTAATAAGCTATGATTTTTCGTGTTGATAAAAACCCTGTGTGATGTTTAGCTCTGTTTTGCATTGTGTTTTGATGGGTTTGTTTTAAATGGGGAATTTTTCGTTTTTTTTTGCACAAATATACATATTTTGATCAAATTGAGTTAATGACAGTTTCTGTGTTTAGGTGAACATAAGAGGGGAATTTTAAATTCTTTTTTGTAAAATACAGTCCTTTTTCACATCATTATCCAGATTGTTGTGTAGTTTGGTATCCGACATCATTATACAAGTGTTATGTAATTTGGTGTTTATTTATGTGTGAATTACCGATTTAATGTTGTAATGAACTAGTCAGGCATGTTTTTTTATTTATTCATTCGAGTCACAATGACAGGACTGTTTCCAAAAACTATGTATTCAGATTTTTCCGTGTATAACACACACGTTTGGTTTATCTCTCAGTCGAGCATCATTCCTTTTGGTTTGTTTGGTTTGGTCTCTTCGCTTCTCTCCATGCGTGTCCGGTGCAGAGAAATGAACTGTTTGAGAACAAACCAAAGGGATGGTGCTCAGTCAAGAGATATGTGCCCCACCCCAGAACACAAAGTGGAGAGAATTGTATGTTGAGAAATGGAGGAAATAACACCCACACAGATACTGCAGATACTAGGGATGGAACAGCGCTGCCATCACCTGGATGTCAGCCACAGTGGCATGTTTTTGTCACTTCATTTTTGTTGTTTAGACACTGATTTACTTTGAAAATTAAACCTGATATTCAAATGCAATGTAGTTAGTGGACAAAATGTTATCATCATGACTAACTGGACATCATGGTCACATGTTTTGTTTTTTCTGCACAAGTCAGTGGGTCTTGATCAGACTGGAATTACTTGAAGATGTCCGTATTGGTCGGTAATTTCAGTTTTAGAAACTGGTAATCTTTTGCAAGGCTGTGATCTTCGTTGAAATCATTAGGACAGTTGCTTTTTTGTTCTTTTTTTTTTTGTTATAGCACTGAAACAAAAACAACAACAACAACATCAACATCAACATCAACAGCAACACACACAACAGAACAGAACTGATCATTTAATTTATATCATAAAACTACCTGTTGAAATTCTTAGTCATTTTTTCTTGCCCCCAAGTTGTCTGAAGTTGTTAATGTTTTACGTCATTTCTTCTGTGAAAGAAAACATTAACAGTCTGAACTTGACTGCTTCATGACATGATATGAAGCTCAGCTTCAGTTCTGTTGAAGCTTGTATTTGTACAATCATACATGTACAGCTTTTAATCATCACACCTTGGAGGCCACAGGGTTATTAAAAAAGAAGAAGTCCAATCAAAACTGCTATGATTAACATTTGAATGTAGTTTTCCTGTATTTCTTGTACTCTGAATAGCAGATTTGTGATGTATTGATTTTTTGTTGTATGAAATGCTATACGTTTATATATATTTCAGATGCCATTTTTTAATTACTTATGGGAGTTGCTATCTGATAAAATGATGTATTGAGTAAGCTGGGAATGTTCAAAAGCAGCAGCTAAACAAGAACCTTTTGTGCTAAATCAACAGTCATTCCTTATTCTATGAGATATGTTTTTCATTGAAAGACAACTTTGCCTCATGATCCTCCCACACGAACACAGCAGGGTTAGACTATTATTTATATGAATGTGTGTGTGTGTGTGTGTGTGTGTGTGTGTGTGTGTCCCCCATTTCTGATCTGGATGGTGTATCTTTTTTTTCTTTTTTTCCAAAAAGACAAAGCTTCATTCCTATGTTGGATCTGTTTCAAAGCAACATCACTTCAAAGCAGATGTCCTCCAGCTGGAAATTGTTGTGCAGAATTGTACAGTCTTTGATGGAGAGACCCATTAACCAACATCATGGTAAAAGTGATTGAAAGGATGAGGTAAAAAAACAAAGAGTTGACTCTTTGCTATTTTTTTTTTCCCTAATGCTTGCTCTGTCACTTGTTGTATTTATGTGTCAAAGTGCAGGTGATGGCTCAGTTCAAACAAAATAGAAGAAAGGTAATTCCCATAATATGCTGTATTAGGATGGTTACTCCGCCGAGGGGGTTATGCTTTCATCTGTATTGGTTGTGTTTGTAGGTCTGTCGGCACATTTTTGTGAACATAACTCAATGGATGTTAACGGAAAGATGGTGGAAATATGAAATAGAATATGATCCATTCATGGAAGAATCCATCAATTTTCGTGCGTGCGGATTAGTGGTTTGAGGCTGAATGAATGTCGAGTAGGAGAAAAGATGTCAGGCATTTGAACAGAAGTGCTTCAGGCAGCTTCTGCACATTCTGTACTCCAGAGCGCAGGAGAAACAAACGCATCAGGCAGAAAGTAATGATGTATATGCAGGCAAGCAAGAAACCCTTCTTGTAACAGTCAAGCGCCGGAAACTAGAGTGTAGTATGGTCTTGTCTGGCGATGATGATTCTTTGTCCAAAACCATCGACCAGGGTGCAATAGGAGGTAGACGTCACCAAGGCAGACAGAGGACATCTTGGGTGGACAGCATCAGTGAATGGACTGAACACAGCATAGAGTTCAGTCTGTCATGAATGACTGAGGACAGAAAGTGAGGGCACCTCCTGTCTGCAAGGGCATCCACCACATCACTCCAGTGGAGGTCTGACTGACACTCATGGGACGATGATGATGTTGATGGAAAATCTGGATCCAGAATCCACCAAGAAGATCAGTCAAAGAAAAAGATAAACCTGAAGGTGTGGGTGGAACCCAGAGAAGTACTGTCCTCAACTGTCGAACAACCCAGCTAGGAGCAATCTTGCACCACCCTTGGAAGCCTGCACTGAGGTCACATAAGGTGCAAGAACGTGCAGGACATTCCATTAATGTGTCATGGGACATAATCGCTCCCCGGCAAATGCCATTGTATAATGGCCAGTGGATAAGAGATGACAGAATCTTCACGTGTATATTTCTGTGGGTGTATGCGCCCGTTTTATGACTGCAGAGCCCACCAGCGAAAAATGCCACCCATCAAGCAACTGTCTTGTGCATCCTGCAGCCTCACTCATTGCTGTTCCGCTGACAGGTGAAGACAGTACGACTCCAGACACGGCCAGACTTTTGCCTTGATATCTTACATGCCCGCTTAAGAGAATCTGGGTTTGCAGTCTTTTTGTTTGTCAGCTTTCCTTATGGACAGTGAGTCTTTCCTAACCATTACTGGGACTTTCCCCAGAGTTGGCCAAAAGACAGACAGGAAAAAGATACACATGAAGGTGTGGATGAGACACAGGGAATTCCATTAAGACGCCAAGGGACATATTTGCTCCCCGACATCTGCCGGGGATCGGGAAAAAATAAAGCAAAACAAAACAAAACAGACAAACGAAACCAAACCAACCAACCAAACAAACAACAAAAAAAAAACCAAACCTGCTGAACTGAACTTTGATAAATCCACTAAAAGCTGGTGCCGATCCATGGCACAGATCCATAGTGCAGATCCAATGTAAGGAATGGATACAGGATCCCTTTGTCAGAGGCAGAAGTCTGCGCTTTCCCGAATGCCAAGAGCTAGTGGTAATCATATGACAATGAACTTGATAGGACCTTTGTCTCTTCTTATTTTTTTTTCAGTTGCACAGTTGGTAGTTTGTACATTTTTGCACCTCAAAACTTCCCATCAGGTGTGTTGCTGTGTTAGTTTGTAACATAATATCTCCAACTTAGATGAAAATGGTGATAAATGACTCATCTTGGTGCCAGAGGAAGCGATAACGACTGCCTTGTGATAGTTCTCAGGAACTCATGATGACCCCATCTGAGTATGTCAGCCGTTTTTTATGTCAGTCATTCATCAGATATTGTCATATCAGTGTACACCAGTTTCTGAAGACAATACTTGTACATTTGTACACCTTTTTTGAAAAAAAAAAGTGTTTATGTGTATTATGTTGAAGCCATTTTTTCGTTTGTTAGGAAGAAATGTTGGTTTATGACAAAATAAGTTTCTGCAGGTGGCTGCTGTGGATAACAGATGCCATGAAATTAATTAAAAACAGTGAAACATCACAGAAAAAAATGTGGGCCTTTGCTATGAAACATCACCGCAGAAGCAGGCCAAAGCAGTAACGTCCTTCCTGTTGCAGTAGACGGCATTGTAAAATCCTGGGCTCAGAGTGGATCCTGAAACTTCAAAACTTTAGTTCCCGTCTCTTCAAAGCACGTGCCTATAGCTAGGCACTATCATGACATCAGTCCATTTTGTTTTAGAGGCAAGCGGGAATACTTATGCTTTGGAACGCTGAACCTGTCTGCATGCTGGCATGGATTTGCTGCAGCTCTGTAGCTATTTACTTTCAACTGTTATATGCCAGATTCTACCTTTAAATATCGTTCCAGCAAGCTTAACTGCCAATCATCACAAACATATGGGGAATTTTATGCCAGGAAGGTCATTTCTGAAATGGTTACTTTGAAAGCAGAAAAAATCCAGAATTTTGAAATGTTACTATATTTTATCAAAAAATAAAAAAAGAAGAAGTTTGGAGTCTTTTTTTGTTGAAAGAGCTAGGCAAAGTTTTATGGCGTTCAAGATATGCCAGGAACTCATATTTACTAAACATTTTTTTCTGTGTGAACCTTCATAGATAGTTCAAGCAGTCAAAAGCCAAACTTCTTACACCCTTGATTCCCTTCCCAAATGTGAACTCCAGAATGTTGGTGGCTAAGAGCTGGCCATAACTTTGAAAATTGTTCTCTGGAGGTGCAGACAGTTTTTTTTTTTTTTTTTTTTTGACAAATGTAGGGTGGGAGCCCTGCATAGCTGATTAAATCCACTGCTGTTTGCTGCTGTGTGTGCATTGTTATTTTAGGATGTTCCAGTTCCCTTAGCATAGAGATGATTGAATTTGGTGCTGTTTTAATTATTGGATCATTATTTTGGGATACCTTTGTTTTTGCTAGCCTTTTTCCCTTGAATTGAACAGTGACTGTCCTGGGTCACAAAATTGTAGTACACCATACGGAATCCTCGCAAACAGTGTCACAAATTATATTATCAGTCACCAGGCTGTGAGTAGTTTTGAAACGTCTACATGCCTGCCCACACACCTGGTCACACAAAATGTATGATGACAGACTAAAACAAGAGTGGTTTGGGTTCCTCCCCAGCTCCTCCGGAATGCCAGAGACTCTTTTCAGCACCCACAGTCTCTCTGCTTTTTGAAAGTTCCTCTTTTCTGTTGCACTCTCCTTCTTTATAGCTCAGCTATATTATTCTCCATTTTTCTGCCTGTTTGGCACATTCTCTTTGTCTTTGTTGTAGAAAGATTTATACACATTTTCTCAAAGTTGAATAGCATGCTAACTATTGGTTGTAATCTGGTCTCTAGCTCTGCAAATACTGCCCAGAGTAAACTTCACCTGTCCAGTCTGCAGTGTCTGTTTCCCTAGGTGACCTTTGTGTATTTATTTCTGTTATATTTCAATCTTTCATGTAATTGTATACTTTTTATAAAAAAGAAAAGATCCAAGAGTGATAAATCAAGCGGAAATGGCTGGCGCATTCAGCATGGTGGTGTCTTATTCGCCTGAAAAGAATGTCAGTAGTGTAGCTACAGCGTTGCTGATTGCTGTGCGTATACAGATATTATCTTTGCTATCATGCTCTTGATTGCTGTGCGTATGTAGATACTGTCTTTGTTACTAGGTTTCTTTTTGGGACTGGCACCTTTTCTCCCCTGTGTTTGACAGCCCTGACTATGTTCCACATAGCTGGCTGGGCTGCTGTGATATTAAAAATTAAAATCCCCACCCCCACCCCCCCACCCCCCTTGTCCCCCCGTTATGTTTTTTTGTTAGATTCCACATCCATTTTGCTAGATTCCACATCCATTTTGCCCCCAAACTGAGGAGATAAGTGATTGTTCATTCTTCGTTTTCATTGCCTTGAATGTTGTTTGCCTCACCTGCAGAAGACCAAACAAGTCGAAATGTGTCACGTTTTTGTCTTGCAATTTTTTTTGTGTGGTCTCTTTCGTAGGACGGAATAGTATTTTCTCTTTTAAGTTTTGTTGTTTATAGCCCATGGGATCACGAACGCCATAATAAAGTTGCATCTTTTCTTCCCCCCCCCCCCCCCTTCCCAGCTTGCAAAAATTATGTCATAAATTGCATCATAGCACAGTAGAATAAAAAGAGTTGGGCCCATCAATACACCCCAATCAAATCGTGTTGCAGATTGTTTCACAGCGCAGCAGAATGATTTGAAACCATCTCAACCCGCCTTCCCACCTACCTCCCACCCCTTCATCTCCAGAGTCTCTTCACTTCCCAAACCCACCTAGTTTTCTGAAAGAACTACTGAGGAAAATGTGTCATTCTACAGCTGTTTTAAGTTGTATGCCGTTAGTTTATTTAGTTAGTTATTAATTGATTGATTGATTGATTGATTGAGTTTTGTTGATGTAACTTTTACAACAAAGGCTGCTTTATTTAACCTAGGGCTTCAAAATTGATGTGCAATAATTTTGTTTGTAAGTTTTTCTTTCTTTATGTGTGTGTGTGTGTGTGTGTGTGTGTGTGTGTGTGTGTGTGTGCACACGCATGCGTGCATGTGTGTGCTGTGAGTGTGTGTGTGAGTGTGTGTGTGTGTGTGTGTGTGTGTAACTCTTCCTTATGAATTCTTTCTTATTGTTTTGTTATTGTTGCTGTCTTTAGTGTTAGTCCCATGCCTTCTATTCTGGGACACCCCCCCCCCCCCCTACCCCCCTCCTACCCCCTGCCCCCCTCCCCCCCTGCCCCCCCCCCCCCCCCCCCCCCCCCCCCCCCCTAACCCCATCCACGTACGGCCCAACAGCAGCACTGATGACAGGGAACTATCAAGGCAAGCCATCCTAAAAGCCACCATCCACTGTGCGGTGTTGCCGAGTCACTTTGGCGTGTGGTCAGTGGGGCTTAGTTTGAGGTAACACACGCAAAAAGACAACTACTGAGCTCCTGTCTTTTTTGTTTTGTTTTGTTTTGTTTTGGTTTTGGTTTCCTATGGCAGCTGTTTATAGGAATTCGCTGATACCGATGAAATAGCGAAGTGCTCTCTCACTCTCTCTCTCTCTCTCTCTCTCTCTCTCTCTTCTTCACTAGAAGTTACGTTGTTGTGCACATGTGATATCTTGCAAAAAATGAGGTCAGTTTGTTGGGGTTTTTTTTTTTTGTTTCATGACACAATGTGTGTGTGTGTGTGTGTGTGTGTGTGTGTGTGTGTGTGTGTGTGTGTGTGCACGTGCGCGCTTGCGTGCGTGCGTGGGTGCATGCGTGTGTGTGAGCGCGCGCGCGTGCGTGGCGTGCATATGACTTGTATCTTCATGTCTCCATACCTCTCTTCCTCCTTTCCCCCTCTCACCTGCCTCCCCCGCCCCCGTCCCCCTCGCACTGTCACCAGATTCATCGTATAGAGTTCCCTCCCTTCCTTGACACACTGGATTGGTTTATTAATCTGTTTATTGTCAGTCTTTTTTTTTTTTCCTTTTTTTTTTTTTTTTTTTACTTATTAATTTATTGCATTTATTTATTCAAACAGATGGATACATGTAAGTTGGTGTTGTTCCCCTTGCTTTATTCTGTAAAGGTTTACTGTAATCGAAAACTTTAAAAATAAATGTGCACACATCTTATACACTGCAATGAAGAAATATAACGCTGTTCATGTCGTCTTCATTTGTAGGTCGGAAGGTTTATACCCAGATCATACATGGCCATTTATGACGTTGATTGATTTATGTGTACGTTTATTTTATTTAATTTAAGTGTAACATCTTTATACAACGTTTTATCCTGTGTGATTGTGTCACTCGTTGTTGTCACTCGCAGGAAGTGTTAGGTTCTGAGTTTGTGCACGTAAAGTATTCAAAACCATGGCGCTTGGGATTGGCAGGTATGCACACGAGACACAGGTTGAAGTCGGTGTATTCTGTGTGGGACTGAAACGGAGCCTGGTGATGATGATGCATACCTGGCTAAATTGTGTGCATGTGATCGATCGTCGATCGTGTGGAAGAGGGTGACGATCAATATCAGGAGTTTTTGTGACACTTTTATGTAGGTATGTGGCACCATGTCATGCGTTTTGTTTATCACTGAAGAATGAAATAAAGTGTCTTATGTCTTTTGTGTGTGTTCATGTGTGTGTTAGTGTGTGTGTGTGTGTGTGTGTGTGCTTTTTCTCTTCTGAATCCATGAAACAACGGTTTCTCCATCTGTGTGTGTGTGTGTGTGTGTGTGTGTGTGAATCCATCTAAATCTCACTATCTGTCCATATCTGTCTGACTGTGTGTGTGTGTGTGTGTGTGTTCATATCCTCCTTTTGTAACTCCTACATCTTCATTTAGAGCCTTTCTTTTTTTTAATCTCATTTAGAGTCTTCTTTTGTATCTTTTGCTTTATTTAGACCAGTTTCAGTCAGCCTTTATAGCTCTTTTGTATCTTCATTCAGAGTCCCCCCCCCCCCCCCCCCCCCCCCCCCCCCCCCAAAAAAAAAAAAAAAAAAAAAAAATTACCTCAAGAGTCTTGTTTTATACCTCTTGTTTTTATTTAGACCAGTTCCAGTCTGCTGTGGCCACAGTGATGACTTCTACCTATGGGATACAAAGTTGACCCATCTTTCAGGTTTGTGCCTTTCTTTTGAAGGGCCCGCCCTAGCAACTCGTGAGCCTTCCCCGAGAACCAGTCATGAAAGAAAAAGAGCCTAGTGCTGCTGTACACGTGTATGACGATCCGGACGATCAAGCGGACGCACAGTCCAGAGGTATTCCGGAACACAATCCGGAAAAAAACACTCCCCATCATTAACCGTTGGTGGTAGTTGTAATTCACACAAAGAAAGAAATAAATTTAAAATGTCACTAATAGCGAACCGCCAAGAGAACGTAGACAAACGAATCACAAGACAAAACACGACGCGTTTCGACCTCTTAGGTCTTCTTCAGGCAAGATACAAAACGCTCAGAACATCGAAAATGAACGAACATTTAACGCCCATCTCCCGCTGAAGTGAATGAAGATAAGTGACTGCTTGTTCATTTTCGTTGTCCTGAGTGTTTTGTATCTTTGCCTGAAGAAAACCTAAGATGTCGAAACGCGTCGTGTTTTGTCTTGTGATTCCTTGTCTACGTTTTCTTGGCGGTTGGCTATTGGTTTACATTTAAAATTTGTTTAGATTTCCACCTGCAGTCGCCTCACACTCTGCAACTAGATCTTACACTGAAATGATTACACTGATGAAACGCCCATCTTGCGCCGACTTTGAGAAGACAAGTGATTTCGATGCTCGTTCTTTGTTTTCATTGCCCTGACTTACCTGCTTATTAAAGAAGACCTAAGAGGTCGAAACGCGTCGTGTTTTCTCTTGCAATTTGTCCCTGTTAACTAGCGGATTTACTTCTAATTTCCTTTAAAAAAAAATTGTGTTAAATTTCCCAATCCAGCAAAACCTCGTTCATATACTGTCTCAGCTTGAATAACTACACAGCGACTGTGTGGGACAGGTTGCTGCCAGAGTGGCATAGTCAAAAGCTGAGACGAACTCAAAACCAAACGCAATGGGATTACAGGTCCAAGGTAACAATACGTTGTACCTTGCTCGAAGACCTCAGATTTCGGAGCCTTCAAGATTACGGCTATGGCCATTGCGGTCGGCGAGACTATAAGCAGTATGCCTTGGCTGACTGATTTTCATTATTGGCTTGCTGCTTCTTTTCTTTGTACTACATCAGTTTTCTCAGAGCTCTGGGTTTTCTTTGCACGTTTCTTTTTTCTTTTCCTTTTTTTTTTTTTTTTTTTTTAACTGCTCTGTGCCTGGCTACAAAATTGTATCTTCTTGTGACTGTTTTCCTTTTGTAAACAAAACCAGCAAAGAAGTTGCATTTCCCAACGACCGTTTTCCTTTTGTTTTTTTTATTAAAAAAAAAAGGAAAATGTACTGCCGCCAAAAAGCAAAAACACAAAACAAACAAACCAGAGTTATAACATTTTTGACACTATTTTACTAAAAAAAAAAAAAGAAAAAAGAAAAAGAAAAAGAAAATGAGAGTACAATAGAAGACCCTTTCAGGTACATTCTGTCAATATGTTTTGTGTGTGTGTTTGTGTGTGTGTGTGTGTGTCGCGCGCGCGCGCGCGCGCGCGCGTGTGTGTGTGTGTGTGTGTGTGTGTTCAGCTAGTGCTCTTCTCACCCCTCAAGTCTTCTCGGGACCAAACTGCCCGCAAGGAAATCGGGTTTCTCGACTCGTGCCCAAAAGAGCTCTCTCATCGGCGAAACTGACAACTCCCCAACTGACGAGACTTGCCATGAGAGCAGTGTGTGCAGGACTGTAGAAGACAGTGTTTCTAACGTACTGTCGAGGATCAATGAGAAGGAGAATGACAACTATGAGACTGTATGTAGGGCTATGCTTGATTTTTTTTCTTCGTATCCCGGCGTCAGCCAACCCTGAGAAATACGCACACCTACGCCATTGATTAGAAGAAAAAAAAAAGATTTTACTTCCAAAGATATCGATTTACGTTATGATACTCGGTAGTGATTGTAGCCACAGACTTTCTTTGTTAACACACATACCATACCTGGGGTTTGTAGGATCCAACTGCACGCACGCACGCACAGGCGCCCACACACACACACACACACACACACACACACACACACACACACACACACACATCATTTAATGACAAAATGGTCTCTGCAGCAGTTCGAACCCGCGACCTCTCAGCCGCAGTTCATGACGCTAACCACATTGCCACAGTGTCTAGTGGATGGAAAGTTGGTGTGGAAGGAAGAAAACAACAACAACAACAACAATACAATAAGCAACCAACACCCTGCAGAAACAGCCCTACCACAGCTCGGCAAGTTTGATATCGTCGATGTTGCCCGAGCAGTCGACGTCATGGAGCCGACCGACAGCCTGTGACTGATGTGTATGTGTGAATGAATGATGGAGGAGACCTCTCCGGAGGGAGAGCTGGCTCCCGCCGACTCCGCAACGGAGCAATTACTGTCGTCAGTAGGGGGTTTAGTAGGGTGGTGTCCTGTGTATGTTGGATCAGAACAGGCGCCACTGAACACCACCGAAGGGACTCGGCAGCAGCGCAGCGTCTCCTCCGGTGGGTTGCCTCTTGACGACTTGACATTGACTGCTCCCTGCAGATTGCCGGTGCCAGGGCTGCGGCGGATGGGCCCAGCTGCGTCTGGGGATGGGGCGTGTCGGAATGAGCGGCGTGGGTGCAGTGCTACTGAGGTGGCACCGAAGGTGGGACAGCAAAGAAAAAAAAAATGACGTCGTCGTCGGTGTTGGCGGGGCAGTCTACGTCATGGAGCCGTCCGACAGCTTGTGACTGATGAGTATGTGTGTATGACGGAGGGGACCTTTCATCTGCAGGTTGAGCCATTCACCTCGGACATGACGTATGATTGACACCCTCCATTATTCCAGCCCGCCACAAATAGTTCCGGCGCGGCAATTACTGTTAGAAAATGAAAGGAACGCCCACCGCCATCATCATTACTGTCGTGACTATCGCCAGCGGGATTAGAATATGGTTTACCAAAGGGTCACTGCCTGTTACCCAATAAGCTGAGTAAGTACATAAGCAGTTTCCAGTAGCCATGGCCAACGTCATCAAGACCCATCGCATATTTTGAATGGACGTTTCACTTCCCCAAACCCGCACAGCCCCTATCCCCCATTCCCCCCCCAACCCTTCACCCACCGTCCCCCCCCCCCCCCCCCCCCCCCCCCCCCCGCCCCCCCCCCCCCCCCCCCCCCCCCCCCAAAAAAAAAAAAAAAAAAAGCACACACCTAACAAAACGCCACGACCCGTCATTCCTATGGTCAGACCCACCTCCCATAAGTTTTCATTTTAGTTTCTGTTGATTTGTTTGGTTTTTTTTTTTTTTTTTAGTTTATTTTGTTTTTTGTTTGTTTTCAAGGAAAGTACCGATCGCGTCCTTCAATTAAGCTACTAATTTGGTCTGTCTGATTTTTCTCAAGGAAAAAGGAACCATCTTACCTGTTCCTGAAGCAGTACTTAGTCTTGTTGGTCTGTTATAGTCTCAACTTTTCGCCTTTCATGGTCTTGCTATGACCTATCTCATACCATCTTTTTTTTTTTTTAAGGTACAAGACACATGTCTGCTTATGTTTCCTTTCTTGTAGCCATTTAGTACTTTCGTTGACCTGAGCTCCTTTCTCTTTTAGTTGCAATGATTCTACATTTCTATTCGTTAAGTCATCGATCACTTGTTTTTTTTAATGCTGATAGATGAAACTGCATTTTATATTGTGTGTTTGTGTTCGTTGCGTGCGGCGTGTGTGTGCGCGCGCGCGCTCGCACGCGCTCGGGTGCGTACGTACGTGCGTACATACGTACGTGCGTGCGTATGCGTCTGGTTTCTTTGACACATGAGTTCTTTTTTGCCTTCAGCAGTAACAAAGCCTCTCAATGTCATATCGTTCCTATTTACCCATGCTTGAAAGATTGTGATGATCATCGTTTAACTATTCATTCAACACATCACTCATTTTTTTTTTTTAATAACAAATTCAGTAGTACCTGAACAGCTAGTCACATCATTTTGAATGAGCTCTGGTATTTATTTTTTCAATTGTAGTGTATGTGAGTCTGGGACGGCTGTCAACGTAGTTAAGCAAGTGAGCTGTCCGCCGGGAACAACAAATAAGTAAGGTAACTCTTTCTCCCACAAGAAAACATAACTCTAAAGGAATGCTGCTTACGACACCGAATCGCCTAGCAGACATGTCAGCACAGAGCATACAGAACAAACAAGGAAGCACCCCCCACCCCCCCCCCCCCCCCCCCCCCCCCCGTTTCTATTCGTCCTTGTACTAGTCTGCATATATTCAAGTTTTTAAAAGGCTGTGCCAGTCTTGAATATACTTACGTTGATTTATACAAATTTTGTTCATTTCTCTAGTTCTTGTCGCTGTGTAGATGTGTTCGGGTGCAGGATATATCACACACACACACACACACACACACACACACATTGCACAACCGCCCACGCGTCGTCGCAACAGCCGTCAGCCGGTGCAGTGAGGCGAACCCACATGAAGCGTGCACGCGACATTAACCCTTCACCAGTCAACGACGCCCCGCACCGTCTGTCAGAGGCTGTGGTAATCAGACCAGCTGTGACTGAACTCAGCGCCACAATGCGCAGAGGAAAGGACTGAAAAAAGGTCCAGGACCATTAGGCGTCAACTCCGCCTGTCACAGAACAGCATGCAACTGGTATCAACGTGAGAGTGTTGGGCGCCGCCTTGGTTAGGTTAAGGGTAAGGTGAGGGTTACGGTTAGGGGCTGGCGACGTTCTCTCTGACCTCTGACCTCATTTTCTGTGTGGTTTTCTTTTTTTTTTTTGTTTGTTTTTTTTTTTTTATATCTTACCTTTTGTAGAGCTTACCCATCCTTCCCCTCAAACCATCCTATTATTGTTTTTCCTTCTGTAGAAAATACACCGGTGCCAACTGTCCCAAGATCATACGTGTTTACAGTTGATGGCGGAGGTTGCTTGCTTTTTGTATTTTTCCTGCAAATCTCGGTCGGTCTGTCTGTCTGTCTCTCAAGGGCTTTTTGATTCTATAGCTTTTATAGTGTGTTTTTGTAAAGTAAACGGTGTGGAGTGGCGTGATTCTAAAGCGTGAGTGACGTGATTCAGTAGAGTAAGTGACGTGATTCTAAAGAGCAAGTCGTGTGATTCTACAGAGTCAGTGGTTTGATTCTGTATGTAACTTGTTACCAAACCAATATTCAGGAGGTGACATTTACCTCATCTGTGACCTCAAAGACGACCGTCTCAAACAAAATGACCCGGACTCATACGATGTTTAGATTTTGAAATGCATTACATAGAGTAAATATGAGATTCATATTGTAAGATCTTGACTGCCCTTGGGATGGGCCCCTGACTTAAAAAAAAAAGAAATGTGAAATCAAATGTGTGTGTAAAAGGCTAATCAGCTGGCTGCTTTGCGATTGAGAATGGTAGTAGACAGGGTGTCACAATATCACCATGATTGTTTATCATAATGTGTTGAAGTATGAAATAAGAAAACCCAACCAACCAATAAAAAGTTTAAAACGAGAAACATAATGTCAAAGTCTGCAGCCAATACAGACCTCACGCTGGAAAGAGGCAAATCTTTGAAAAAAAAATAATAAATTCAAAAGAGTAGCTGGACAATATTAAATGCTGTAAGAATGAAAGCAGTACGGCTAGGAAGTGTGCAAAATCGACAGTGTTATCTTTGCCACACTTGATGATGGAATTAAATCTGAATTTTAAAAAAAATTCTAAGGCTGTAGTTCACAGATAATTCAAAAGAATCTGATGTTTTGGGTTTCAAGGAATTTTCTTATAAATGAAGTTGTTGTTCAGATTATGGCAAATAACTCCATTCGGTACAGTGACTGTTCCTAAGTCTCTTTGGCCCCTGAGGTGGCCCCTGCTGTCGGCTCGGCTGTAAACAACAGGAAATGAAAAGTTTTTGCGCTATCAACAATCATGTGCGTGTAGATACTTCCATAAAATCAACCAAACACTTCAAGTTAGAAAAAAAATCCGTAAAAGAAGAAACATCAGATCTGAGTGTATAAGCGTATCGACATTAAGAAATACATTAAGACACTGAAATAAATGTGGATCCATAAAATTCAGTCCAGTAGCGCTAATGTATTTTCAATATCCAAAACATCGCCATAATTGAAAAGACAGAATCCGATTTGCCACACCGAGACGGGCCGGAATAGCACAGTTGGTAGAGCGCCGGACTCGTGATCCTGAGGTTACGGGTTCGAATTTCGGTACAGGGGGATTTTCCCCTCGGAGTTAGCATTGGTTCTGACTCCATTCCCCATACAGTCCTTCGAATGAGACTATAAACCGAGGTTCCCGCGTGTGAACGCACGCACAACATCTTGCACACACACGTAAAATCCCATCACCAACTTTCGGAAGAGAAGGCCAGTTTGGCCGTTGGTATGGATGACACATTACACATAGCATGCACCTTCCCCGAAGTTGGAGTATGGCTGCCTTAATGGCGGGATAAAAAATGGTCAATCAAACAAGAGTGTCAGAATCTTCAACTCGATGAAGGTGGACACTCAAAGAAAGAAGAAGAAGACACTTTAAACAGGTTTCGGAAAGATGCGTTTCAGGTTTGAAAAGAACCTCAAAATGTTTTGCACGTGAAAGCTATAGAGAAGAATATTGTTCGTAACCAGTGGTAAGTATCAGTCACATTAAAGTAGACAGAAAATCACTCTATTTTAACAACTGAATAAAAATTGCGAAAAAAATATTGGTTTTGGTAATTCGATGACAATGGCTACTGAAAACATGTAGCTTGCTCGCTGATTTTGTTCT
>JADBJO010000652.1:155887-158387 GCA_016801955.1 Conus betulinus | reverse complement strand
CAATACTATATTCATTTGTTCACTTATTTATTGATGCACTTATTCATTGATTCTTTCATTTGTTTTACTGCTAGCATCATTCAAAAGTCCTGCGGCTGTTAGAGTGGCCTGTCTTTTCATTGTGTATGTTCATTGTCATGGGGGATGATTGTCAGCGGTTCTCTTGTTTTGAAGAAAAAGATCTTTATTAAAATAGCAAAAGTTCAAAACTTAATGAACGCACGCAGAGAGAGAGATATAGATATATATAGATATATATAGAGAGAGAGAGAGAGAGAGTGAGTGAGAGAGAGTGAGTGTGTGTGTGACAGACAGACAGACAGACAGACAGACAGACAGACAGACAGACAGACAGACAGACAGACAGAGACGTTTGACGTCGTTGGATGTATTTGTAAACTTTATTTCATTGTAACGATCCCCACGCGTCGGAAGATGCTTATCTGTAAATGGAATGGAGCGGAAGCGCGCACGCGCGCGTGTGTGTGTGTGTGTGTGTGTGTGTGCGCGCGCGCGCGCGTATGTGTGTGCATGCGTGCGTGCGTGCATGTGTGTGTGTTTGTTGTATGTGTGTGTGTGTGTGTGTGTGTGTGTGTGTGTGTGTATGTGTGTGTGTGTGTGTGTGTGTGTGTGTGTGTGTGTGTGTGTGTGTGTGTGTGCGTGCGTGCGTGTGTGTGAGTGTGTGTGTGTGTGTGTGTGTGTGTGTGTGTGTGTGTGTGTGTGTGTGGTCCATACGCATACACGATGCACCGAACACACCATCTAACACTAGCAGGGGTGGGACTCCTAATACACCAAAGGGCGCGGGACGTTTGACGCCACAGCTGGAAAGGGGGTGGATAAGGAAATGGCTGAGTTCGGCGACAGTTGATTAATTGCCCGACTTAATTGATGGGCAGCTGGGGACTATGTTCATTCCGTCCAAACCTCTCTCTGTCTGTCTGTCTGTCTGTCTGTCTGTCTGTCTGTCTGTATGTCTCTGTCCATCATTTCACATGTCCGTCTGTCTGTGCCTGTCTCTGTCTCTCTGTCTCTCCTCTCTGTCTGTCTGTCCGTCTGTCTGTCTGTCTGTCTGTCTGTCTGTCTGTCTGTCTGTCTCTCTCTCTCTCTCTCTCTCTCTCTTCCAGGCTCCTCTCTATAGCTAATGACATGTAAAATGTCAAAAAATGTCGAGTGTTGTGTTCAATGTTCTCTCTCTGTGTCTGTCTGTGTCTGTCTGTCCGTCCGTCCGTCCGTCTGTCTGTCTGTCTGTCTGTCTGTCTTTCTGTCTGTCTCTCTCTCTCTCTCTCTCTCTCTCTCTCTCTCTCTCTATCTCCATTTTAAGTCCAATTTGAGGAAATAAGTAATTGTTCGTGTTTCGTTGTCATTGTCTTGAATGTTGTTTGTTTTGCCTGAAGAAGACCAAAGAGGTGATTTGTTTTGTCCCTTTCGTTCGGCGGAATAGTAATAATTTTTTCTTTTTACTTTCAATTTCCGCTTGCAGTCACCTCGCTTTGAAACTCAATTTACTGAATGTTTTGGTTTGTTTAAGATGCGTTCACCTGAAAAAACTCTTAACGTCCATGATGCAGGCGTTCTGTTGTGTCATCTGTTTGTTTGTTTGTTTGTTTTTTGCCGTTGTCTGAAATCTCCGTGTCCGAATCATGGTCACAGGTTAAAATTTCCACGGGACAAAATGCCACGGGAGCAAAGATGCTTTTGTGAAGTTGGTGGTCGACGTAGCTGTGCAAGTGCCAATGGTACAAGCGCTTTTTTTTGTTGTTGTTGTCTGTTCCCAGGTTTCTTAAAGTTAACTTGCATGTTAATGACAGCCATGTGTACAGCAAAAGAAGTTAAGATTGGTTTTGCAGGGTACAGATTTCTTCGGTCTATAGCCACGGACAATAGGTCACAGTTTTTATTTTCTGAGAAGAGTAGTTCGTGAGCAGAAATGTGAGGAAAACATCTGCATTTTGACATCGCAGATACTTGACATTAATATACACAAACGACGTGTCTGGAGAAATGGAACATTGCAACTGGGGTCACTTGCAACTGGGGTCACTGCAGGTGGAAAAAAAAACATATGAACAAAAAAAAAAATTACCGGACCACCAAATGAACGGAACAAACATGTTACAAAACAAACACAGCACGTCATGACTTTGTTTCCTGAAGAAGACCAAAAGGTCGAAACGCGCTGTCTCTGTTGTGTCTGTTTTGTAACTTGTTCGTTCCATTTGTTTGGTGGCTCAATAATTCTTGCTCTCATGTAGAACTGGGACGTCGGAATAGGGGAAACCTCACAGAAACCAATACATGAAAAAAAAAAAAAAAAAGGAGATCTTTATGCAGCTCGGCCTGAGAGAAGGGATTCACGGTTCATCCAATCATCTTCTTCATCTTTGTTCTTGTAGTCCTGGTGGGGTGGGCCGAGGGGGCCGTCTGCTGGACGCCAAGCGTCAGCTGGAGAAGCACCTCACAGCCCACGGCGGTACCTCTCACCGTGCCCGGCGTGTGA
>JADBJO010000652.1:143387-148387 GCA_016801955.1 Conus betulinus | reverse complement strand
AGTAAAAGCATAGCACTAATTCAGCAAAGTGTCTTCAAGTATAGCACTAATTCAGCAGTGTCCTTAAGTATAGTATCAGCACTATATCACTGCAGTGTCTTAAAGTATAGCACTGATTCAGCAGTGTCCAAAAGTATAGCACTGATTCAGCAGTGTCTTAAAGTATAGCACTAATTCAGCAGTATCCAAAGTATAGCACTAATTCAGCAGTATCCAAAAGTATAGCACTAATTCAGCACAAAAGTATAGCCACACACACACACACACACACACACACACACACACACACACACACACACACACACCATATCCCCTTTCTTCCTTCCTCTGCTGCCCAACAACTTTAGTGTTATTACAAACCTCGTGAAAAAAATCTCTCTGTCTGTTTGTCTGTCTGTCTGTCTGTCTGTCTGTCTGTCTGCCCGCCTGTCTGTCTGTCTGAATGTCAATCTGAATCTCTCTCTCTCTCTCTCTCTCTCTCTCTCTCTCTCTCTCTCTCTCTGTCTCTCTCCTCAATCTGAATCTCTCTCTCTCTCTCTCTCTCTCTCTCTCTCTCTCTCTCTGAGTCTCTCCCTCTCCTCTCTTCTCTCTCCTCTTCTCCTCCTCTCTCTCTCCTCTTCTCTCTCCTCTCCTCCTCTCTCTCTCTCCCCTCTCTCTCCTCTCTCATCCTCTCTCTCCTCTCTCTCTCTCATCTCTCCTCTCCCTCCTCTCTCCTCCTCTCTCTCTCTGAATCTGAATCTGAATCTCTCTTTCTCTCTCTCTCTCTTCTCTGTCTGTTTTCTCTCTGAGTCTGAATCTCTCTCTCTGTTTTTCTGTGCTTCTCTGTCTCTGTCTCTCTCTCTCTTTCTCTCTGAGTCTAATCTCCCTCTCTCTCTCTCTCTCTCTCTCTCTCTCTCTCTCTCTCTCTCAGATGGGGGCCGTGGTGTACAACAGCTCCCAGGCGGGGTGTCTGAACCTGACGCGGGAGGACGACGTGTGCTTCCTGGAGAACGAGAACGTGACGGTGATCGACATGGGCGGGCTGCGCTGGCACAACATCACCGGCGCCATGGCCTACGACTGCTCCAACGCCACGGACGGCGTCAACGGCGCCAACTCCCCGGCTCTGGACGCCTTCTTCATCAGCTCCTCGGCTTGTGAGTCCGCGCGTCCTTGTCAGGGTGTACACCCTTAAACAGAGAGAGAGAGAGAGAGGAGAGAGAGAGAGAGAGGAGAGAGAGAGAGAGAGAGAGAGAGAGAGAGAAGAGAGAGAGAGAGAGAACCACAAAATGAAAAAGCAAACAAACAAGTTTTTCTTTTTTTTTCCTAACGTTTCGGCTCTGGGATTTCCTCCCGCTCTCCTCCTCAGGGACTTCTTTTTTAGGTACTACTGGGAAAATTAAACAATCCTTTACTCTGTCTTTCTTTGATTACGACTCAGTGAATTGCAGGTGGCTGCACACAGCCCCCCAAAGAGAACAAATCGAAATTTGACAGTTAACAAAAGTGATCAGTGTTTATATCTATCTATCTATCTATCTATCTATCTATCTATCTATCTATCTATCTATCTATCTAACTTCTTTTGTTTCTGAATGTTTAAAAATTCATTCGAAAAAAAAAAACTTATTATATTTAATGTTACTATCGTTTGGCCACGTTTGATTTTTCATGGATGATCTCGTTTAGGAAAATTCGGCAATTTGTTGGTTGTGGTGTTGGTGTTGTTGTTTTGTTGCTGTTACAATCTTTCTATCAACTATTGTTTATTTATTCATCTTTCTATTCATTTTTCGTGACCTGTGGTCTGCCAGACAAGATGTTTGACGAGTGGTACGGCATGACGCCTCTGGTGGACATGAAGCTGGTGGTGAGGGTGCACTTTGGCCAGGACTACCCCAACGCCTTCTGGAACGGCGTCAACGCCACCTTCGGGGACGGGCCGGGGGCACCTTCCACCCCTTCGTCTCCCCGGACCTGGTGGGCCATGAGGTCAGTTCTTCAGGCCTGGGTGGATGGGTTGACGGATGGATGGCGGGGCTGACCATAAGATCAATCCTTCAGTGTGGACGTAAGGATGGACGGGTGGACTGGCTAGGTAGCCTGGTCAGGGATGGAAGGATAGGTGTTTTGGGCTTTAGGTCAGTCCGTTAGAGGTGGATGGTGGTGTTTGATGGTCGTAAGGTGTTGTGTGTGTGTGTTGGGTGGTGTGGGTTGTGTGTGTGTGGGTGTGGTTGTGTGTGTGTGTGTGTTTGTGTGTGTGGTGTGTGTGTGTGTGTTTGTGTGTGTGTTGCGGTGTGTGTGTGTGTGTGTGTGGTGTGTGTGCATGTGTGTGTGTGTTAGTGTGTGTGTGTGTGGTGGGTGTGTGTGGTGTGGTGTGTGGTGTGTGGTGTGTGTGTGTGTCTGTGTCTGTGCAGATCGGCCAGGCCCTCGCGGATGCAGCATTCCGGGCTGATCTGGTTCAACCCGCCGGGAGCCGTCAACCGAAGCTTTTTCTGGAGCACGGGGGAGGTCTGGAAACATTAGGGGTGGCAAGATGATCTGTTTGTGGGCTTAGGACATCACCAAGGGGTGGACTACGCCGTCAGGTGGGTCGCATTGAGGTCCAGTTGTTATAGGTTTTTCCTTGGATGGTGTTTTTTTTTGAGCCTGAGGTTCTTCAGAGACTTAGGGAGGTGTAGCGAAGCAGAAGAAGAAGAAGAAGAAGAAGAAGTCAGAAGTTAGAAGGGTGGATGGTGAAGAAGGATGGTAGGAAGAAAGTGTGAGGGTGGAGTGTGTGTGTGTGAGTGTGTGTGTGTGGGTGTGGTGTGTGTGTGGTGCGTGTGAGTGTTGTGTGTGAAGGGAGAGTGTTGGAAGTGGCGGAGCAGATTCGGCCACGCCCTTCGAAGGAGGGAGCAAGGAGGGCTGATTCTGGTTTTCAACCAGCCGGGAGCCGTCTAACGAAGCTTCTTTCTGACATAACGGGGGAGGGAAGCTGGAAGAATTACATCACCGGGCACCCATGACTGGGAGTGGGCTAGGCATGGACATCACCAAGGACAACTACGCCGTCAGGTGGGTGGAGAAAGGAGAAGAAAGTTTTCATTTTTTTTTCCTGGGATTTGTTTTTTTTGTCCTGAAGTTCTTCGAGATTCACTACGGAGTTTAGCTCAGAAGAAGAAGAGAAGAAGAAGAAGAAGAAGAAGAGGAGGAGGAGGAGGAGAGGAGGAGGAGGAGGAGGAGAAAGAAGAAGAAAGAAGAAAGAAGAGAAGAAGAAGAAAAGAAAGAAGAAGAAGTGATGAATGAAAGGAGAGAGAGAAGAAGAAGAAAGGAGAAGAAGAAGAGAAGAGAAGAAGAAAAGGGGGAGAGCGAGAAGGGGAGGAGGAGAGGAGGAGAAGAGAGAAGAAGGAAGAAGAAGAAGAAGAAGAAGAGAGGAGGAGGAGGAGGAGGGAGATAGGAGGAGGAGGAGGAGTAGAAGGAGAAGGAGAAGAAAGACGAGGAGAAGAAGAAGAAGAAAAAAGGGGAGAGAAGAGAAGAAGAAGAAGAAGAAGAAGGAGGAGGAGGAGGAGGAGGAGGAGGAGAAGGAGGAGGAGGAAAAAGGAGAAGGAGAAGAAGTAGAAAAGGTGAAGAAAAAAAAGGGATGGGGTTTCAGGATACGGGAGTAGTTACACCATAGAAAGGCAGCAAGCAGGTTGGTCCGAGCACTGTCTAGAATGTCCTTAATCGTGTGTGTGTGTGTGTGTGTGTGTGTGTGTGTGTGTGGTGTGTGTGTGTGCGCGCGCGCGCGCGTATGTGTGTGAATGTGTGTGGGTGTGTTGTTGTTGTTGTTGTTGTTGCTTCCACTGCTGCCGCTGCTGCTGCTGCTGCTGCTGCTATGCTGCTGTTGTGTTGTTACGCATGCTTTTTATATGACTTAGTAATAACCATACACCCGATTCTTCTGGAATGATACCCTGACCGAATCTAAAAGGATGCACCCAAAGAAACAGAGCGAAGAAGGCACCATGACTCCAGCAAGTCCTTCCCTTCCCTTCCAGGTACTTCGAGAACCCGGCAGACAACTTCATGAGCATCTCCAACATGTCCCAGTTCGTCAACTACATGGAGCCCACCAGACAGGCGGCATCCTGGCTCACGCCTTCTACCTCATCGTGCAGGAGGGCAACCAGACCATGAGAGAGGTAGGGGGGGACCGGAACAGCTCAGTGCTAGAACGCCGGACTCGTAATCTTGATGATTCTGGAGTTTGCGGGTTCGAATCTCCGCCAGGTACCGGTACTGGTGGGATTTTTTTTTTTCTCCCTCGGAGCTAACATTAGTTCTGACTCCATTTCCCATACAGTCGTTCGAATGAGACTATAAAACCGAGGTTCCGTGTGTGAAAAAGCGCACATAACATCTTGCACACACGTAGAATCCCATCACCAACTTTCGGAAGAGAAGGCCAGTTTGGCTGTTGGTATGGATGACACGTTACACATAACAGGCACCCTGCGTGAGAAATGGAAAGAATGAAGGAAGTACGGAAATTGAGTGAACAACATTGAACGATATTGACTGCATGACACGGGAAACGACCGAATGAAGCGCCAGCTGGCTGCTCTTCAGTCGGCACTACCCAGGTAGGCAGCCCGCTGTGTAAACAAGTATGGATTGTAAGAGCTTAGTCTCTAGCCGAGGATAGGCGCTATAGAAGTATTCATGATGATGATGATGATGATGATGATGATATAATAATAATAGGTCAGGGGTGCGTTGAGGAGGTGGGGGGGGGGGGGGGGGGGGGCGGGGGGGGGGAGAAGGAGCTGGGGTGTGTGGGTGGAAGTGGGGGGGGGGGGGCTGGGCTGGGGGGTGGGGAAGGAGTATTGTCACATGCCACTCTATAAAGGAATGGATAGCTACTACCATTCACTCGCCCTCAGACGTGATATTTTTTTCCCCTCTGTCGTGTTTTCCTGCCCGTCACGGATCATAATCAAGGCGAAAATCAATTCGAAAACATCTGAATGTTTTCGTCAATGCTCTTCAGTACATCAGTTGGC
>JADBJO010000652.1:125887-138387 GCA_016801955.1 Conus betulinus | reverse complement strand
GATGATGATGGTGACTCTATCTTCAGAGGGTGATGATGAAGATGGTGACTCTATCTTCAGAGGGTATTGAAGATGATAGTGACTCTGTCTTCAGAGGCGATGATGATGCAGCTGCTCAGGGGCCCGTGGCCATCACTCATCACCATCACCAACCAGACCTGGATGAAGGCCTACGAGCCCGAGGACGTGGACGTCCTGGCCAAAGACTACGACCATGCCTTCTTCGACGTCGAGGAGGCGACAGGTATGACGTCACCATCACCCTGTCGTGCGACTCGGAGGAGGTGTGGAGTGACGTCAGCGTGGAGGCGGGTTTCACGTGCCTGCAGGCAGGGGAGGCCAGTCATGGTTACTTCGAGTACCTGAGGAGGAGCGAGAACTGCGAGGGCCGCAGTTACTAGCGTCGGGCGCGGCGTCCTAGGCACAGACGTACTAGTAATCCACGATGTCTCATGTCCCGATATGACATGTCACGTGACCTACCCTTGTATGTCAAATACCGCGCCTGTTCTTTTTTGTTTGTTTGTTTGTCCCCCCCCCCCCCCCCCTCCTCCCCCCCCCCCCCCCCCCCCCCCCCCCCCCCCCCCCAGTTTTTCCACTTTGTTTTTTGCTTTTGTTTTGTTTTTTTGTTTTTTGCCCTTTTCAATTAAAAGTCGAGAAATAGTCACGAAAATTACGGTCGGAGTAGTTTGACTGAAAGAAATCATAGCGAATTCGGGGAGGAATAAGGTTACCTATCTTTGCTTCTGCTTTTTTTTTTTTTTTTTTTTTTTTTTCTTTTTGTTGTTGTTGTTGTTGTTGTTGTTATTGTTGTGTTTCATTCATCTACATTTGTTTCAGAACGAATTTCCTTCCCTGTGATTAATCCTTGGGAAGGGGAGCTGGGGGGTTGGGGGTGGGGGTGGGGGGAGTGTCATATTACAAACAGCTCCCCCACCTTCTGGAAGTGCTAGTAATTTCGTCTTTTTCTGTCATTGTCTTTGAGTCTGCCGATTAAAAACAAAACGTTTTTTTCAAATTATTTTATTTATGTAATTGATTTATTTTTGCGTTTGTTTTCTTTCTTTCGTTTTTCCCCCTTTCTTTCATGTCGTCTACTACCCCCCCCCCCCCCCCCCCCCCCCCCCCCCCCCCCCCCCCCCCCCTGTCTTTATAGACCCTTCTCCTGTCTTATCTATGGAGACTCTTCTTTCGTCTTTCTCGTAGCGGATTATGATATGCCAGGTTTTTGTTTGTTTGTTTTGTTTTTTTTTTAAACAGTAAGTTAACGACAATTTGTACACACTGCCAAGCGTAGACACTCGCTCTCAGTTCTGCTTTTTTGTGTTTTTTTTCTGGCTTTTTAAAAAAAATGTATTTTGTGGCATTGAACTGTTTTCATTTGTTTTGTAATTGTTTTGCTGACCTCTGGAAGTGTGGTAGAAGAACTCAGAGGAAAGCTGGTACTTTCAGTACGACCTACTTTGGATGTCTTCAGACTTCACTGGTTCACTTACCATGTTATATAGTAACTGCTGCAGCTAGTTGTTGGTTTCTTTTTCAAAGACACGTTGTGTTTCCTTCATTCCATGGTTTGCCTAGTTTCCTGCTGCGACTTTTTCTCATGTGTGAGTTTGACAGTCCTGTAAAGGTCGTAAATAAATGTCAGCGAACCGCCAAAAGAAACGTGGACAAACGAGTCACAAGACAAAACACGACGCGTTTCGACCTCTTAGGTCTTCTTCAGGCAAGACACAAACAGATAGGACAATGAAAATGAACGAGTTTGTCACTTAGCTTGGATCTCTTCAGCCCAAGGTAGGCGTTGAATGAAAACGAGGCTGTTACAAAAGGGAATGGACACCTAACAGCCTCGTTTTCATTCAACGCCTACCTTGCGCAGATAGATCCAGAGAGTCCAATACTTTATCTGAAGTGCAGACCAGAAGGATAACGAGGCGCACCGTTACCTACTTATGTTTTCACATCTTCTCTCTCTCTGATTGAATAGTTAACCGTATTGATGGGGCAAAATTGCTTTAGGCGTGCCCAATGGTGATTTCTGTCCCATGAAAAGGCGGGATCACTCTCGCACACAGATCTTCTCCCTTGCAGATTTCCGAATATCGTGTATTCGCAAACAATGGATTCACAATGTTTACGTTCGGGGGAAATTTTTTGTAAGATGTTTGCGGATCGAATCTTGATCCGTTCTTAAATCCGGATCTGCATCACAAAAATCCACATCCAGATTTAATGGCTTCGTCTTTGGGCCACTGTCCATCTCTTCACCAAGTTTGATGAAGATCAGTATGCTAATTTCTGTGTAACTTTGTTGACAGACAGGCAAAAAACAACCCCAAAACAAAAACAAACAAACAAGCATGCGAGTGAATACATGACCTCCGTGTCCAAAGAAAAAGAACATGTAATAAACATATACACTGACTACTCTCGTCCGTTATAAGCGCACGGAAAGCTTTTAGAAATAATAAACCAGTTAATGTAAAATACTATGTAAAGTTCGTCTTTACGAGATTACAGATTCATCATCACCCAATGGATAAACAAAGGGAATGTTTTGGTTTTGCATCGTTCTACCACAGACAACATGGATGTATGGGGGAACAAAAGCGATACAAGCAGAACCCATGTACGAAATGGAGTTCCGTTGTGCACTCATACACTGAAAGCGATCATAAAAAAGAAGACCTAGCCGTAAGTATTTTACAACCTTCGCTTCCTGGAACAAGGAAGAATTCAAGTAAGGCCGTGTCCGTTTGGTTGCTGACACAAAGCCATTTTAGTCTGGTTTTTGTATAATTTTCTGTGTTCAGGTATCAATCGCGAGTTCCTTTTTCTTTGATCAGTAATCCATCGTGTTTGTTTCATTAATGATGAAAAAAAAAGGCCATATCGATGTAAATCATGACAAAAAGGCCATATCGAATGAATTAATGTCACAGCAAAGACCCATATCTGTTTAACCCAAGCTTAAAAGAAAATATATGCGTTTTATTCCTTATGAAAGACCATATCTGTTGATTGATAGTAATACGCTATATCTGCTTAATGTACAATTCAGCGAAGGCCATATCTGCATACTCATAACGAAAAGCCCTTGACTGCTAAGGTTTTGTTGTTTGTTTGTTTTTCAAATTGCGGGTCTTCCAGCCTTCAATTTTCCCCACACTTTTTTCATCTTTCTTTTTACTTTTTTTTTTTTTTTTTTTTTTTTTTTTTTTCGGTAAAGAGGCGGGGCTTCCATCATCCTATTTTCCCCACCGTCCTTTTTCTTTTTTCTTTTTTTTTTCTTTCTTTTTTAAAGGCCTACTCCTGCTTACCATGCAATGTATACGTGTTATTTCCAGATGGACACTCGCATGCTGACTTTAATGTTTGAAAGTTTGATACAAATCATCTGAGTTTAAGTTTATGAAAACAGGTTCTTTATTTCATTTCAGAGGTCAGAGTAGATGAAAGGAGAAGGGTGGGTGGGGGTGGGAGAGACAGGATGTGAGAAAGAGGAAGGGGACGCTGGGGGGGGGGGGGGGGGGGTGAGGGGAAGAGTGTGTCAGAGAGAAGGAGAGAAGGGGGAGAAGGCAAAGGGAAAGGGTGTTACTAGGGAGGGGGGGGGGGGGGGGGGGGGAGAAGACGCGAGGGAGAAGGGGGGGGGGGGAGGGGGGAGGCATTATGGAGACTTAAATTCTTCATTCCGTTGTGAACAGTTTGAGCTGTCAGTAGACTAAGCATATGCCTTGATTTTTGATGGATTCATCTGGTTCATTTAGCATCTCTCCTTGATTTTTTTTTTTTTTTATAATAAAAGATACGTCACAAAAAAAAGAAATGAGTGTTCGTAGACTCTCTCTCTCTCTCTCTCTCTCTCTCTCTCTCTCTCTCTGCTCAGACACGTGCGCGTGTGAAAGTGCTTGAGCGGACGCGTACGTCTCTGCACGCTCATGATTTTGAGAGAGAAAGTAGTGTCTTTATGTTTTAGAGAGAGGTGTGTGTGTGTGTGTGTGTGTGTGTGTGTGTGTGTGTGTGTGTGTGTGTGTGTGAGAGAGAGAGAGAGAGAGAGAGAGAGAGAGAGAGAGAGAGAGAGAGAAAGAGAGTTAAATCAGGCTGAGCCAAATTCTTCCAAGGGAAGCCAACACTTTAAACCAGCCTGGCACCATGTCACAAGCTGGCTGGCTGGCTGGTTGTCTGCACTGAGGAGAAGACAATCTGGTACGCCAGGGGAGAGAAGACGAACCGGAAATTTCACCCGAATGCCTCCCACTCAACAGGCAACAAGACACAAACACGCGTCTGACAACACAACCTCATACATAGTTTAAGTCAGTGAAC
This sequence comes from Conus betulinus, assembly GCA_016801955.1. NCBI lineage: Eukaryota > Metazoa > Mollusca > Gastropoda > Neogastropoda > Conidae > Conus > Conus betulinus. The sequence goes on along the minus strand of JADBJO010000652.1, from coordinate 134,058 downwards.
CCTTGCAATCTTGCTCACACACACACACACACACACACACACACACACACAGCAATGTGGAGAATGGCCGGCCTGAGAGTGTCCATCCGGGGAACTCAGGAGCCCAGGTGTTACGATAGCTTGTAATCCTTGGAGAGGTTACACTCGGAAATGCTTCAGAAGTAGATATCCATCAAACATTCAGAGATCACGTCTAACCAGAAGGTGAGCTTTCCATTCACTCATTAAATTAAAACACACTCACAGATCACAAAAAACAGCTTTTCCATGGTTGGGGAGGTGGGGGGAGGGGGGGGGGGGGGGGGGGTTCCTAAGGGCAAAAAAAACAGTTTGCGTAAAAACAGTTTATGTCTCAAAGTTTTTCATGATTCCCGTAAACACACACACACACACACACACACACTTTTTTTGTACAGGAGGCACACAAGGGATGACCTAAACTTTGGGGGGGGGGGGGGGGGGGGGGGGGGGGAGGAGGGGAGGGGGGGGGTGAGGGGGGGAATCTTCCGAAATCTTGGGGCAGCATTCCTTTGATTAGAGTCAGATACTTTTGGCTCAAGTCCAGCTCACAGCTCATCAAAAATGGAGTTTCACATTAATGATAATAATGATAATGAAAAAAAAAAAGGCTTTTCACTCGAATATTAATCACTGACACAGTCCTTGTTTAAGTACTTTTTCAGCAATAATTTTCTTCGACACGACAAAAACAAAAAACAACAAAAAAAAAAAAAAAAAAAAAATCCCTTCAAATTTACCATATCACACAGTCTAATGGGGAACTCCGCTGGTTCTTTCAAGGTTTAAGTCTGGCTCGGTTCTCCTCACATTAAAAAAAAAAAAAAAGTTCGTGTTGCCTCCCCCACAAAACCTAAGAACACACTCCTCGCCCCTCCCAGCTTGAAGATAACCACACGACTGATCCACCATCTCCTCCTGCTCAGCTGCCCGTAGGAAGATGCGGGGGGGGGGGGGGGGGGGGGGGGGGGGGAGGAGGGGGGAGGGCGAGGACGAAAGGAACTCCTCCCGCAGAAGGGAGAGGGACCAAGGCGTCACTACTGACGCTCATGATGCTCGTGAAAGGCCGTGTTGTAGAGGACAGGAGTCAAAAAATGGCAGACAGTTCCGGTGTAAGTCCACGTCATTATAAATCATGTTCATTTATATTTCTTTTTGCTATTGGGTCAGGATCGGCTTACAAAATATATTCTAACAGATTAATTTTGTGTGTGTGTGATAAATGGTTTTGACTTTTTTTCTTTTCTTTTTTTTTTTTTTTTGGGGGGGGGGGGGGGGGGGGATAAAAGAATGCACACACTAAAGCGCGAGTTTCTTTCTTTCTTTCTTTCTTTCTTTCTTTTTTTTAAAGAATACAAAAGGCTATTCCCACACACCACAGACTCAGATGGACCCCCCCATCCACACACACACACACACACCGCCCCCCACAACCCTCCCCGGTAGGTAGGAGGTTTACATACAGCAGAGGAGTACGGGAACTTTGGGCCCTTGAGCAGGTCGCACACACATCTGTGCCAGGGCTGAGAGTCGCCAATCAAGGTGTGTGTCCCAGTGAACCCTTTCTAATGGGTCAAATGCTGTCACAGATCAATCAATATCATAAATGTAAAAACTTAACCAAAATAGAACAGGCTAAATTTAAAAAAAAAAAAAAAAAAAAAGGGGGGGGGGGGGGGGGGGGGGCAGACAAGCAATGCCTGACGCACACAATAATTCTTGTTTTCCTTCCATGCATCCAATGTGAAGAATTCAAATCGATCCGACTGTCCAGGATATGTGGATTTTCATATATACTAGTCACATAAAGTTAAGCACAGGCCTTTGCACACAGGGGGGGTTGATTCATCCCTTCAGAAAACATTGTTTTTTTTTTGTTATGCGGCAACCAATGATGGAATCTCACACAGCAGTGTGTAATCCAGCCTGTGTAAACTGGTAGTGCGCACGGGGGTCTTGGTGACCTCGTTACCGCGCAGGATAAAAGTGCAAAGTTGCGTTAACTGTGCCTGTTTTGCATCAAGCTTGCTGGGCGACACAAGATGTGTAAAATGAAAAATTCTTTTTTCCCGTGCAAGAGCAGTCTCTCAAGTGAGTTTAATGCCCCTTCTTTTTGGCTGTTTAAGCGCAGGGTTGGTTACTGTCAGCCCTTTTCTCACCATGCCACCACGAAGAAAACTTAGCACCTTTGACAAAACCAGGGCGATTGCGTGGATACAAGATGGCATTGCAAAGGCTGAAGTGGCGCGACGACTTGGTGTGCATCATTCAGTTATTGTTAGACACAGCAGCGTTTTAGGGCGACCAACAGCGTTGAAGAGAGGCCACGGTCAGGTCGGCCGAGGCAGACTACTCCCAGAGAAGATCGTTTCATCGAGAGGCAGGCCCTATTGCAGCGGGATACCACTTCCACCAGCATCCAAAGGCAGCTTCGTATGGCAAATAACACCATCCTCAGCCGTCAAGCCATACGAAACCGTCTTCACCACTTCGGCCTCAGATCACGTCGCCCAGCTGTTCGACCACGACTGCTAGCAGCCCATAGGCTGGCTCGCCGAGCTTTCTGCCATCGTCATGTGAGATGGAACCAAAAACAGTGGTCCCAGGTCCTCTTTTCAGATGAGTCGCAGTTTAGTCTTGAACACAATGACGGCCGAACTAGAGTTTGGAGGCGTGTTGGTGAACGTTACATTGATGCAGCTGTTCGCCAGACCAGGGCCTTTGGGGGAGGATCTGTTATGGTATGGGGTGCCTTCAGCCTCACCACAAGACACCACTCTACCATATTGATGGAAACCTCACAGGCATCCGCTATCGGGATGAAATCCTGGCGCCTTTCGTTGTTCCGACCATGCAACGGATAGGACCCATGGCAGTCTTCCAAGACGACAATGCTCGGCCACATAGGGCCCGGGTGGCCGAAAAACTTCATTGTGCAGGCCGGCATCAACAGGATGATCTTCCCAGCGTATAGTCCCGACCTCAATCCCATCGAGCATATGTGGGATGAGTTGGGGACGACGTGTGAAGGAGAACCATCCACCTCCCAGAGACCGCCAGGATCTCTTCCAAATGCTGCAACTGGAATGGCAGAGAATCCCTCAGAGGGTCATCAGAACACTGGTCAACTCGATGAGGAGTCACTGCGTGGAATGTCTCGCCAATGGCGGTGGCCACACCCACTATTGAAATGATTTTGTGAACTGAACAGATTTTGCGAACTTTGATTTCGACCCATCCTCTGTTTAATTGTCTGTAAATCAACAACCGTTCATTCCATCCCAATGAAATTCAATGTACGTTGGAACAAGATAATGAATTAAATCTGTTCCCAATTTCAAAATCGTGGCTTTTATATTTTGGAAATTATGCGGGTACATGTAAACTGTGCTTAACTTTATGTGACTAGTATATATATATATATATATGTGTGTGTGTGTGTGTGTGTGTGTGTGTGTGTGTGTGTGTGTGTGTGTGTGTGTGAGAGAGAGAGAGAGAGAGAGAGAGAGAGAGAGAGAGAGAGAGAGAGAGAGAGAGAGAGAATATGTACGCGTACGTCTGTGTGTGAGAGAGTGATGGTGGTGGTGGTAGTAGTTGCAGTAGTAGTAGAAGTTATTGTAGCAGCACACTAGTACCAGTAGTAGCATTTGTGGTACTATAGTAGTAGTAGTAAGCCAAAGAGTAGAAGCACTGGTGGTTTCATTTTACGTCTCGTAATAAAAACTGAGATGTCAAATGTTATCAATACCAGATTTAATCGAGTACCTTGCTTTATTGTGTGTGTGTGTGTGTGTGTGTGTGTGAGAGAGAGAGAGAGAGAGAGAGAGAGAGAGGAGAGAGAGAGAGAGAGAGAGAGAGAGCATCCAAAGAGATACAAGTTCAGCTGTGTCCAACGTGAAACGAGGTCAACAGATATTAACACAACACTAGGGGTTTTTTTTTCTTTCAAGCAAGCCATGTGACGAAATGTCGAGTTCATGTTCTTAACTAGAGCTAGGTTTTGCGTCATGAGTAGTTATGACGTCAAGATCTTCTAAAGACGGCCTGTGGTCAACATGGAAGCAGCACTTTCAACTTTTCACCAAGTGGCAAATACAACTGTGTCCGTGCACCCGTCAGATTCTGGAGAAACCAAGTCAAACATTAATACCGCTCACTACGTTGTCGCTACCGTTCTTCTAACCGTTTTCATCCTTTCTTACGTTGTATCAGGAATCAAGGCAATCAAGTAAGTTCCTATCGCGCAAGCAATTATATCAATATAAGAATGAACATGGTACGTGTAATTTTTTTTTTTTTTGTTGTTTTTTTTTTTTTGCGTAGTTGTTACTGTTTGTTAGATTGTTCTTTATGACATTAACTTCGATGGTGGTGACTTTTTTTTTTTTACTTTCCCTTTTTGTTATGTGAAATTCTGTCTTTTTTTTTTTTCATGCTTTTAAAAACTGCAATCAGAACATTTCAAAATGTATGTAGATTATTTTTTTTTGGTCAAACATGATCAGTTTGTTGCCGAAAGTTACTTAATGTCCTGTTAAAGCGTGTGTAAACACAGAGATTGAAATAATGGTCTGTACTATTTCTATGCTATCATCGACTTCACACAAAATGATAACGACGATAAAATGAAGGAGAGAATTAGGTGATCAGACAGATTGAAAAGTTGAGAATGGTGGGACAAACAGAAGACAGTAGACAGACCGATGACTTGGGATCCATGAACTTTTGAGGGGGGTAAAAAAAAAAAAAGAAATTTCTTAATGGGATGCGTGGACGCATCTCCCTCTCTCTCTCTCTCTCTCTCCACACACACACACACACACACACACACACACACACACACACACACACACACATATATATATATATATTTTGTATGTCTCAAAATCGAAAGTTCTTGTTTTTTTAGTACCAAAGTCTCTCTCTCTCTCTCTCTCTCTCTCTCTCTCTGTGTGTGTGTGTGTGTGTGTGTGTGTGTGTGTGTGTGAAACAAATGAGTATTGGGGGAAAACAAATACAGGTTGTGTATTCCTCTGTCATTACAACAATGACCTGGCAAAGATTGAAAGAAAATACAACAGAAAATCTAGAGTGACAGTGACATAAAAATAAAGAAAACTGTAACTAAAAACAAAACAAAACAAAAAAAACAGGGCGTTAGATATATTATTTATAGAAACACTTTCACTAGCAGCGTATGATGACCATCATTATCCATCTTGAAAACAGACCGATTCCAATCGCCTGCCCAGAGATCTTTCGCCAGCTGACTAAGACTAGTCATTGAGACATGACCCATTTTTCTTTCTTTCTCTCTGCGTACGCAGGCTGATACTCCTGCAGACACTCCCTGTATAGACAGGCAAATATTAATCCCATCTACCCAAAAAAAGGGCGTGAAGTTTTGTGTGTATGACCGTTTTTGTTTGTTTGTTTGTTTGTTTTTGTTTTTTGTTTTTAATCCCGCCATTAAGGCAGCCCATACTCCCAACTTCGGGGAAGGTGCATGCTATGTGTAACTTGTCATCCATACCAACGGCCAAAACTGGCCTTCTCTTCCGAAGGTTGGTGATGGGATTTGACGTGTGTGCAAGATGTTATGCGTGCGTTCATACACGGAAGCTCGGTTTATAGTCTCATTCGAAGGACTGTATGGGGAATGGAGTCAGAACCAATGTGGACATGACTCCTTGCTTGGGTCCTTCTTTCAGCATCAAACGGAGATATACAACAGTGTACAATTCTGTGGTGTTCTCACCACCAAGGTTCCGAAGCAGAATCCAACAGCGCTTCAAAGCAGATAGTGAAGGGTAGAAAAAGAAAATGAGAACTAAGCACCGTAAGTAAGTAAAGTAAGATGCTAGAAAAACTATAATTATTATGTAAAGAGTAAGAAATATTAAGAGGAAGTCTTTTGAACCTATACTTGAGAACCTGTTCAAGGATACTAAGGGAAGTCAAAAGGTGTCAACAGTCAAGAGTGGTCAGTTCCACTATGCAATAACCCGAGCATTGTCAGTCACATCAACGATGACAGCAGCTTAGAACTGCGCAGCCTTTACTTTGATGGTCTTAACCAATGCAGTCTCCCACTGACTGACCTTACAACATGTTGAACAAACCAGTGGTGGGGAAAATTAGTGCTGGCAAGGAATTCGTCTGTCATTTCAACAATGACACGGCAAAGTTGAAAAAGGAAAAGACAGATGAAAAAAAAAAAAAAGGAAAGAAAGGAAGCAGGTTGTTTGAGAAAGAGAACGAAAAAGAGGAAAATAACCTATATAAAAACCATCCAGTTGCGGCATTTGAAGTCAGTTCTACAGGCAGGCAGGAAGGCAGGCAGGCAGGCAGGAAGGCAGGCAGGAAGGAAGGCAGGCAGGCAGAAGGAAGGAAGGAAGGCAGGCAGGCAGGAAGGCAGGCAGGCAGGCAGGCATGCAGGAAGGAAGGAAGGAAAGAAGGCAGGAAGGAAGGCAGGCAGGCAGGCAGGCATGCAGGAAGGAAGGAAGGAAGGAAAGAAGGCAGGAAGGAAGGCAGGCAGGCAGGAAAGGAAGGCAGGCAGGAAGGAAAGAAGGCAGGAAGGAAGGAAAGAAGGCAGCAAGGAAGGCAGGCAGGCAGGCAGGCAGGCAGGAAGGAAGGAAGGCAGGAAGGAAGGAAAGAAGGCAGGAAGGAAGGCAGGCAGGCAGGCAGGCAGGAAAGAAAGGAAGGCAGGCAGGCAGGCAGGAAGGAAGGAAGGCAGGCAGGCAGGCAGGCAGGCAGGCAGGCAGGAAGGAAAGAAGGCAGGAAGGAAGGAAGAAGGCAGGAAGGAAGGAAGGCAGGCAGGAAGGAAGGCAGGCAGGCAGGCAGGCAGGCAGGCAGGCAGGAAGGAAGGAAGGAAGGAAGGCAGCAGGCAGGAAGGAAGGAAGGAAGGAAGGCAGGCAGGCAGGCAGGCAGGAAGGAGGCAGGCAGGCAGGCAGGAAGGAAGGCAGGCAGGCAGGAAGGCAGGCAGGCAGGCAGGCAGGCAGGCAGGCAGGCAGGAAGGAAGGAAGGAAGGAAGGCAGGCAGGAAGGCAGGAAGGAAGGGAGGAAGGAAGGAAGGCAGAAGGAAGGAAGGAAGGAAGGAAGGCAGGCAGGCAGGAAGGAAGGAAGGCAGGCAGACAGGCAGGAAGGAAGGAAGAAGGAAGGCAGGCAGGAAGGAAGGAAGGAAGGCAGGCAGGAAGGCAGGCAGGAAGGCAGGCAGGCAGGCAGGAAGGCAGGCAGGAAGGCAGGCAGGAAGGAAGGAAGGAAGGCAGGCAGGAAGGCAGGCAGGCAGGCAGGCAGGCAGGAAGGCAGGCAGGCAGGCAGGAAGGAAGGCAGGCAGGCAGGCAGGCAGGAAGGAAGGCAGGCAGGAAGGCAGGGCAGGCAGACAGGAAGGAAGGAAGGCAGGCAGGCAGGAAGGCAGGCAGCAGGCAGGAAGGAAGCAGGCAGGCAGGAAGGCAGGGGCAGGAAGGAAGGCAGGCAGGAAGGCAGGCAGGCAGGAAGGAAGGAAGGCAGGCAGGAAGGAGGGCAGGAAGGAAGGCAGGCAGGAAGGCAGGCAGGCAGGCAGCAGGCAGGAAGGCAGGCAGGCAGGCAGGCAGGAAGGCAGGCAGGCAGGCAGGAAGGAAGGCAGGCAGGAAGGCAGGCAGGCAGGCAGGAAGGAAGGCAAGGAAGGAAGGAAGGAAGGCAGGCAGGAAGGCAGGCAGGCAGGCAGGCAGGCAGGAAGGAAGGCAGGCAGGCAGGAAGGAAGGCAGGCAGGCAGGCAGGCAGGCAGGAAGGAAGGAAGGCAGGCAGGCAGGAAGGAAGGAAGGCAGGCAGGCAGGAAGGAAGGCAGGCAGGCAGGCAGGCAGGCAGGAAGGAAGGAAGGCAGGCAGGCAGGCAGGCAGGCAGGAAGGAAGGAAGGAAGGCAGGCAGGCAGGCAGGCAGGAAGGAAGGAAGGAAGGATGACAGGCAGGCAGGCAGGCAGGAAAGAAGGCAAACAGGAAGGAAGGAAGGCAGGGGCGGGCGGGCGGGCGGGCGGCAGGTAGGCGGGCAGGCAGGCGGGCGGGCAGGCAGGCAGGCAGGACAGACAGGCGGGCGGGCGGGCAGGCGGGCGGTGCAGGCAGGCAGGCGGACAGGGCAAGCAGGCAGACAGGTAGGCAGACAGGAGGTAGGTAACTAACT
>JADBJO010000652.1:108387-115887 GCA_016801955.1 Conus betulinus | reverse complement strand
CTTTTACACTTAAAGCAAAAAAGAAAAAGTCGGCTTATACACACACTAAGATGGCGAGAATTTATGTCGCCCAGCTAGCAGCATTCAGTCGGGACTGAAGTGATCTTTGTGCTTAAATGTAGGCTATGATCTTCTAACAACAACAACAACAACAACAACAAAATCCTATCTGCATCGCGTGATCCACTGGAAATGACAGTAAGAACAGCAATTATTTTCTGTTTCATTTTACCGAAACATGGTAGACATTATGACATTTCTTTACATGGAATATTCTAACATTTGTTTCCTTTTTGGATATCTCTTTATCTATCTATACCATACTGATATATCTTAAGCAAAGTCCGAATTCCTTTCGTCCCAAAATAAATAAAACTACGTACGTAGACTTTCTAATTCCCTTCCACTTCACGACAATTTTTTTTTCTGGTGAGGATTTCAGGTTTAAAGTTGCATTTGTTCGTTTCCCATGTCCAGCTGTTCAATTGTAGCTTTTTTTTTTTTTTTTTTAACATGCTTGTCGATTAAGCTACAAGATTTTAATCCTTTGATTTGAATTCTTTTTTTTTTTTAAATCACTGCTGTTTAGCAAACTGTCTGTCTAAACATTCAGTTATTACATCCGCTGTGGAAGTCGCATTGGCTCGCATTTTCGCTGGTGTTCGGATTATGCCTGTTCCGAGTTATCAGACAGGGATGACGCCTTCCATCACCACGCCCGTTGTTGAAACATTCACCGTTAAATCGCAGTGTCAGACTGCACTAGGTCAGAGACTTATTTGGGGAAATAAGTATCACAGAATCGTGAATCTATGGAAGAAGAAGGCTTTGAAAAGAACTGAATTGGGGGGGGGGGGGGGGGGGGGGGGGGGGGGGGGGGGGGGGAAGGCGGGGGGGGGGGGGGGGGGGGGGGGGGGACGGGAGAGAACTCCCAATTCAGAACACCGTTAAAGCAGACCTTAAAGGGCAGCATAATCCGATACTTTTCCAGGTTGTGTATTTCATGATGATTTGTGTTAGTAATATAGTGAAAATTATTGACACACACAAAGAGAGAGACAGGGACACACACACATACACACACACACACACACACATCACAGAGAGTGAGAGAGAGAAGTTGGGGGTGTTCTTGAATAACCTACCGCAGTACTCTCGCTCGCTCGCTCTGTCTCTCTGCCTGTTCAACACTACGCTACACCACACACACACACACTCACGGGAGCAAGCGCACGCGCGCGCGCGCGCACACACACAGGGAGGAGAGAGAGAGGAACACACACACACACACACACACACACACACACACACACGCACACACACACACACACAGCCATCCCAATCAAACCAGGATTGAAAAAACATATAGTCGTAATCAATGTGTATTTAAAACTACAACTTTTAATGAAAATAACTCAGTCAATCATTAGACTCACATGCCAACCGATCTTAGATTATTTCAAAAGACTTAATGTCGGTAAAAAACTAAATTCTTTCAAAGCTATACACATAGTATGTTCGTGTGTATATTTTTTTTTCAAGTGTAAAAGACTCTGACACGCAAGCCTTCTTCACTGCACGTCACAAATTGTAAATTCTTTGATTTTCACGTTTCCCGCCAACCATGATATCCGCCATGTCCACACATTTGTCCGCCGTGTTACGCAACAAATCAAGAAATGTTCAAGTAAATTAATCGCATCCCTTTAGTAGCATTTCTGTAAGCTATGTACGGAAGGAAGCGAGTAGAGCGTGAGTTAACATATCACAAGGAAAGAAGAAGCTCTATTAGTATCAGAACCACGTTTACGACGTGTTTCCAACATGCTCGCCAAGCAATGAGTGTCTTCAAACATCAATTTACCGAATCCGTGACCAACAAATCATCAACAGAATTTTGATTCATTCTTCTCAAAGAGCCAGCTCAAGAGAGCTTCCAGCTCTGCGTTAAAACTGACAGGATGGCACCGTCACAGAAGAGGTCTTCGCACCTCCTCATCCGTGTTAGTGCCAGTGGGCACTGAAGTTCTCGGACTTGTGTGCTGAAAATCCCGTGGACGTCTGAGAATCCTCCTCCTTGGCTCCGCCATCGCCAGCACACGGTTCTGCCCGAGTCTTCCCCGCCGTCCTGTGTCTGTGATGGGAAAGGTTTGAACGTGGATGCCAAGGACACGTTTGATGGCTTGAAAGAAGTTGACAGGTTTTGTTGTTGTTTTTTGAAAGGATCTCCCCTCTTTATTTTTGGTTCATTTTATTGTGTCTGTTTCATTTATTTATGTATTTTGCCTCATCGTTTTTCAATTCCAGTCAGTGACATCACCTCCACGCCGTTCATTCCGGCTTGTCGTACACAGTTTAGAAAACGAGGGGGATGGTAGTTACCGCCAAGGACACAGACAGAGTGCAAGACACGACACACTTGGCGGTAACTAACCCCCTCTTTTTCTCAATTTTGCTTCATTTTCTGCCCTCAGTCACTCCGTTTTTAACTTGTCGTACACAGTCATAACCCGGCTTGTTCCGCCGCAGACCTGGCACCAGTAATCCAGATAGAGGTGCCAATATCAGCTCGTCATGAGGCAACCCACCAGAGGAGACACTGCACTGCTGCGGAGCCACTTCGGTGGCGTTCACGGGTGCCTGTTCTGACCCAACACACGCAGAATGTTACCTACTATGTCTCCTTGTCAAAGGAAATCTTAAGCGAGACGGGAAAGCGTCCACAGTAAAAAAAAAAAAAAAAAAAAAAAAGGAGAAAAAAAAAAAAGAAAAAGAAAAAAAAAAAGAAGAAAACAAATAATTTTGTGTACTACTACACGTATCTCCAAACTTAGGCTGATTGCTGTACCATTTCACTTTGCACACATGCGGACACGTGGCAAACATTATTTGTAATTAGTATTAAGAATACTTATATAAACGCTTATCCTCAGTTAGAAACCAAGCTCGAAGCGCTTTATAATCCACGCTGTCATTTACACAGCGGGCTGCCTACCTGGTAGAGCCGACTGATGAACTGCTTGCTGGCGTTCCATTCAGTCGCTTTCCCGCGTCATTCATCAAGACAGTTATTCAGCTTTATTTTTTTTTACTTTCCTTCATTCTTTCCATTTCCCACGCAGGATGCACGCTTTGTATAACGTGTCATTCATACCCAATGGCCAAAGTGGTCTCCTCTTCCGAAATTTGATGATGGGATTTTACTGTGCGTAAGATCACACACGGAATCTCGGTTTATACTCTCATTCCAAGGACTTTTCAGGTAATAGACTCAGAATCAATCTTATCTCCGAGTGAGACATTCTCCATATACGGAAAAGCCCAACGGTGATTCGAACCCACAACCTCAGGATCACCAGGACTACGAGTCCAGGGATGTACCACTTGAAGTATTCCGACCCCCGAAAACCCCCATTAGAAAAAAAAAAAAAAAAAAAAAAGTTCATGCGTGACGATATATCGGAGTTGACACATAGACATACTCGAATGTTTACTACTGAAGTCCAGCCAACCACACACAGCCTTTTCAAGACTATCAAAGACATGTATGGAAACAGTCACATCTTTAAGAATGGATACATCCCGAAAAACCAACAAACAACAAAAAGAAATAATGACATAGTATAAGTAAAAGTACCGAGATCGTAAAAGGATAAGAGCATACGCTGGTGTGAGAACGACAACCAGTCAATGACTTTCTCAGTCCCAGATATACAACATATGACAAAAACACACGAAAAGATAAAACAGGTAAACAGACACTGGAAAAAATGCAGCTCGTGTTCACTCCGGACAGTTACTGTACACAAATTTCACCACCAGATTGCTGGCTTGTCCTACACTGTGACCTGAAAAAAAAAAAACCCTAAGTTTTCAGAACAAAGACAGGAGAGCGGGCTTGGGTCCATAAAAGCAGAAAAACAGAGAACGACATTAAAGAAAAATGTTCTTTTAAGGCTGAGTGTTTCAGTTTCAGATTCATCAAGGAGGCGTCACTGCGTGCTGACTAGTCCATAAACGCTACACCACATTGGCTAAGTGTTGAGACCACACTACGCATGATTTGAAGCTGATGGACAAATGAATCAACAACAAAGGTGAGACAACTAAAGAAAAGGGTCTCGTGGCTACGACTCAGCGGATGTCTGACCTACGCATTAGCCCAACGCGCTGATCAGACCTTGAGTGCCTACCTACAAAAAAAAAAAAAAAAAAAAAAGGTAAGGCTGAGTGAAGGAGTGTGGCATTAAAAAAAGAAAGTTACTAACACAGAACATCCAGAAGGCGGGAGAGTTATCGGTACTGAAAGAGCTCCCAGCATTCCCATGGGTATCTAGAAAACTGAAAATAAGCACAAAAAAACAAACCAACCAACCAAGAGATCACCAAACCACAGAGGTACGCAGGTGAGGATTTGGAAGGGAGAGAGAATGGGGTACAGTCTAAGATCCGCCTTGTTTTCCTGGCATAGAGCATAAAAGTAACCTGCGCCATTACTGCAGTATTGCATTTTACTGTCAGTTCGTGTGTAGGGCTGGCACTACTTAAACATCGTCTGGTGTCCACAGTCGTAACAAATGGCTGATCAAAACAGGACTAAAAGTTGGCTATCTTAATGCGTGTCATCTCCTTAATAAACTGTGTGATGTGCCTTCTATGCTTTTTAACTCAGATGACCATTTTCACTGCTTCGGGTTTTCGGAATCTCGATTAACTAATTTAGTCTCGGATGATTTACTCATGATTCCGGGATATAGTCTCATTAGGAAAGATGCCAACAGTAAATTAGATACAGGTCTAGTTTGCTACATTCATCATACGATTAACTATAAACATATTAATACTTTTGACACAACACAACATCGAATGCTTATGGGTAGAGATACGTTTAAAAGGAACTAAGCCAATCCTAGTAGGATTTATATATAGGACCCGGATGAACGGGTGGGGGTGGTTTGACCGCTTCCAGTCCATGATGGACAAGGTTTCTATTTATTCAACTGATATTATTTTACTCGGTGACTTTAATATAGACTTGCTCAAACCTTACGACAAATGGAGAGATATTTACGAGTCTTATAACTTTGTTCAGTTAGTTAATACTCCGACCAGAATAACTTCACTATCTGAAACGCTCATTGATCACATCTATGTGATTAGCCCTGGGAATATCATCGAATCTTCCCGTTCCTGTTTATGGTTTAAGTGACCACTTTCCAATATGTTTAACGTGGTCTAAAAAAGGTATTAAAATCCCCAAATTCAGACATAAGTATATATCCTTTCGTAGTTATAAAGATTTTGTCTCTAATGACTCCTATGTGATTTGTGCATTGAACCTTTCTCTAATGTTTTCCAGCATACAGACCTGATAAAGCGCTTGAAGCTTGGTATGATACTTTTTATACTGTTTATGATAAACATGTTCCCAGTAAGACCAAGCGTGTTAAACCCGAGGGTAAGCCACCATGGCTGAACTCTGACATTGTCGCCGAAATTAAATTGCGTGATAACTTATTAGAGTCAACTGGTAAAGATTCTAACTTTAAGAAACAACGAAATAAGGTAACATCAATGAAAAGATATGCTCGTACGAAGTATTTTTCTGATCTTATATCGTTTAAGAAAGATACAAAACAGATTTGGGAAGCTATCAATCAATTGTCAGGTAAATCGTCTAAGCCAACAGCTCCTCTATCATTAGACTTATCTGCGGAAAATCTTAATAAAACATTTCACTTCTTTAGCAGAAAAAACTGTTAAGGTTAACCGTTCGAAAAGACAACGATTTGTTGGCTCTAAAGGAATATTGTGCCTCCAAACGATTAGATAACAATTTTAATTTCAAATTCATTAGTGTGCATGAGGTATACCGAGAGCTCAACTTACTGAAACAGTCTTCATGCAGAGGTTTAGATAACATTGATATCAAAATTTTGAAAATCTCCTCGCCTATCATTGCTGACAGTCTTACTTACATTTACAACTTGTGTATAGAGAAATGTTACTACCCTCAAGCGTTCAAAAAATGCAAAGGTATTGCCTTATTCAAATCAGGCGACTCAAACGACCCTTCAAATTACAGGCCCATATCAATTTTATCCAATTTATCTAAACCTTTGGAAAAACATCTCGAACGAAACATGCAGCCGCATTTAATTATAAATGATCTTCTTCATCCTAATCAAAGTGGCTTCAGAGAAAATCACTCCTGCCACACGGTACTAACAAGCCTAATTGAGCAGTGGCATTCTAATATAAATAATAATAATCTTACAGGTACTGTTTTCGTTGATTTTGCTAAAGCTTTTGATGTGATTGACCATGATCTTCTCCTTAGAAAACTAAAATTGTATGGGCTATCTGTAAAATCTGTCACTCTCATTTCTTCTTTCTTAACAAATAGAAGACAGATTGTTTTTTTCAGGATTCTGCGTCGTCAACCTCTATGCCAATAAATTCCGGTGTACCCCAAGGCTCTGTCCTTGGGCCTATTTTATTTACAATTTACATTAACGATCTTCCGTTGCATGTCTCCTCTTCGTGCGAACTCTTTGCTGACGACACTACTCTCCACAATACAGGTGCAAATACAGACATTGTATTAAACGACCTTCAGAGCGATATTATTAAACTTAGTGACTGGACAGAAACTAATAATATATGCCCTTCATCCAAAGAAATCTAAATTTATGTTAATTACAACACGTCAAAAGCGACAGAATATTAAAGGTATATTGAAAACATTGACCGTTTATGATCAAGCCATAGAACATATAACTTCACATAAATTACTTGGTATAACCATTGACAATAATTTATCCTGGTCGAATCATATTACAACTTTATCAAAGAAAATATCAAAAAAAAATTTTCAACTCTGTAGAATTAAACATTTTTTGGATCAGCATACTCGTAAATTATTTTTTCATGCTTACATTCAGACTGATCTTGACTATGCCTCAACCTGCTGGGATTCAGCTTGTAAAAGTAACTTAAAACTTTTGGAGAGACTATATAAACGATCTCTTAAAACTTATACTTCTTAAATCTTCTCTAGAATTAAATCATTATAAGGAATTAACATTCTTCCATTCCATCAGAAATGTTTATTCAACAAAGGAGTATTCATGTATAAGATTATGAATAATCTTGCACCAGATTATTTGCATGAACATTCTTAATGAGAATGTCCGTAATAAGAGTGCTATTTTTATCCCCCGTCCCAAGAACCAACCTTTTCATGTCATCCCTAACATACTCGGGTGGGAAATTATGGAACGAGATCCCTGCGAATATCAAAAACAAAACCAGTCTATCGTCCTTTAAAATGCTTTCCACAAGTACCTGATGGGACAGCTATGATTTGCTTCTTCTAAGTTTTCCGGAGTTGAAATGTGATCGTGTGAGAATGGGGATGGGGCATCTGTTTATGTTCTTCTTGTGGTATATTTTGGTGTTCTGGTGGGGGGAGGGTAGGGGGCGGCGGCGGCGAGTGTG
>JADBJO010000652.1:85887-100887 GCA_016801955.1 Conus betulinus | reverse complement strand
AACAACAACAAACAAACAAACAAAAAACCCACACATTACTCGTGCTCTTATGCTAAGAATTCGTTGTCGACTACCAGCAACCAACCACACACATTAACTCGTGCTTTTATCCTAAAGATTCGCTGTCAACTACCAACAACCATATACATTAACTCGTGCTCTTATACTAAAGATGCGCTGTCAGCTGCCAACAACCACGCACATTAACTCGTGCTCTTATGCTGAAAATTAGCTGTCGACTACCAGCAACCACACACATTAACTCATGCTCTTATACTAAGAATTCAATTGTCTACTACCAGCAATCACACACAAGAACTCCTGCTCGTATACCGAGACCGAGAATTCAACTGTCTTCTACCAGCAACCACACACCTTAACTCGTGCTATTATACTAAGAATTCAACTGTCTACTACCAACAACCACACACATTAACTTGTGCTTTCGTCCTTGCAGAACTCACTGTCGATGACTTTGACGCCTGTGTTGTCGGGGTCAATGACGGGCGGTGCCAGTGGCTTGCCCCTCTTGCCCTCCAGGACAGGAACCGTGTCCTCCTCCATTTTGCCCTGCAGTTCTGGCATCCGCCCTAAACTCTGACCTCTCTTCAGCCTTTCTCTCCTTCCTGCGGCTCTTTTCTTCCGCCTTTTCTTCAGCTTCTTTTCTCGTGAACCTGTCACTGTCACACCGCCTGTTGCCTTGATGGCCTCCTTCTTGAAGAATAAAGACAAGGCTTCTTGGATTCTGTCTATGGTCATTTTTGTCGTGGAGCTCTTATTCTTCCATGAAGCGGTGCTGGGTGTTTCTGCGAGTCCTTTAGGATGATGTCGGTGTGTTGAACTTCGTAGCTGCGTTTCATCGGGATATGGGGATTGAGAGGATACTTCTTCCAGTCCATTTTGCTGGAGGTTCTCTTGTGGTAAATTGCCATCGTTGTTGATTTCTTGTTGATTTTCTGTCTTTTGCTTGCCTTCCAATTCTTAAAATCCTGGGTGTCGATGGTCATCTTTCCGACTCCGTTGTCAATGCCCCTTGTTTGGATTTCGGTCATGAAGACCTCCTTGGGAAACCGACGGCTGTTGTTGCTTTTGAATTCTGTGTCATGGTGTTCACCTGGTGGCTGTCCACGTGACCTTTCGGCGCCATCTTGCTGACGTCTTCAGTGGCGACGTTCTTGTTTCTTTCTGACATCTTTTTCTTGATGCCCCCTCATCCAGAGACAGTGAGTCAAATTGATCTTTACGATCTCAATCGGTATGTCTCCTCTGAGGTTCTGGCCGAGTCCTTTTGAGACCTTGATGACATTATTTGGCAATGTCAGTCTGTGCCTGGGTCTTTTTGTCGGCCCTCATTTCTTGGAGCTGATCGTCATGGATCTCTAGTTTTGTACTGTTCAAATGAACACGCTGTGGAGTCTCCGTACAGTGGCTCACCCGTGTGTTGCTGGTATTCCTCTTCCTTTCGACCCCGGTGTGCAACTGGTCAGCAGTCAGGTTGTGCGGAAGCATGTTCTCCAGCTCAAAAGGCTGGTTGTCTGAAAGTACAGAACTGGTGCCGAGTTGTTCGAAATGTATTTCAAACTCGTCCGAAACGAAGAAATGAGTGAAGCAAAGAAAAAAAAAAAGTGGGAAAACTCTCCTTTTGCATACCGATGTACAATCATCGTACGTACATACATGCGTTAGTGTTCATGAATGATTCCAGCTTCTCGCTTTCTGTATACGCATACGCGTGTACATGCTGTGTAGTATGTATGTATGAAAACATGCGTGTGTATATGTGTTCGTGCGCGCGCGCGCGCGCGCGTGTGTGTGTGTGTGTTCGTGCGCGCGTGCATGTTTGTGTGTGTGTGTGTGTGGTGTGTGTGTGTGTGTGTGTGTGTGTGTTTGTGCGCGCGTGTGTGTGTGTTTTTGTGTGTTAGAAATTATGTTTTAATCATATGTGTGTGTATAAGTGGGGTGTGTGTGGATGTGTGCGTATTTCTATGTTGAGAATAACTTCATCGTGGTGACAGCCCTGAGAAGGCCCTTCGGAGTCGGCTGGGCTACAAGGACTCTGTGTGTGTGTGTGTGTGTGTGTGTGTGTGTGTGTGTGTGTGTGTGTGTGTGTGTGTGAGTGAGAGACAGACAGAGGAGAGAGAGAGAGAGAGAGAGAGAGAGAGAGAGAGAGAGAGAGTCTCAGTCCATGCCTATGTGCATTTTTTGTGTGCATGAGCGTCTGAATGTTCATGTGTGTATGTGTGTGTGTGTGTGTGTGTGTGGTGTGTGTGTGTGTGTGTGTGTGTGTGTGTGTGTGTGTGACAGTGTGAGTGTATATACGTGCATGTGTATGAGAGAGAGAGAGAGAGAGAGAGAGAGAGAGAGAGAGAGAGAGAGAGAGAGAGAGAGTGCGAGTGTGTGTGCTTTAAACCAGACATGACGAAACAGTTAATCCTAATCTATAATCCTGAGAACTCACCGGCTTTAACATTGACGCCTATGTTGTCTGGTCCAAACAGAGGGGATGCAGGAGGTAGGAACCCGGGTCTCAGTCCACCGCCTGTCAGCCCTTAAACCCCCCCTCCTCCTGTCCAGTACTATCATCTGCTCCCCCACCGCCTCTTCCCCTCAGCTTTCGCCGTCTTCTGGCTGTTCTCTTCCGCACCTTCTTCAGCTGTTTTATCTCGTGGACCTGTCACTTTGAATTCTCTCTTCGTGTGCTCCTTGAAGAACAAAGGTGAGGCCTCCCTTTGCTCTTGGTCTCTGTTCAAGGTCGTCTTCACTGTCCAGTTTCGGTCTTTGTTGAAGGTATGGGTGGGGTTTTCTTCGAGCCCGTTCCAGTGACGTCGCTGTTCTGGACTTTCTCGAAGTTGCTGCCTTTCATCGATTCGAGTGTAAAGTCCAATGGTTTCTTCCAGCCCAGTTTTCTTCGTTTGTTCTGATGGGGGAAGAGTCTCTTTGTTTGTCTTACTGACTTTGTGATTTTCATCTGCGCTCATGTTGAAGTTCCAGTCGTGGCTGATGATGTCCATCTTGCTGCCGTTGTTCCATATTTGGTCCTTGGTATATGAAGTCCCCTCTTAGAGGCTGGTCGCTGTCGTTGCCGTTTGAATCCTTCGTACTGGTAACCGACATCGACAAATCCTCACGTTTCTTGTTCATGATTTCATGGTTTTCTTTGTCTCGCAGTGCGGTATTGGTAAAGGGAACTTTAAGCACTATTTTGCTGGGGTCTGCAGCTGTGGCATCCTCGTTCACGTTCCTTTGTGGTGTGTTTTGTCTTGATTCCATTCAAAGACAGACACTGAGACAAGTTTATTCTTATGATCTCGATCTGTATGCCTCGTATGAGGTCCTTGATGGAACTTTTCGATTCCATGATGACCTCACTTTTCATCGTCCTCTCTTTCGAAGGTGCGGCGCTGCCGTTCATTTCCTTGCTTTCACGGCTTTCACGGCTGTTTCTTTCTTGTTTGATTCCGATGAAGTGACTGTTCTGTAGAGTGCTGGTGAAGTTCTTCATAATCGCCTTACCAGCGTTCCTCCTTCTTCGGACTCTTTTGGGCGATTTGCGGGCATCCAGTTTGTACTGGTAAATGCCGTCCATCAGCTCAAAGCGTTGATTTCCTGAAAGCACAGAATAGACAGAAACACTGGCTCCACAGAAATGCTCCGTTTCTTCAGCATGTGATTTTTTTTCATTATACTAACTCGTCTTCAGACTCAGTACAAGGTAAAGTGACGATTTACCGTGAAGCCCACCATACCATGGCAATGAGATGCGAGCTGGTGTGCATCCTACAGAAGTTAAATGTGCGTGTCATCATCTATGGGTGGAATTCTTTGTGGTTTTGGAATAGATGTAATGCTAGTGGTCAATGCCTCTGTGTGTGTGTGTGTGTGTGTGTGTGTGTGTGTGTGTGTGTGTGTGTGTGTGTGTGTGTGTGTGTGATCCGCGCGTTGTGTTTGTAGGTCTCATGCCCTATGTTTTTTTTTGCCCTATGTTTTTTTTTTTTTTTTTTTTGTTAGAGAATTGATTCCTAACACCAGTTTGAATTTTTGAGTTTGACTCCCTGTCTACAAAAGGCAAAATCCCACATCATTTGCAGTATCGGTCGAGTCATTTTGTTTGCAGCCTTGTGAATTGCGCAGGAACAACACGTGTTGTTTTGTTTCCCCGAAGTTGGAGTATGGCTGCCTTCATGGCGGTATAATAAAAAAAAAAACGGTCATGCACACAAAACTCCACTCCCTTTGTTAAGTAGATGGGATTAATCCTTGCCTGTCTATACAGGGAGTGTCCGGAGGAGTATCAGCCTGCGTACGCAGCAAGAAAGAAAGAAAAGAAACACGTGTGGTGACGAGTGCTGCGAACCCCCCTTCAATCAAAGGATGCCTATGTATTGATTATGCCACTTAAACTTCAGTCAGTACGGGGCATGCTTTATGACAGCGCCTGGGGGTAGAACATAAAGCTACCACTGGCAATGGTCGATGATTTCGTTAGAAAAGTGAACCTGATGCTAGACAGCAGACATTGACAAAAACATGGCGAATTTGACCTCCGTCTGAACTGACATGAAGCTGATGTGCCGGGCAGCAGAACCACTGCCCTTGCAGTCGAGAGTCTACAGCCCCTGAGCGGGACCAGGATTATCAGATTGACAGTGACCGTGGGTGCTTAACCAGACCAGAATGTTGCTAAGAATTAGGAGCAACCAGTTCAAGCCTCCTTTGAAGAAGAAATGCAACGAAATGGCAAATCCCAAAGCTAGATCTTGCAATACAGAAAACAACACTGACCATGACTGTCACACGCTTGACCGTCTCGATGATGACTTGCGTGGAGTACCTACTGAAACGAGACCTGTATACTGTTGAACTTCCAGGACGTTTGCTGGACTGATTTCTGGTATTATCAATGAAGGATTGACAAGGGTTTAGTGGGTGCCTTCCAACAAAGATGGAAGAAGAAGAAGAAGAAGATGATCATGATCATGATCATGATGATCACAAAGAAGAAGAAGAAGAGGAGGGAGGAGGAGGAGGAGGAGGAGGTAGAAAAAGAAGAAGAAAAAAAGAAGAAGAAGAAGAAGCAGAAGAAGAAGAAGAAGAAAAAAAAAAGATCATGATCATGATGATGATGATGATGATGATGATGATGATGATGATGATGATGATGATGATGAAGAAGAAGAAGAAGAAGAAGAAGAGAAGATGATCATGGTGATAATGATGGTGATGATGATGATGATGATGATGACGAAGAAGAAGAAGAAGAAGAAGAAGAAGAAGAAGAAGAAGAAGAAGAAGAAGAAGAAGAAGAAGAAGAAACAACACATCAGACGTAAAAAACAGATTTGCAGGCCTACAAATCAGCGAAGTCATTTTTGCTACCTGCTCGATGGATGTGTCTCCTTCCTGAATGCTGCTGTCAGACGTATTGATCACCATGGGCCATGACTCAGACAAAGCACCCACCCTACACTCTCTCACCCACCCTTCACTCTCTCACCCACCCTACACTCTCTGTCTTCACAACTGGTTGCGCCTCTGATAAACACAGTAAAGATTGTGGTACCACAATGAATCATACTAGCTTGTTGTTTTTGGCTCCCTTAAGCCCGTGAATATAAATGTCCAGGTATGGATGAACACGGATGTATGTCCATACTAGGGTGAATACCGACTTGGAGACTGTAATGGTCAGTTGCCCTTTGTGGAAATGGTGAATGACGATTTTTTTTCCCAACGGCTACGAGGTTTGGAGGAACACGGATGTTCAGCCATGCAGGGATGAACATCGACTTAGAGACTGTGACAGTCACGTTGCCCACCCTTGGCAATGAGAAAAAAACAATTTCCCCCCTTTAAGTACGAGAAACTGGCACTTTTGATCAGTGAAGTATTCAAACGCATTGGAGAAAAAGACTTATTTTATTTCTGATGTTACATATTGACATTATCAGTTCTGATACTACATATTGACATTCACTGGTCTCACCACAGTGTGGATAATAAACCACCATGAATGGGAGACGCATGTGATTTCTTTTTTTCCCTATTTTCTCCCCCCAGGATTAACTGACGGCAGAGGTGGCATTCAGCAGAAATTTTGCGACAGTTTTTGCTTTCTTATTGTTTTTTTTTCACCACCCACAGAGTTTTAAAAGACTAGGAGTTCTTCCCCTTTGCTCTCTCCCAAAGTGACACTGAAGTGTAGAATGTCATACCTTTCTCACAAAGCAGGACTCGTGTTCCACGATCTGCTGAATGAAGAGTTTAAAGTTGACTAACAGTGAAATCTTACACGTTTGGCTTGCATTGGCAAACTAAAAGCAGCCCATGTATTGTTTAGAACCCCGTTTTTCAGTTTAAATTTGCAGCCGTGCTGGCCAGCAATGACATAAATATTCGGACATTTTTTATCTGCACAATTCCACCAGGAGTGCCAGCCAGGCGGGAAATGCAACCGCTGTTTGATTTCATCACCGTTGATCACATGAACATGCTTTTGCTGAACTTTATCACATACATTTGAAAAACAGCAAATCGAAAGTCTTAAGTGCTTCGTGGGGAAAATTCGTGTAAATTTCTTCTGTTTGACATAATTTGCATAATATCTGTGAAAGTTGTGGATTATGGAGAACGAAACTGTTGTGTAAGTATATTGCAAGGAACTAATACCCTGTATTCCTGTTCATCTTTTATAAGACTATCCTCTGGTTTAACTCCATTCCTGAAAACCAAAACAGGACACAAACAAAAACGAACGAATTCTGTACGGTGTGAAAAAAGCTAGAAAAAATGGGTCCAATTCAACAAGACCTACGCCAGAGAGACGTAGCTTTATTTGCATACACTGTATTTGGAAATCTGCAAGGGTGGTCATCTGTGTTAGAGCTCACATTCAATAAGAGTTACCCGCTGTCTTTACACGACAAATGGCGCTGGTTGGCACGTCCGAAGCAAATTAGTCCGATCAGTCAGTGTAACAGTTACATCAGAGGGAAAATGCCACAATATATGTGAAACGGTACGCCTGTAATGCGTGCAGTCGATATCCCGATTGCTTTTCTCGCATGAGCTTGAAATCAAATATTCGAGTCTTTAGATCTATGAGCTTGGCCTATGAACTAAGAAAAAGGTAAATCTACTTGAACTAGAGAGACCTGTCATCTTCCCCCGACCCCCCCCCCCCCCCCCCCCCCCCCCTTTTTTTTTTTTTTTTTTTTTTCTCTTCCTTCTCCGGAATCGGTCTAATTTGCCCCATTAGTCTGCTAAACAGTTCAATCAAGAGAGAGAGAGAGAGAGGGGGGGGGGGGGGGGGGGGGGGGAGGGGGATGCCAAAACATAGGTGTGAAACGATGCCCTGTAATACAGACACTGTGCGACAAACAGTTGGACTTCGCTTATCATTAGCTTCATCAGTCGATTCAGATCTGCGTGTCTTGGGTTTAACGTGACGTTTTTTACCAAATGACGGATGCACACATGACGTACTGATCTGGACCCGCCAACTGAGAAAAGGTAACTCTGTTTGCAATGGAAAAGACAGGCGTCATCTTCCCTTGATTAAAAAAAAAATCGAAACAGAGTTCTTATAACAAGATTTATAAAGTGAGTTACATGTCCTCTTCGCTCCATGTAAATTCATCGCTCCGAAAGGAATGTCATTAAAACTAGGCGTCCTTTTAAGTCATAGCTTCTGTGTCCAGACTTTTCAGAAGATCGTCGGTATACACTCCATTTCGTTTTACGTGGCTCGTTACAATTCCGTTTAAAACTGCACCTTCCTTACGTAAACCGAGCTGAATTAAGTTAAGACCAGGTACTCTCCAGTCTATTCCTTGTGTAAAATGCTTGCCTGTGTGTGCAACAATACTAAGGGGAACCGTGTTTTTACTGCTGACAAAATGTTCCTGCTACAGAAGGGATGCAGTTGATTTCACCTGAAAGATAACACAGACCAGTCTATCATTTGTTTTTTGTTTTTTTTTAACTTCAAACGCACACTGCTAGACCCAAACCAACTTTTGCAGCTTTGTTAATAATGTATTAAGGTAACTATCCGTTTTGGACAATATTCGTGACTATTGGTGAAGTGAACCAGTGTCACAATCCTTAACCACCTTAACAGCAATACTATAATAGCTAGATGCAGAAGAAGAGGAGGAGGAGGAGGAGGAGGAGGAGGAGGAGAGGAAGAAGAAGAAGAAGAAAGCTTAGAAAATGAGAAAAAAGTGGATTATCGAAGTATCAGAAAGTTTCATATATCACAGCCGAAGGAGGAGGACGACAGCAGCAATATCAAAACGACAACAACAACAACAACAACAGACAAACAAACAAAAAAGAAGAACCACAACCCTGCTCCGCCTTCCCTGCCTCCACCCCCCCCCCCCCCCTGCCCCCCCACCCCCCCCCAACCCCCCAAAAAAAAAAAAAAAGAAAAGAAGCTCTCTGGCCTCACCCCCTCTAAACAATAACGGCAGTAAGGAAGAAGCAATACAACAACAACAACAACAACAAAATACAACAACAACAAAGGTCCGTCCCTTAAAAACAGCCAACCTTGCTACGTACTGAACTGTGGTGCAATCCATCCGGCTTTAGCAGAGAAGACACTTCGAGGTTCGCTCGGCATGCCTTCATTGACCATATCTGGAACAGAAAAAAAAAAAAAAAAAAGAATGACAGAGGAAAGCGAGAGCGAAAGACTGAAGCCACATGTGGCCCCACCTGATGGAACTGCAAGAATTACCGTAGGGGTCGACAGGGTTTCTGTGGTGACCTGCGGATGCGCCCAACACCGTGGACTGAACGGAGAAGAGCGCTATCTTTCATGTACGCTTAAGTCACTCAACTCCTTACTTTTTCTTCTCTGTTTAGTCTTTTGTTGGCTTTTTTTTTCGTCTCTTTCATGGCTTTTTTTGTTTCGTCTCTTTCATGGCTTTTTTGTTTTGTCTCTTTGATGGCTTCTTTCTTTTGTCTCTTTCATGGCTGTTTTATTTCGTCTCTTACATGGCTTCTTTATCTCTTTCATGACTTCTTTATTTCGTCTCTTTCATGACTACTTTGTTTTGTCTCTTTCATGGCTTCTTTGTTACGTCGTCTTTTCATGACTACTTTGTTTTGCCTCTTTCATGACTACTTTGTTTTGCCTCCTTCACGGCTTCTTTGTTACGTCTCTTTCATGACTACTTTGTTTTTGCCTCTTTCATCTTTCATGACTCTTTCATGACTTTTGTTACGTCTCTTTCATGACTACTTTGTTTTGCCTCTTTCGTGACTTCTTTGTTTTGTCTCCTTCACGGCTTCTTAAATGTTTCATTTCTTTCATGGCTTCTTTGTTTCGTCTCTTTCACGGTTTCTTTGTCTCTTTCATGGTTTTTTGATTGTTATCTTTCATGGATTCTTTGTTTCGTCTCCTTCACGCCTTCTTTGTTTCGTCTCTTTTATGGGTTCTTTGTTTCGTCTATTTCATGGCTTCTTTGTTTTATTTCTTTTATGGCTTCTTTGTTGTGTCCATTTCATGGCCATGGAAGATACGAAACAAACAAACAACAACAACAACGAAAGCGAAGACTTCAATGACTACAGCGCACATGAAAGCTCTCTGCTTCTCCGCTCAGTCCGGCGTGTAGGAGGTAGTCCGCAGCTCACCGCAGAAACCCTGTCGACCCCTACAGTTTTTTTTTTTTTTTTTTTTTTTTTTCTTGGAGTTCCAACGGACTGGGCCATGTGTGGTGGTGCCTCATGGCATTGACATAAGTAACACGACGGCAAAACGTGGGCACCCAGCGTCGGAGCGCCAGTGCCACACGGGGCATTCACTCTCTTCAAGAGATCTTGTACAGTCTGCAGAAACGGTGGTAACCGAACAGTCGAAAAAGAGCGCACACCCACTTAAAAGCGCACAAATTTGCATGTTAAGAAGGCCGCGTTTACATGCTGTTTTACGCACAGTCAAAAATAGCTCGTTTTCATGTCACACATTCATTCATTATATGTGTATGTGTGCCTGTGTTTGTGAGTGGGTTGGTGGGGTTAGGGTTGGGGGGAATGGAGTGTCAGACAAATACACTGACAGACAGACAGACAGGTAAACCAACAGGCAGGCAGGCAGGCAGACAGACAGACAGACAAAGACATTTAGAGACATAAAGACAGGAAAAGGGTAGACTTACAGAGGCACAGAGAGAGAGAGAGAGAGAGAGAGAGAGAGAGACAGAGACAGAGAAGAGAGAGAAAAAAAAAGACAGACATACAGACAGACAGACAGAGAACAAGAGAGACAGACGGATAGACAGATAGACGGACAGACAGAGGAAAAAAAGAGAGAGAGACACACAGACACAGAGATAGAGAGAGAGAAAGAGAGAGAGAGAGAGAGAGAGAGAGAGAGAGAGAGAGAGAGAGGAGAGATCGAGGCGGTCAGTGGAGACACTTCTACACTCATTTCCAGTCATGCCCCCTCCTCACCCACAGTGTCCCAGGCGGTGAAGGTCTTGACAGTCTCTCTGTCCAGCTCCGGCGTGCCCACACACTGCGTTTTGTCGTAGCGGGCATTTTGACGGGGGTCACCCATGCAGGGGATGTTGCAGTAGCTGGCGGAGACACGGTACGACATGTCGTACGCCTCTTGTCGCTTCTTGCCGCAGCAGCACTCATCCGTCGACTGCAGGGTCAGCCCACACCACACACGACGACGAACGAACCGCACGTCCACACACACACACACACACACACACACACACAACACACACACACGAGCGCATTTGAAGAGATTTGGCTGCAACCTGGTTAATGTATAAATATTCTCCACATGTACACTTATACACATGTCTTTTTATTTCTCTTTCCTCTCTTTACATATACGCGCGCGCGCGCGCACACACACACACACACACACACACACACACACACGCATACACATACACACACACACGCGCGTACACACACGCACGCATACACACAAACACCACACACACACACACACACACACACACACACACACACACACACACACCACACACACCAACGACCTTCCTTCTTACTCTGTCTCTCATCCTTCCTTAGAGCTACGCAGAAAGCTGAGAGAGAGAGAGAGAGAGAGAGAGAGACAGACAGACAGACAGACAGACAAGGACAGACAGGGACAAAAAGACAGACAGAACAGACACAATCAGGCAGAGAGAGAGAGAGAGAGAGAGAGAGAGAGAGAGAGAGAGAGAGAGGTGCAATGTAAATCGACCTTTTGTTCAATCTGAACTTTTAAAAAAAAGACATTGCAGAGCTTTACCATAACCTTGAAATGAGAGAGAGAGAGAGAGAGAGAGAGAGAGAGAGAGAGAGAGAGAGAGAGAGCCAAAGACACACAGATAGACAAACAGAGACAGATAAACAGATAGGCTGACAGCGAGAGCGAACACACACACACACACACACAGAGAGAGAGAGAGAGAGAGAGATAGAGAGAGAGAGAGACAGAGAGAGAGAGAGGAGAGAGAATGTAAACTTGTAAATCTATGGTCAACATGAACTTGAAAAAACAAAAAATCAGAATGTTATCACATTCTAAGAGTAATAGAGAGAGAGACAGACTGACAGACAGACACACACAAAAACATACATAGACTGACAGATAAACAGACATACAAACAGACTGACTGACAGACAGACAGACAGACAGAGGCGGGCAGAGAGAGTTAGCGTAAGCGTTAGTTAGGAACTACTCTGGATCCCTCCCAACCCCCGCCATCCCCACCCTCACTTCCCTCCCCCGACTGACCATCAAGACGCTGACTTCCATCTGCTCAAACTTGCGGCCTGATTGACAGTACAGGGCACACAGCTGGGCCGTCATGCGAGGCGATCTCAGCACGGGCTTGTAGCGCTGCTTGGGACAGGCGAACGGTAGGGACCTCATTCGGAAGCAGCCTATGTGCCCTGCACACCCCCAACAACAACAGCAGCAGCTGTAGCCTTCCTTCCTTCCTTTCCTTTCTTGGTTGTGAAAGCCTCATCAGTATCCAGCCAGTCTCCTCCATAATTACAGTCTGAACAAATCTACCCCACTGACTTTCAAAAACCCCCATGAGTCAATTTGTGTGTTCGGGGGAAAAAAACAAATTCCGGGATTAACTTCTGAGGAGAGCTAGACAGCAAAAGGTTTTAAAAGAATGTACCCCTCCCTCTCACCATCCCCCCCCCCCCCCCCCCCCCCCCCCATTCCCACTTCCCTAAGACAAGTGTTATGGCCCTGACCTCCTCACATGTTCAGAGGGCCGGGCCGTATCCAAGTCATGACTCCTAAATGCCCTTCTGCTGTCAGAGTTTGTTCTTTTTTCCTCTCAGCGCTGCCGGGATTCCAACCTGCAACTTCTGGACGAAGAACGTCTCAAGACATTGCCTTCATGATGATGATAATAGATGATGATGATGATGGTGATGATGATGATGACGATGACGATGACGATGATAATGATGCCGATGATGATGATGATGATGAATATGATGATGACGACTTTATTATTACTATCATTTTCATCATCATCATTATCATCATCATTATTATTCTTCAATTCATTTTGAGTTCGCACCTTAAATGCTGTTTGTTGACTTGTTCAAACAATTTTCTATCATTGCGCCCAAAACATGGCGTTTGCTGACTCCTTCAAACGCTTTTTTTTTTTATTTTTAAGGTTTAAAATGAAGAACTTATCTTGATATGGAGAGACAATACTTTCAGTGTTGTTCAAGTAAACAGGCTGTGTTCCATTCTCAAGATAAAATCGAAAGGACGAGAGTACTGCGGGTAGGAAGGAGAGCGGGGGTGTGGGAGGGGAAGGCTGAACATGCACGCCCAGTGTTAAATATGCTTTAGTCCATACTATCAACGGATTTTAATGTAATCGAGAAAAACA
Source organism: Conus betulinus (assembly GCA_016801955.1). Taxonomy (NCBI): domain Eukaryota; kingdom Metazoa; phylum Mollusca; class Gastropoda; order Neogastropoda; family Conidae; genus Conus; species Conus betulinus. The sequence continues at coordinate 87,979 of JADBJO010000652.1, read as the reverse complement.
ATACTGGCATTTCTGCTGTGATTAGTTGCAGGTAACCACGTGTCGCAGAACGAGCTAAGGCAATACAGCATAGGTGATGACGGTTGAGAACCAGACTGCATGAGGTGGAGGAGTTACTGATGATGTTTCACGTGCTAGATTAGGTCTCAAGAGGGTCTAAACACATTCGATGGAAGACAGCTGTTGCTACCATTGCTTAAACCTAGAAAATCTCTTGACTTTGGTCGAATGATATATAGAACACACACGGGGAAAATGTTTTGGTCAAGGCATAAACTGCAAGCATACGTCAGATCATCCATTATGTAGGGCACAGCAAGTGTAAGGATGGAAGCATTGACATTGTCTGGAGCCTCAGATTCTTTCATTTCGTCGATTCCAAATTAAAGAAGCACTTCATACAACAGCAAGCGACGGAATGGTAAATGAATCTGTAGCCTTTCATCGATCGAGCGGAGAGCGGCGGGTGGGTGTTTCATTGCAATCCAAAGAAGGAAATTGGCTTTTTCTTTCGGTGCCAGTTCAGTTAAATCTACAAAACGATTTTTGAAGGTGTTAACTGGCCACGTAGATGCAGCGGTATCTGATTTCGTTTCTGAATTGTCTGTAATTTCATGGGACAGCACGCTATAATGACTCTAGGTCCCTGCTAACATTTTTCAAGCTTCTTAGGATACTCTGGTTTTGTCTTTTTGACTGATTATGATACTCTGCTTTCTCTTTTTTTTGTTTTTTTTTTTTTGTTTTTTTCTATTTGCTGCTTTTCAGCAATTGGCACAGCTCTTAGTGCCACTGCAGTCGTAATGTTTTGTGTATGCCGATTCGGAAGGAACTATCTGACTCTTTTTTCAATATGGGGCATATCTATCGACGACTGAGAAAAATGTCTCGTATCAGACAGCAAACGCCACATTTCAATTTATATAATTAATGGCAAAGGAGAACGGAGCTACGATCGAGTCGCGGGGAAAAATTCTGCTGAAATTGGTAAAGAAACCATTTTGTGTTTACGACACTTACAATGTTGCTTGGGAAGTTTACAAAATCATGTCGTTGTACACATTATGGCACACTGATCAGTCCTGTCTTTGATATGGACTGCAACATATCACACCATATCTTATCACTCGAGAAAACAGGATATAGTAATGTTTGAAGAAATGTTACTGATTTTGGTTGAACTACCAGTAAACTGATGCAAGCGCAAGGGAGAAGGAGCTGCACCCCCGGCAGGCTGGCATCTTAACAAATCGACATTACAATCAGCTAGAGTCAATGTCATGTCATACTGTTGATGGCCCAGCCCATTACTTCTTTGGGCTTTCCTCCAGTCAGTCAGTGCCTCGCACAGTTCTTTTCAAACATTTGTTAACACGTAAAAACTGCTTTAGAATTTCCCCCTTAAAATCTTAGATCAAATGGCAGGTATTTATCTCTTTCACAAACCCAGAATCCACATCTGGTGGAACATCTCAGACAAGATTTCTTTTATTGAGTTTCCTGCAAAGCGTTTATGTCTAGTATCACGTAAATCCCAATAGTCTGAAGACGCATACTTTGTTGTGAGCGGTACGTTACCTGGAAAACACACTGGAGTTTCTTCACCTTTTGTCTTTCAAGAGATACAAGTGGTGTAAAAAGACTGGCCTGTGTGTAACAGGCAAAAACCCTGTCTTCAGCGGCACAGTGGCAGATGGTAAAAACTCAATGGAGTCTGGATGGATTTGAAGAGTTTTTTACCCATCTGCGTATCTAGTCCTCTCGCCAGAGGTCTGTGACATATCTGAACTTTGCGTTTTAGATCGGTGTAAGTAAGGGACAGAAAACTGCACAACTCTTTATTTGTGTCTTTTCTTGGCAAGTTGCACAGCCGTCTCATTGCCACCAGTGCCGGCATGACCGGGAATCCCAAACATTATGACCATCTGATTTCAGTATTCAGTGTGTTTGAGGTTACGGCCAACAATGGCCCACAAACCAGAACAGGGAGTCAGGACGTCATGAGAAGCTCTTCAGATCTCGAGGCCATCTACAGTGCCAGGACCAACGTTGTGAGCTCAGCAGTGTAGATGGAACTGTCGGATGAAATGTG
>JADBJO010000652.1:80887-83387 GCA_016801955.1 Conus betulinus | reverse complement strand
GAGAGAGAGAGAGAGAGAGAGAGAGAGAGAGAGAGAGAGAGAGAGAGAGACAGACAGACAGACAGACAGACAGACAGTGTAACAGAGACAGACAGAGACAGTCTGACAGACAACACACACACACACACATAGAGGCAGACAGACAGAGAAACACACACACCACACACACACACACACACACACACAGAGAGAGAGAGAGAGAGAGAGAGAGAGAGACAGAGACAGAGACACAGAGAGAGAGACAGAGAGAGAGAGAGAGAGACAGAGAAAGAGGGACGCAGACAGAATCAGTGCCAGCAGCAGTGTTCTCCTCTCCCCCCCTGGTGCCCCACCTGTCTGGTAGATGGACATGGCGGCCAGGCCACCGCAGCGCTGGCGGCAGTTCCCCCGGCAAGGTCTGAAGCAGAACTCATCCCTCCGCAGCACCAGACCCCGTGTGTGGGAGCCACAGTAGCACACCGAGCTTCTCTGGCGGCGACAAGACGGTACCAGTCGACAGGCAGCATCGACACGCAGAAAGGATGTTCTCAACCAGCAGCAGCAGCAGCAAAATATAACAGGCACCACAGAAGACAATGCTAAGTGTTGCATTCGAAAGACACGAGATTCCCCCCCCCCCCCCCCCCCCCCCCCCCCCCCCCCCCCCCCCCCCCCCCCCCCCCCCCCCCCCCCCCCCCCCCCCCCCCCAAAAAAAAAATAATAACGACACACACACACACACACACACACACACACACTTTTAAGTGCTCGGGATATGGTGGTGGGGAAGTTAAGCAATTGTTTTTTTTTTTTAAAGGGAAATTTCCTTTTTTCATGTGCCTTTTGTCTGCAAGTGTACTAGATGAACGGTTATTGCAGCCCTCATTAGTCTGGAATCACGTGCATGCACCTGTTTCGCTAGGGAAGAAGACGTTTCCTGTCTTTTTTTTTTTAATTGGCTGTTTGTGTCTCTATACGTCCTTTCTTAGACAATGTCCTTTCTTAGACAAACGAGAAAAAAGCTTTCATCTTCAAGACTCACATTTGGCATAATGTTAAATCCACTACGGGAATTTAAGTACAGGTCTAATGACAGGGAGGAAAGTGTGCGAGTGTATTTAATAGCTTCTTGATCTATAATCGAAGTGTTAGCTTGCTTGTGCGACGGTGTGTGTGTGTGTGTGTGTGTGTGTGTGTGTGTGTGTGTACAACTCTTCTCTTCTAAATGTTTTAAAAAAAAAAAAACTACCCGGATTACTCACCAACAGACAAGCTTAGTTAATGGGTGTTATCACGTAAGTCTACTCCTAGATGAACTGCCAGCAAAGCACTGGCTGCAGGCAGACAGATTAACTTAGATCATAGTTACTAACAGGCAGACAGATTAGCTTAGATCATAGTTACTAACTCTTGAAACGCATAATTACCGCCATGGCAGCCATTTTGAATCTGAGGGCGAAGCACTTGTAGACACAGGAGTTGACGGACACACGATCCACTTTGGCTTTTTCAACGAAGGAGCCTCGATACCTGGTGGCCCTCGACTCGTTTGCCCGTGGGGAAATCATGCATCCCAAGTATTTCACCGGGATCACCACACCTTCACTCCCTGAAACTGCTCATCGGGTGAATCATGTGAAAACAAGTCTTATGCATAATCATGAAAAGTGAAACTACAGTAATTGAGTGTAGCAAACATGCAAATGTCAAGATGACGTCTCCATGTTCACTTCGCGCTCGTCTGTTCCAACACCAAGATTCGATTTATAACGTTTATGCCAATGTACTGCGCATGCGTTTGAACTTCCTACCGATTCGATGTCAATTGGTAACATATACGGTTCGGGTAAGGTTGATGGATTCAGATAAGGTTAGGGTTAGAGCAGGGATAAGGTTTGGATTAAAGTTAACTTAAGATGAGATTAGGGTTAGGATTTGGATTAGAGTGAGGTTAGGGCATCTCCAGTATCCCAGTGCATGTAGCGTTAGGGGCGGCTGGCAGGAGAGTCCGGTTTCAGATGCGCAGAAAAGTGGAGGAGTAAACTTGACGTTTGCCTCGTACACATTCCACAACCCTCAAGACGGTTTTCTAGAAAGGCTGGGCATTTTCTTTTCCTGATTATTGTTGAATCTTACGAGAGTTCTTTCCATGATGAAGACGTGGCTGAATAAATGATTTGTTCAACATGAAAAAGATACCAGATAGGAAAGGGTGCATGTGAGCAAAAATGCTGCTAGGTTATCGCTTCGTTGGAATAACTTTGTATCATCATTAGATCTAGTTGCTGCAGACGGAAATCTAAACAAATTTGACAAAAAATCATTTATAAGGCTCCGCCGAAAAACGTAGTCAAACGAATCACAAGACAATTCACATTCACAGCTCTCCTGTTTTGAAGCATTTATATCATTAACATCCCCATGCAATCAGTATGATTTTTTTTCTTTTTTTTTTTCACTAGGCTATATGAGAACCTTACAATTACACACTTTACTGTTATTTGAAATGCTTGTTAATCAT
>JADBJO010000652.1:65887-75887 GCA_016801955.1 Conus betulinus | reverse complement strand
CACTATCCACCGAGACAAAATGATCTCCCCGGGATTTATGTGGCTAAATACACACAAAATGTAAAGTTAAAAGATCACACACACACACACACACACACACACACTGACTGACTGACTGAAACCATTTACTGTCAGATTAACATAGTGTTGTACTGACACACACACACACACACACACACACACACACACACACACACACACACACACGTCAATAAAGCAACAACTCTCTAAACCAGGCTTGACCTGAAAGCGACGGCGTTACACTCTACTTTGTTTTCGCTGGCTGCTGAGATGAAAAGAGTTGGCCACACATAAGGGAAGACGAATTCCTGATCCATGCTGGATTTTGCCCATCAATCCGGCCTATCCCAGGTGGACGCAAGAGCGATGGTTTTGTGGGCCGACACTGAAGTCAAATTCAGGCCTCAGGGACAGAGATGGAGAGAGGTGTGTGTGCTATAGGAGTTCCAGCTTCCCCCCCACCCCCACCCTCCTCCCCCTACCTTCCTCGTTCCCCCGGCCGATGAATTCCAGTGTCTGTCCCACTAGCTATAAACGTCTCCCCCTTCTTTTACTTCCCTAACACTTCTTTACTTTTTTCTTCTGATTGATGGAGATTGTGTGTAAGTGACCATCTCCGCATTAACGTCCTCCTCATAACCCATGTTACTTGAGGATGTCAGCTTTTGAGCAGAAACTGACCAACATCCCTCACTCTTTTCCTCCTATCCCCCATCCCCGTACATTTTCCGACACATACACAAACACGCATGTAAGGACGCGTGCGCGCGCGCGTGGGCGCGCGCTTGCACACACACACACACACACACATGCACACACACATACGAACGCATACACACACGCACATACACACGCGCGCGCGCGCGCGCACACACTTTAACCACCTCACTCCCACCCCCATCCCTCCCGTTCACATCAAGGTTTTACCTGATAAGAAAAAAAAATCGCCGATTTTCCACCGTTACCCGTTACCCGCATCCCCCCCCCCCCCCCCCCCCCTCTTCCCCTCCTCATCGCTTCCCTGCAAAACATTCTTCCTCTTCAATCACCCCTCCGTCTGCTAACCACCCTCACAGACAGTCGGGATCTGCCCCAAGGCTTCACAAAGCTACAGGCACACAAAATTAGTGTTGACAGATAGCAGGACATCGCGTACTTAATTCGTCAGTACAGCTGTGTCGTCTTCTCTTTTGTTCTTTTTTTAGCTCTGTAAAGAGTCATTGTGAGACATTGTTATTATTATTATTATTATGAATACTTATATAGCGCCTATCCTCGGCTAGAGACCAAGCTCTAAGCGCTTTACAATCCACACTCATTTACATAACGGGTTGCTACCTGGGTAGTGCCGACTGGAAGAGCTGCCAGCTGGCGCTTCATTCAGTCGTTTTCCATGTCATCCAGTCAATAGTGTTCAATATCGTTCACTCAGTTTCCATACTTCCTTCATTCTTTCCATCTCACGCAGGGTGCATGCTATGTGTAACGTGCCATCCATACCAACGGCCAAACTGGCCTTCTCTTCCGAAAGTTGGTGATGGGATTTTACGTGTGTGCAAGATGTAATTCGTGCGTTCACACACGGAACCTCGGTTTATAGTCTCATTCGAAGGACTGTATGGGAAATGGTGTCAAAACCAATGTTAACTCTGAGGAAAAAAATCCCCCTGTGCTGAAACGGCCTGGAAGACATGAGACTGAAGAACAATTCACCGGGCTCTTCAAGTTAAATCTGTAGTGTGTCAGAGTTCGAGTGTCTGCAGATGTTTTCCCTGTCCATTCTTGCAATGTTGTCAGTTCATAATTTTTCTACCCCCCCCCCAACCCCTATCAACTGTTCCCGGCAGGAATTCCAGGCATTCTAGATACGTGCCTTCCTCCCTCCCTCAGCCGACGAGTTCCGACCTTGTCTTACTACCCCTTCCAGTCCTTGTCTTACTACCCCTACCCCCCCTCCACCCCCTACCCCCTTTTCACTCATTTCCCCCCCCCCCACTCACGATCCCCCCCCCCCCCCCCCCCCCCCCCCCCCCCCCCCCTGCACTTGGCGATGATGTGGACAGACTGACCATTATCCCTCCCATCACCACGCTTCTCATACGCCTGTTCGTTCCTACTGTTTTCAGCTTTGAGTAGAAACTGCCCGACTCCTCTCACCCCCCCCCCCCACGCCACCTCTCCAGCCCCCTCACTCCTTACCGCTCACCTGCACACATTTTTACTTTCCCCACCCCCCCTTTTACTGTTTTCCAACCAGTCATCAGAGCTTTAACTGATTGATTTTACACACACACACACACACACACACACAAACCTGACCCCCTTCCCCTCCCTCTTTCCTGCTTCCTCCTCCAAGCCCCCCATCCCCACCCCCAACCTCAACCCACCCCAACATTTCCCTTCCTTAGTTACCCCCCCCCCCCCCCCCCCCCCCCCCCCCCCCCCCCCCCCCCCCCCCCCCCCCCCCCCGACAACCACCTTGCTAGACAACCTGATCTTCCCCTCAGGGTTATGCAAAGCCAACCGATACCACTGAAATGGAGAGAGATAGATCACAAGAGGACGCAGACGAAGGTCAACAAAAGTGAATCACGGCTGAACCTGGGCCTGGCCAGGAGTCGCCGGCATTACAATCTACTTTGTTGTCACTGGCTGCCGACATAGGAAGAGCTTTTTGATGGTGGGAGAGAGAATACGGTGAGGGTTGCCGCCCCTAGTTTCTGAGATGTCTGTGTCTATTTGAGAGAGAGAGAGAGAGAGAGAGAGAGACAGAGAGACAGAGAGACAGAGACAGAGAGAGACAGAGAGACAGACAGAGAGAATGTGTGTGTGTGTGTGTGTGTGTGTGTGTGTGTGTGTGTGGTGTGTGTGTGTGTGTGTGCGTACAGAACTGCGTGCGTGCGCTGTATGTTTTTATCATCGCGATCTTTATTTATCTCATCACTATCATAATGAAAATCTCTTTCGTTCACGTGTATCTCCCTTTAGCATAAGCACACCGTTTTGTATAATAGTCTTATTGCTATTTTGTTCCTTTGGCCGTTCAGGCTCGAAAGATTTCTTTTTAGTATTGCAATATGAATTAGGCATGTAAGGGAACGGTTTTTGTTGAATACATTTATCGTTTCTTTTCTTGTAAAGGAGTCACTGGGTCCTGATGAGGCTTGAATTAATACAAGGAATCAGTGGTCAGGTGTCCAGTATGGCCTTGAAGGAAGGTCAAGAATCGTTGGTATAATGTGCTAAACGACTGTTGCATATCATGACGTTTTTTTTGTCTGACCTTTGGGGAAAAAGGTCAAGACTGGTAAGGTATATATATATATATATATATATATATATATATATATATATATATATATGCAGTAGTTGAATATCATGAATATCATGACTTCTCCGTTGACCTTGACTTCTCTGTTGACCCTGAAAGGTCACGGCTATTGGATAGCCTTCCTTTACGGAAACTATACGTCATAAAGTTTTTGCGTGACCTTTAAACAAGGTCAACGTTATTACAATAGATATGTTATAAAGAACTTGAATATAACAGAACTGGTGATAAATCACTTTTGCAACTCTAAGACTTTTTTTTTTTTTTTTTTCTTATTTTCTTTTCTTTTTTTTTTTTTTTTTTTTTTCTTTCTTTCTTTTCTTTTTTTTTTTTTTTTGAGTCGTTTCCGTGAAAACGACTATAATAGGATGAGGTAAGATAAGGTAACATTCCTTATAACCCAGTAGACCGCATATTAGGGCTGTCACCGCGTTGAAGTCAATTCAAGTCATTAAAAAGAAATTCACACATCTCTTTAAAATACACCTTCTAAAAACACACCAGAAAACTTCGTTAAAAATCTTTCTTCCGTAAAACCATAGATCAGATGAAAAATGTTAATCTCTTTCAGAAATTCAGTGATCACATCAGGTGGGACATCTCTAAACAAGGTTTTCATGGAGTCTACTGTAAAGTGCTTATGTCTCACATCGTGCAAGTCCCACACCCCAGAAGAATAATGTTCCACTGTGAGTGGTACACGACATGAAAATAATAGGATGAGCTTGGAGCCACATTTCGGTAATGAAGTTCGCAACGTTCCCCGAAAACCTGTACCAACATGTTTTTACCATCGATTTGTTGCGGAGCCTAAATACGTGTTTGCAAAAACAGGTTTTCAACGCCAACAGTTCTTGTAGAGCCTGAATACTTCTCCTGTAACTACATATCTCACCATCATTGTAGTGGAGCCCGAATAATTCTTCCATAACAATATGTTTCGCCATCGTTTTGTTGTGGAGCCCAAATACTTCTTCTGTAAAAAAAAAAATGTCGTCGCCATCATTTTTTGTTGTGGAGCCCAAAATACTTCTCATGTAACAAAATGTCGTCGCCATCATTTTGTCGTGGAACCTGAATAATTTTCCTTAACAACATGTCTTCACCATCATGTTGTTGTGAAACCCGGATACTACTGTAGCAACATTTTTTTGCCATCATTTGCTGTGGATTCTGAACACTCCTCCTGTAACAACAACATGTTTTCTCCATCATTTGTGGTGGAGCCTGGATACTTCTCATGTAAGAACACGTTTTCGCCATCATTTGTTGTGGTGTGGATCGTGGATACTTCTCCTGTAACAACATGTTTTCTCCGTCATTTTGCAGCAGAGTCTGAATACTTCTCTGAAACAAAATGTTTTCACCGTCATTTTGTTGTGGAGGCCGAATACTTCTGTAACATTATTTGGCCATCATTTTGTCTCGAAGCCTGATTACTTCTCCTGATACAATATGCTTTACCATTATTTTGTAGCGCCTGAGCCTGATTGCTTCTCCGTCCTGGATGATGACCTGAACGACGTATTTATAACCCCCCCCCCCCCCCCCCCCCCCCCCCCCCCCCCCCCCCCCCTTTTTTTTTTTTTTTTTTTTTTTATTTTTTTTTTCCCTTGTGTGTAGGGAGTGGGGGGTGGGGGTTGGGTTGGGGGGGGGGGGTGGGGGTGGGGGTGGGGGGGGGGGAGGCTATCCTGAAAACTGACACATATTATAAAGTTATGAGGATGATTTAACAAAAAATCTCACAATCTCACTGTCTCTCTCTGTCTCTCTCTCTCTCTCTCTCCTCTCTCTCAAACACACACACACGCGCGCGCGCGCACACACACACACACACACACACACACACACACACACACACGCACGCACACACACACACACACACACACACACACACACATGTAAGGTCAATAACCTCTTTGATCCACAGACTTAAACTTAATGGTTTTAAAACAAAATCTACAAATGACATAAAATAAAGCTGTGGCGAAAAAGATATCAAATATGCAGAAAGTAAGATGTGAACCGTGAGATGTGAACGTTTTTTTTTTTTTTTTTTTTTTTTTAAGACTTTACTTGCTTTAGCTGAATCTTCCCTGGATGACATTTTAAGTAAGTCCTCAATAATATGTGACAATGGCATTGACTCGGGGTCCGATTTTTACATACCTGTAAAGAGACCCAGATGCTGTATCTTTATTGGATGCTACTTGGTATATTTTTCAAGTGCTGCTGCGCGTTCTTCTATTTTGTGTGTCTAGACCACATAACGTGAATAGACATTAAATTGAAGACTACACACACACACACACACACACACACACACACACACACACACCACACACACATGAGCGCATACACTCGTCCTCGCACGCGCACGCGCGCACGCACAAAGACACACAGATACACACGCGCGCGCGCGCGCGCGCGCACACACACACACACACACACACACACAGAGCTTTCATTCATCAGATTACTACCTGTGTGACACGTCTGTCGAGTTACGTATCATTCTAGTACGTAATTTGTTTTATATTACGTCATATTGAAATATTTACGTCTCTTCCCTCACTACCTTACCTGCTGGCACTCAGGGAGGATGTCATGTGCTGACGAAGGCAAATAAAGCCGAAAATTTAGCGTTGAGGTCTGTGCTTTTTGGTTAACTCGGTGTCTCCAGCTATCGCTTATTAACATGGCTTTGTTCATATTTTTTTCGATAAAATTAAACAAATTTCCTGACAACAAGTAGTTTCTGAATGATTCTGAACTAGTTCAATCGTGAAATTTGTAGCTTTAGCATCATACTTACTACATATCCTTAAAAAAATTGTTACCATGTCACAAATCCGGTGAATCCGTATCTCAATTAATACATAATTCTGTCCACATTCGCTATTTTTCCCTCGTGCATTTTTCAAAATTCAACATTACAACAGAAACCCTTTGTACATGTGACAATAATTCCTTGGAGGATATCATGCTATACACACCCATCCGTATTTGTTGTCTTTTCCCCAGGCATTTCTTTTTATTCAACATCACAACAGAAATCTTTTGCACATGTGACAATAATCCCAAGGAGGGCAGGGAACAACATCAGTTCTATATACTGGGTCACAATCCACATCGATCGAATTTTTCAATAGTGTGAAAAAAAAGTAAAGAAAATCAAAACTAATATATTCTTCTCCATGGAAACTCTTGCGCAGCTCGACAGCAAGATAAACGTGACTGTACAAAAAACAGACAGACAAACAGAAATTCACTTGCAACTACAACAACAAAACAAAAACAACAACAAAACAACAAAGAGAGGAGAGTTATAGGGAAAGGAATAGATGAGGCAGAGAAGGGAAAACGTAGACGAACATACTCACACGTTTCAGGCCTCCTTACGATTTCGGATCACATTCACAAGAGGAAAGCATTCACAGTGTATTTGGTATTCTATTCACTCTGCCAGACTTGAATGAATCAAATCACTTAAATCGCTGCCACTGAAAAGTTCGCTCTTCTATTTTGGGTTGTTGCATTTTGCTAACATTTGTTTAAAATACAAACTCGACCATATCTTCCCACCAAATGGTGCTGTTTTCTAGAATAAGGTAGCCCGGAGATGACTCTAAAGCTGGCTTAATGTTGGGATTTACAAGTTCGACGTTGTACCTGTCATATTTCAGAAAACTCACTTATAACATCAAGAATTGTCATATTAAGATTTAGCGCCCTTCAGCTTCAACTAATGCAAAAGTATTAGAAGCATTCTTTATCACGGTTTAGTCTCTGCACGAGGTTTAACCCGTCTGCTGATGGTGTGAAAGCATGCAGAGAAGTAAACTCTCCCATAAACACTTGGTGCTGCAGTAATGTTTTCGAGTTAAAATCGTTTGAGTTTTCAACCGAGATTACATTAAAACGCGTCACGACAATGACAATATGTTTTTTATATTCATTCATTCGAAGCGTTGAGGCAATGTTTATATGTATTATATTTTCACGTTTATGTTGTTAACACGGTACCTGTTCTGTGAACATTTCCAACAGTTCTCCGAGAGTACACTCATAGGACAAAAATTTGTCCCTTCTCGGCACTTCCGGTGCTGACTACCTACAGGCACCTGTTGCTGAAAACTTATTATTCTTACCTTACGGCTGGACAGAACTTGATAGTACTTGGTGATCTGGCCCTTCCCACTCAAAACATGCTGACAGCGTCTCGGTAGAGTTGTACCAGGAGTGGAGTTAGGCAACAGGCAGTTGATTCCAGCAAATGGTGAGTGCACTTCGCAGGTCTGCGATAGTACTGATGCGGCGAATGTTTTTTTCTCAGTTGAGTCTTGAAGATTTGCCACACGTTCTCGATCGGATTTAGATCTGGACTTTGAGGGGGCCAGAAAAACACGGGGACTCTGAGCTGTCATTTCCAGGTCTCGGTGTGAGCCTAGCGGTGAACAGAGGCGTTGTCTTCTAACAGTTACCAACGTTTGTTTGGGTAGTGGTCGGCAACAAACGTCAGAAAGTTGCTTTTCAGCACATCAGTGTACTTCTGACTGTCCATACTGCCTTCCACGAATTCCAGTGGTCCAACTCTGTCATAGGAAATGCATCCCCATACCATCAATTTCAATGTAGTCTTCGGGCCAAGATGGACGATGCACAGAGAAAGCACTGACCACTTCTCTTCGACTTTTCTCCGTAGTTTTACTCGTCCATTGGGTTTGATCACAATGGTCGTTTTTATCATGAAAAAAAAAAAAATCTTCCACTGCTCGTTCACAGTCGAGTGAATTTTCCTCCTACAATATTGCAGCCGCTTCTTTCTGTTAACTTCCTTGAAGACTAGTTTCTTCACTGAAGGATGCTTTGAATAGCCAAGTCCACGTAGATTTCGCTTGACTGTCTTTTGGCTGACTTCAACAGAGGTTGATGCACGGAATTCTGCTGAGATTTCAGACACTGTGGCAGATCTGTCCCGTTTTTAACGATCTCTGACCGTGCAGACACGCACCTGTTAGTGAACACTCTGGGCCTACCACTCCTAGGTTTGTTTCCTACTGTTTTTCTGTCACAGAAGCGCTTGTAAACTTCCTCGACGGTTGACCTGACAGGTGCGTGTCTGCACTGTCATCTGTACCTGCTCAGTGGCATTGCATCCACGTTGCTCATTCCGACTCTTCGCCCACAGCCACAGCCCGGCCCAACCCGACACAGTCCCAGCACCGGCAACCCACAGGGAGCAGTCAATGTTCAGTCGTCAAGGGGGCGCATACTTTGTTTGCTCAGGAGCAATTCGACGTTTAACGGATAGCTAATCCAATACAGGGTGTTTGTGTGTAAAAGTACAGATCTCCAGCTGCTGCCACCATCCCCTGTCCGTACTGTGATAGATCTTTCCGGGCGCAGATCGGCCTGACCAGCCATCAACGCACTCACCCCGATCCTAGTATGACTAGATGGTCTTCGTCATCTCGACGGGCAACAAACAAAACAACATAACAACAACACAGTCCGCTGTGCTTTTTTTTCATTCAGTGATGTAAAATTACTCTATCTTTGACAATAAAAACACATTCTATCTGTTTAGACAGCAAGACTGATATGGACAAAACGGACGTTGAAACTAATTCGGGTTCGCATTTTTGACACGAGTTTTCAACTTTTTCGTCCCCCCTATGGTCTCACGTCAGAATGCACCCAACCACCACTCCTGACTTCCACACAATGGAATCGTTCTCAGACCCTAACTGCCTTTTACAGCGGGTCTCCAGCCATCGTGCTATTGAACCCCGTGGATAAAAGGACAGTAACGTGGAAATGGAACGGGATTGATTTTCCTTCACGTTGGAGTGAGTGACCGCCAGCATGTTGAGTGACGGCTGTGGCGATACGTTTGACAGGTCAAAGGGTTTTGAGGAGCAACGAAGCGTGTGTCAGAGCAATAACCGCTAGGCCTCTTCTTCTTTGTCCACGGACACAGCAACGTGGAGATTCATGGCGCGATTATGAAGCTTCTGTTCAACACCGTCCGCTGGGTGTTTGACTACCATGGGATTTTTTCCCTCTCAGCTTCAATCGCCGTCTGTGTTCTAAAGGAGAATTTCATTCTGTTTGCAAGCACGTGCTTTACGCTTGGCTCCAATGGCACAAGGCTAGGTTTGTCGTCTTGATCTTCTTTACAAATTGGGCGGGTACTGTGTTGCAGTATTGTGAGTGTGTACAGTATTACAGTCAGTGCGGAAGGGTGTGTTCTAACCGTGTGTGCCTTGCATATAGTGTATGACAGCAGTGCCAAGAGCTGTGTCTCTAAACTGTGCGTGCCTTTGATGTGTTGCTGTCGTTTGTCATCCTGGAAGACACGGAAAAGGGATCAACTCAAGGAGTCCACAACTTTCAAACCCGGAACACAAAGGTTCGTTTTCATCATAACAAACTTCAAAAGCGCCAGTTCGTGGTTTTGGATCTGTTATTGATTTTTGTTTTGTTTTGTTTTGCTTTGTTTCTTTATGTGTGGTCAAAATTACTGCGTTCATATTGTAAGGAATAACTCAGAAGCGATATGAAAATGTGGTGTTTTGTTCCCATCACAGTCCCACGACTGTGTGTATGTGCGCGCGTACGCACGCGCGTGCATATGCGTGTTTG
>JADBJO010000652.1:55887-58387 GCA_016801955.1 Conus betulinus | reverse complement strand
TAAATAATGCACTTAACTTGTTTAACAGTTCTGTAAAAAGAGCTGCTGACGGTATGAAACGTAAAGTTTGTGTAAACAGAGTGAAACGACAAAATGATTGGTTTGATGCCGAATGTAAAATGAAAGACAAAATTTACGAAAATTGTTAAGAACATTTTGCAACACATTAGATAAAGGTGTCCGACATCTATACTGTGTAGCCCGACGTGAGTATAAAAATTATTACAAAGAAAGAAGAAACAACACAATGATTTACTGTTTGAAAAAGTGGTCACAAGTATTGATAGTCAGCAAGAGTTCTGGAGAAATGTACGTACAGTATTTAAAAAGCGAGTATATAATCAAAACAAATCACTATAGATGAATGGTATATAATCATTTTAAGCATGTGCTGGATAAGGATTCTACGACAGAAACTGAAATTCTAGAAAATGATATGATATGCGACAATGGATATATAGAATATTATGATCGTCCTATAAGTAAAATTGAAGTTGTTGCTGCAATAAGAAAGCTAAAAAATGGAAAGGCAGCTGGTCCAGATGGCATGATTTGTGAGTTTTTTTTTAAAATGTTGGTAATGTTGGAACTGATTTTCTGGTTAAATTGTTTAATAATTTGTTTGACAATGGAATTTATCCTGAAGATTGGCAAAAATCATTTTATTCTCCCTCTCTTTAAAAAAGGTAATACGAATGACCCTAACAATTACAGAGGAATTTCCTTGTCTGATATTGCAAGTAAAGTATTTGGTTCTATAATTAACAAGAGATTGTCAGAATGGATTGAAGTAAACAATATAACAGGTGATCATCAGGCAGGGTTCAAGAAAAACTTTTGTACAATTGATCATATGTTCACTCTATTAGCAGCTGTCCAGAAACAATTTTCTAATAACCGTAAGCTCTATGTTGCCTTTATAGACTTTGAAAAGGCCTTTGACTCCATTTCAAGGAAACTTTTGTGGCCGATACTTACAAAAAACGGAATCAAAGGTAAATTATATAATTGTGTAAAATCAATGTACAAAGATGTTAAAGCTACGATAAGATGTGGGGCAAAATTTAGTGACTATATTAGATGTACCCAGGGTGTTAAACAGGGGGATGTCTGCAGCCCAGTATTATTTTCATTGTATATTAATGAATTAGCAATAGAAATTATTGAGAAGGGAAGACACGGTGTCAATTTTGGCTTGATTGAATTTATTTATATTGTTATTTGCAGATGATATCGTCTTGCTCTCTGAAACTGTCGTAGGATTACAAAACCAATTGAATAATTTGCATTCTGCAGCATGTAGACTGGATTTGAAAGTAAACATGGGTAAATCAAACATTATAGTTTTTCGAAAGGGTGGTTTTTTAGCATCGCGTGAAAGGTGGTCGTATGGAAGTTCGCAAATGTCGGTGGTAAATGCTTACAAGTACTTGGGCATATATTTTTCAACAAAACTTAGCTTTACGTTTGCCTGTCATGATCTTGTTAACAGAGGAAAGCGTGCTGTTATAGCTATTTTAAGCTTGCTTTATAAATTTGAAAGTGTTTCGGTTAAATTATTTTTCAAATTGTTTGATGCCCAAGTGCAGCCTATTGCACAGTATGGCGCTGAGATTTGGGGATTGGATAAAGGTCATGAAATTGAAAAATTACATTTATTTGCTATGAAACGCTTTTTGCATGTGGATAGACGAACCCCTAATGATTTGGTTTATGGTGAGCTTGGCAGATATCCCATTTATGTAAATTCATACGTGAAATGTATTAGTTATTGGCTTAAGCTCGTGCGTATGGGAGAACACAGATTACCTGCAAAAGCATACAAAGTATTATTTGATTTAGATTCCAGAGGTAAGTCAACTTGGGCAACTTCTGTTCGTAAATGCCTTTGTAGTTATGGGTTTTTTCGTTTGTTTGGTTAGAACAGAGTGTTGGATGTGTCAAAACATTTTTGGGCTTGTTTTAAGCAGAGAATAATTGATTGTAACTTGCAAGACTGGAATAGTCATATTAAAGCAGTGAGAGATTTTCTTTGTTTCGATTTCTAAAGTCAAACCAGTAAATGGTAGTGGAACCTTATCTGTCGATGAATATTAATAGTTTTGTCAGATCTGCATTAACTAAGTTTAGATTCGGTGTATCTGATATTGCTGTACACAGGCAACGTTACAACGTTCATACAGAATTAGATGTTTTATGTCCATTGTGCAAGTCTGCCCCAGAGAACGAACTTCATTTTCATTTTCTATTTGTTTGCCCTTTGTTTACAGATTTAAGACAAAAAATACATTCCTTTGAAATATTATCGACGTCCATCATTTTTTAGGCTTGTCTTGCTTTTGTCGTCAAGAAATGAGAATGTGGTTTGTGATCTAGCTTCTTATTTGTATAAATCCTTCAAGAGGAGGAGTTACTTGACTTGAATTTGTTTATATGTGCTTGTATATAAATGTGTTGTTACATCAGTTATATGTCAATACCCCCTTCAAATGGGGCTGTG
>JADBJO010000652.1:12500-45000 GCA_016801955.1 Conus betulinus | reverse complement strand
ATCTCTGTAGCGCTCAGACGGCAAGTCTTTACCTGAACCATGAGAAAAGGATGAGTTTAACGTCCTCACAGCAGAATGCTTTTAGGGACAAGATATCGCCACAGCCGAAGCTGTGACATGGAGACGTTTGTCTTGGTATAGACATGTAGACTGGCAGGTTGGGTCAAGAAGTCTGGGTTAGCGTCGGGCGGAGGGTCCCGGGGAAGATGGCGCCGCCAGGCAGGAGCCTAGATGAGGTAGGTAGTCGTTGGAACCGCCGAGCGGTTGTCTGAAGATGGTTCGGCTGCGGTCGAGTGATGATTATGGTGTCGTCGTGGTGGTGGTTCCTCCAAAGCCGTCGTCAGGGCTACCGGGCGGCTGAGTGGCGACGGTCCTGTGCCGCGTGAGGCCGACTCGGGAGACGCACGAGCCACAAGTCGCCGAGCCGCTGCACGTAGGTCATGCCCACTCTGCGCCCATGAGGGACGTTCCCACCCTCCCCCCCCCCCCCCCCCCCCAGCCAGGGGAGAGCCCCTGCTAGACGTGCAGGCCACTGGGTAGTTCGCAGAGTGGCAGCGCCTCGTCGCCAAAGTGTCCCGCCGCCTCGAGAGCCGTCCCCCGGCGACACACAGCTAGTCCCGTCGTCGTCACTCGTAGTGCGAGGAAGGACATCTGTGCCGCCCTACACCCCATCTGCCACCTGGGTGCCTTCTGCTGATCTCTGCCACCGACCAGCAGGGGAATGATGTGTTGCTCACACAATTTTTTCACTGCACGTGAGTCTTGGACCCAAACAACTTGCCACAAAGGTTCAATGTTGTATATTCACCCCTTTTCACCCGAAAAATAGCCTTTCAATTTTTCGCGTTTTTTTTTTTTTTTTCATGGAAGTCAGTATTTGAACCGAGTTTCTTTCTCTCTCTGTTTCCTTATGTATTTATTCATTTATTCATCAGCTCACTTATCTGCTGTTAGGTTTTGTGTGTTGTTGTTGTTGTTGTTGTTGTTGTTGTTTTCAAGCCGTTAACTCTTAATGACTTGATGGGTCACTCGGGTGAACCGTATATGGATTGCACGGATTGACGACTCCTCGATGAAACTGAGTCCCTCCCTTTCTTCTCTCTCTCTCTCTTCCCCCCCCCCCCTCTCTCTCTCTCTCTCTCTCTCTCTCTCTCTCCCCTCCATCCCTCCCTCTCTCTCCCCCTATCTGTAAGAGAGAGAGAGAGAGAGAGAGAGAGAGAGAGAGGGGGGGGGGGGGGGGACTCAGAGTGTGTGTGTGTGTGTGTGTGCGCGCGCGCGCGCGCGCGCATGCGTACGTATGTGTGCAATCCGGACCCCTCCCCCTCATCCCTACACCATCACCACCATCCCTCCTTCTCCCTCTTCCTCCTCCCAATCTCTCCCTCCCCGTTTTGCAAAACACACACACACACACACACACACACACACACACACACTCCTCTGGAAAATCATTTGACGTTACGACAAAAATCTTCATATCAAAAAGTTATTTTCGTCTGCGAACCGAGCGCGTACGACAGGCCCAAGCTCCTTATCTAAAGCTTAGAAGAAAGTTACATAGCACAGGTGACGGTCGTCTTACCTGTGAATTCCCGACATGTGACACTCATTTGGTCAACCCAAACTGGGTTCGACATTTACACAACTCAGTTCATACGGGAAAAAAAAAAAATGTAATAGGCCTACCATTTTGGTTTCAAAACGTGAATCATATAACCTGGACCTAGACTATAATTATTTAAACAACTGTCAGACAATTTTGACAACGCGGACGTGTTAATGTGTAGATTAGTCCGTCCACCGACGCCTTGCGCGGATCGTTATGGCGTGTCGCCAGAGTCAAAAGATTACAATGCTGCAGCATCTTCTTGTGTGGGGGGAAGAACGAATATATTTTTCTTGCCCAAACAACGGTTTTGCGTCATAACAACTGTTTTACATCATCCTAGCTTTCGACTCTGTCAATGCGCCTTGAAGTTGATGGAGAGAGAGAGAGAGAGAGAGAGAGAGAACTAATGTCTCTAGGCAGAAGTTGATGTTGATGAAAAGTTATTTAGTAGCAAAGGTGATTCGTGAACATGCCCATCTTGAAGGTCAAGCAGAACGAAGTCTAACTGATATCAATCGTGAGCAGGGACGTCAAACTCTGGGGCCGGAATAGCTCAGTGGTAGAGCGCCGAACTCGAAATCTTGGTGATCCTGGGGTTGCCAGTTCGAATCTCCACCGGTCCGTTTCGGTGCAGGGGGATTCTCCCCTCAGACTAAACATTGGTTCTGACTCCATTCTGAAGCAGTGTTTCGAATGAGACTATAAACCGAGGTTCCGTGGTGCGAATGCAGGCATAACATCTTGCACACACACACAAAGTTCCAACAGCAACTTTCGGAAGAGAAGGCCAGTCTGGCCGTATATATGGATGACACGTTACACATAGCCTGCATCCTGCGTGAGAAATTGAAATAATGAAGGAAAGAAGGAAACTCAATGAACGATACTGACTGGATGACACGGGAAAACGACTGAATGAAGCGCTGGCAGGCAGCTCTTCAGTCGGTGCTTCCCAGGTTGGCAGCCTGTTGAGTCCACGAGAGTGTGGATTGTCAGTGACTATAACTTTTGGCAAGGCGCTTTATAAATGCTATGTTGTTTTCATTAAGGCGACAAAACCGCGGTTCCGCTGTCTGGCCTTTAACGCCGATAACAAAGTGACGGACCAGGCAAAACTGCAGCCTGCATTTACCCAGCGGCACGGTTCTCTTGTGCAGCGTGAAAGCGAACTGTGCTGGCTGGAGGAAGTGCCAGCCTGGGTGTTCATTGTGCTGCCAGACCTCACCCAGCTCTCACTTTGCACGGCACAGAAAGCCGGCCCTGCTCACCCACAGGTGAGTGCCATGGCGGACAGCTCACCAGGTCGAGGCTGGCGGAGAAAAAAAAAAAAACCCACAAAATTGCTCCAGGCATAAGTTGATATCGATGACACGCTTTTCAGCTGTAATGATGATTCGTGAGCATGCCAGTCAAATGGTTGGACACTGGCATCAAAAACGGTGGCAGAAGACCCGTCACGCGGCGGGGCAGGGTGGGGGGGGGGGGGGGGGACTATCACGGCTGAACGCACACAACAAACCTGGTCAGACTTCCAAAGACAACTGAAAGCTGATCGCTGCGGCCATAAAGGTCTTCAGCTCCGAGTTGTTCTACGCATGTACAACAGGCGTCAGCTCTGATGTTCGTGCGCACCGACGCGCTAGCCCGTCAACCTTTTTGTAATGCAAAACCCACTAGAATCCTATCGGTGTCACTGTCACGATCTTTTGGCCAGCTCTCTCTCTCTCTCTCTCTCTCTCTCTCTCTCTCTCTCGCTCGCTCGCTCGCTCTCTAAGATCTCAATCCAACAGAACACTTGTGCAGTCATCTGGACAGGCATGTGTGCACTCTCCCAAACCAGCCACAGACTTTGGGTCAGCTGGCAACAGAGCTGACTGCCAACATGGAACGCAGGCTGCACACCAAGGATGCACGCCCCAAGGCCTTACTTAGTGACTCGGATATTCATAGACTGGCGCCATTAGATCGTTTTGAGAACTGTTCTTATTGGTGTCTGCAAGCCGATTTGTTGTTTTCTTCATATGGCCATCAAGGTACAAACCAGGTGGTTCCGAGCACAGAGATTAAAATCAAAGGAATGGGAATGTTTGGGGTCTTCCAGCTGCCACAAAGATTGGGTCACAAGTGAGTGCCAAGGCCTGAACTGTGACGTCAACTAAGCGGAAGATCGTGTGTTTGAAGATTGTACGTGATTTCATCGATGAATCCCCCCCCCCCCCCCCCCCCCCCCCCCCCCCCCCCCCAAGAAACAACAACAACAAAAAGTGAAATGATTAGTGGAGAGTTGTTCTTTTGGTCAATAATCAGTTTTCAATTAAATACTGGCTCATATTTATAGTAAGCCTAAAAACGCTTACATGGATTATGTATTTTCTTTTAATTTTTATTATTATTATTTTTTTTTTAATTTGTGCACAATCCTAATTGTGGCGTGTGGCCACATCGAAGTGAACGATGAGTCTTGTTTTGTTCTAATTACCTTGCATCCAACCACACACACCCAACCACACGCGCACGTGAGCTTACATGCTTGTGCGACACTCCCAAGCATTAATGGATTCGATCAAATCGCAAAGATCAGAAACGGCAGCGATGTTGCGAAAATCCTCTATTCACATCAATCATGTGCAAGCCGTGCATGCATGCCATTATCAATATTTCTTGTTTGATATAAGTTCATCTTCAAGGGTACATCAGAGACAAGAAAGAAACGAGCAAATGGACGGCAAACGATTGCTGTTCTGCATTTAGATCAAGAAGCTATTAAAAAACAAGATGCAAAGCATAAAAACGTACTCCTAGTTTATCTTGAATACGCGTGTACATGTTCAGAGCATGTTTACTTTGGAAATATCCATGATCTACTAATCAGTTATTAGATCTAAACATATTTTTGAATTCCGTCAAATACGCCAAAAGGAGGAGGGGGGGGGGGGGGGGGGGGGGGGGGGTGAGGCAGGGGAGATGAAAAACGTCACAATCAAACATGCGTCGTAATGTATTTCGTCACTGAGCCATAAGGAAGAAAAAACCGTCTTGGGCCCTTATAGCCATTAGTAATGGCTTTTCTGGTAAAATTAAACGTCGGGCATCATCCGTACCCACAATGAACATACCTACAAATTTTCAGAAAGATCGGCCCAGAAGTTTTTGTCGGGAGTGAGCGGAACACATTTTGACCACGGATAGACACACAGACAGACACATTTTGACCACCGACAGACAGATACACAGACAGCATTGCTTCGTTCCCATTGTAAAGTACTCCCTGTTCTATAAGAACTGGAGTGCAAAAAAGCCCTCACATAAAATCTAAGGAGTATGAGTAATCCATGTTGAAAGACCTAAGTGTTTTCCCTACCGTTTGGAGTGTTCGCTTCGTATATACTTAAGCCTTTCTGAACATTCATGCACATGTACTCTGGCTTTAGTGACCGGTTCAGTCCAGATGCTGGCTTGGGGGGTCTCGTCAGGAATCTTACCAAGCCCTCTGTGGAATGTAACTAGGAAGTCCGAGTCTGAGCCTGTCACCATCGCAAGTTCCCGTCTCACTGAGATCAGTAATAGCACCGTAGGTCGTTAATATCGTTTGTAACCGTCTCGGGCTGTCCCGTCTCAGCAGCTAAGGCTGCTGGGCCGGAGAAACTCATGCCTTAGGTCTCAAGCCTCACGTTTCACGTCTCACATTTCACGCTCAGGGCCACAGAAGCACACACCTCGAGACTCACGCATGGAAAAGACAAGATGTATTGAATTTTGTGTTGCTGACATTACAAAATTTGTCATTAATCTGTACATGTGTACAACTCATGAGATAAGGCTGCCGCCTATTGATTGACTGGGCTAGGAACTACGATAAACAAATAAATAAATCGATTAAAAGTTACCTTTTGGTGCAGTGAGAATCTTTGCCAAGTCTTCCCAAACTTGTGATCTTTGATCTTTGTCCCTGCAGTCAGGTACACGTGGATTCCAGAGGAAGGGCTTTGCCCAGACCGACTCGATCAGTTTTTCTTTGTAGTCATCCATATTGAAGTGGCCAGTGGTAACCGGGAGCTTGAACTTCTCGCATCGAAAAAAAAAAAAAAAAAGTGGACAGTCCCACTTCTTCCTTCACGTGTGAACCGTGAACCATGAACCGTGAACCATGAAGCATGAGTGGAGTTGTACGGCCCCACGCGAGAGAGGCCACGTCTGTTCATTTTGCTATTCACGCGTGAGGCGTAAAGCGTGAGACGTGAGGTGTGAGTTTCTAGTATGGCCCAGCAGCCTAAAGCGAGACTGTCGCGCGAAAAAAACAAAAACAACAAACAAAAACAACAACAAACAAACAAAAACAAAAAACAAAAAAAAACCCGAAATGGCCAATCACCAGCACATACACACACACACACACACACACACAGAGCACGACGTTGCTCACGACCCAACAGTAAGTTGACGGACCTGTCCCTTCTAAGCCAAGGTGTCCTACTGACCCGGGAGTTCTCTGCCTGTTTACCTGACTGTCAGCAGTGAACACTTCTCCAGCAAGGCGCACTTCTGCCGAGCTCGCTGGTGTACGCAGCATCCGTCGTGCCTTATTGCAAACCTGCGTCACTAGCATGTGCACAATATTTTTTTTTTTCTGAGAGCGAGAGGACAGGCCATGCTAAGTTTTTTTTTTTTTTTTTTTTCTGCACGCAGCAGCAGAGGGTCTGGCAAACGAGGAAGGGAAGGGGGGGGGGTGGGTGGGGGTTGGAAGGGGAGGAAGGAGGAGGAGGAGGAGGAGAAGGAGCGAAAGGTGGGAGGGGATGTGTGTGTGTGTGGGGGGGGGGGGGGGGGGGGGGATCCCCCCCCCTCTCTCTGCCAGGCAGAGGTTGGCAAAAATGGCATTGATGGCACGTTTTTTTTTTCCCCTGGCGCAGCACCTTTAGACCCTGTTTCACCCCCCCCCCCCCCTTTCCTTCCTCACTAACTGATCCGGCCCTGAGGCTGAAAAATTGGCGATCATATTGCTGTTTCTTCCTGACTCGTGCGATGTTTCAATGGTGCCTAAAGCCTTGATTTTTTTTTTCCGGGCAGAATAACGATGTCCCCCACCAACACATTGCATAACATGAAATTAACTGGCACGTGATCGTCGTTTTCAGGAAGAAAAATAATGGTGGCAATTGGTGTTTTGAAACCAGCAGTCTCCCATAGGTTGTCACTGGTAGATCATGTAAGCCAGCATGCATAACTGGCGTTAAACAAGGCGGCTAATTGTACCGAGTGGTCGGGCTCGCGCCCAAAGCCTAATGGCGGCATTATATGTAGTGCAGACCTCATGAGTCCACGTTTAAAGACCCAATGGTTTTAAACAATCTGAAATCGATGAAGACATCCTTTTTGTCGAAAGAAAGAATACTGATCTATAGTCTCAATGGGGAAAATATTACAGAAAAAAAAACAACAGAACTTACAAAAATTAATAAACATGTAAATGAATGAATAGAAAAAGAAAGAAAATTGATAAATGAATAGTACTCCCCCTGTAATGACTTTGGGACATTTAAAAAAAAAAAATCAGTCTTGTACAGACAAAAACAGAACTGTTTGAGGAAAGAAATTACTTCAAAGAGAGGGAGATTGAAAAAAAAAAAAAAAAATCTATTGAGGGATAGATGTAATATAAGCTTATGCGAAGTCAGACGTCTTCCAGATTTGAAAACAAAAATTGCCTTCAAAGGGAGTCTTCGACCAGGAGACAGATCTAGTGTTGACAGACACAGCTTCTTCAGAAAAAAACAGAAAGGGAAGGAGTGTTTATTGCATGGTAAATGTACTGCAGAAAAAAAAGAGGGAGAAGAAGAAGAGAAAGGCATGTCTTGAGAAGAAACTTAAAAGAAAATGACTGTACCGCCGAACGAAAAAAAAAGACAAATGACCAGACAAAACACGACGCGTTTCGACCTCTTCGGTCTTCTTCAGGCAAGACAAAACTACACTGAAAACAACGAAAACGAAGAACGAACAATCACCCATTTCTTTAATGAACTGGGGCGCCAAAATGACATGGAATGAAACGAAGCTACTGGTCCAGTCGTGAAAGATGGAGAAACGTTCACAAGGATGTGAAGATCTTGTACAAAGTAAAAATGTTTCGTAAAAAAAACAAGAATACACGGCGAGGGAATATCTATTCAATCTAGGATGCTAAATAAAGCCTGGTCTCGCTTTTGTATGCCACAGGCAAATCCCGGTAACATTATTTTTATGTTTTGTATTGTTACGGGTTTTTCTTCCTTTCGGGGTTTTCTTTTTTTTTTTTTTTTTTTTTTTTTTTTTGTCGTGATTTATAATTCATACCCTTTAAACTCAGGTTATTCGGGACCAAGGTGTTCAAAACGGGTCAGTAAAATCAAATCTGGTTACTCATTGTATCTAAATTGAATTTTACTGCCAGTGAAGTTGAAGCGATTGTATTATATCTGTTGTATCTTAATGAATGTATTTAAGCTGATGTAACATGCGTTCAACGAAAATAGAAACTTCACTGCTAAGAATAATATGAAATCCAATTTTGCCAAGATTATAACTTTCCTTTTCTGTCTTTTCTTACCTTTTTGTACTTACAGTCCTTATAGAACAGTGAGTACTTTAGAATGGGAACAAAGAAATGCTGTGTGTGTGTGTGTGTGTGTGTGTGTGTGTGTGTGTGTGTGTGTGTGTGTGTGTGTGTGTGTGTGTGTCCGTGGTCAAAATGTTTTCTACTCGCTCCAGACAAAAACTATTGGGCCGATCTTTCTGAAAATTTATAGGTATGTTCATTACGGGTCAAGGATGATGCCAGATGTGATATTTTTACCATTATGGCCGTTACTAACTGCCACAACAGTTTTTTTTTTTTTTTTTAATGGAATATCTCAGAAAGTACTTGGGCGATCTTTCTGAAAATTTGTAGGTATGTTCACTATGGGTCACGAATCATGCCCAATGTGTTATTTTACCGTTATAGCCGTTACTAACGGCTGTAACAAAACTATAACAGAAAGTACTTGGCCGATCTTATAGCCGTTACTAATGGCTATAACGGTTTTCTTTCTTTATGGAACATCTCAGAAAGTACTTGGCCGATCTTCCTGAAAATTGTAGGCATGTTCAGTATGGGTCACGGATGATGCCCGATGTGTTATTTTAACCGTTATTGCCGTTACTAACGGCTATGATGGCCCATAATGGTTTTTCTTCTTTATGGAAATCTCAGAAAGTACTTGGCCGATCTTTCTGAAAATTTGTAGGTATG
This sequence comes from Conus betulinus, assembly GCA_016801955.1. Classification (NCBI taxonomy): domain Eukaryota; kingdom Metazoa; phylum Mollusca; class Gastropoda; order Neogastropoda; family Conidae; genus Conus; species Conus betulinus. The sequence goes on along the minus strand of JADBJO010000652.1, from coordinate 36,124 downwards.
TTCTTTATTGGTCACGGATCATGCCCGATGTGTTATTTTTTACCGTTATTATTATTACTAACGGCTATAACGGTCCATAACAATTTTATTCCTAGTGGAAAATCTCAGAAAGTACTTGGCCGATCTTTCTAAAAAAATTGTAGGTATGTTCATTATGGATCACAAATGATGGCTGATGTTTACCAGAATAGCCGGGACAAAACGGTTTTTCCTCTTTATGGAATATCTCACGTGCATTCAAGATAAACTGCGAGTACGTTTATATGCTTTGCATCTTATCTTTTCTTTTCCTGTTTTCTTCTTTCTTTCAGTTTTGTTCGTTTATTTTTAAAGAAAATTCTTCCGAGTGACCACTGTAGTAGTCTTGATGATGCTGAGAAAAATGAGGATCGGCCCTAAAATGCTCACACAATTAAGAATAAACTAAACGAACACATAATTATGGCTGACCTTACTTCCTTTATTGATAGAAACCAAGAGAACTCTACAACTCTACCGCTCCACACTGTAGCACACTTCATCAAAGGTTTGTAGCAGGCTTCGTAAAGTCAGGGTAAGGTTAGTATTCACGTTAGTTTAGCTTACGTTTAGTTAGGTTCAGGGTTAGGGGTCAAGTCATGCATGGTGAATTGGACAGCCTTCCAGTTCACTTACCTAACTCTCATTTCTAAAGCGTAATCACACCGCCGAAGACCAGCAGCTCTTGTCGACATGGTTTGCGTCACAGATTCCCGGCTGGAAGATTGCGTGTTCGATTCTAAACAAAGCTATCTATCTGTCGGAATCTTCTGCCCCGACCGGCTCCTACCCACAGTTGAGTTTGCTGTGGGAAGACTGCAACCACACAGTCGAGTTTCATCCATTTAATGGGCATACGTCTTTGAGAGTGTGTTGTTCAGATTTCCTGACCAAAACTGCAAGTGTCTGTATCTCTCGCGCCTGGTTGACACTGATATATGTCATGAAAGTAACCGTAGAATACAACCCTGTCGTGCAGTTTCAGACCTGAATCGAAATCTGTAGTGTTATCTTCATTCTGATCGGTCAGCATAATAACAAAAAGGTCTCAAATTCTTTGGTTCTTCATGCCCTGCTGTCATGATTGACCTCGGTTCTTATCAATTCTCCGCATTTACGCTCTTGGTTTGGTTCCGTTAGGGTCACCGGTATCGGTGTGTTCGTTGAGGCTGTTGTTGGATGGACGTGAGTGTGCCCCTCCAGGGGGATGGCTCACTCATGCTGGCTCTGCGACTAAACAAAACTATTGTCAGTAGAGGGCTTAACAGGTGGTGTGTTGGCACAGGGCTTAACAGGTGGTATGGCTTAAAAGGTGGTATTTTGGCAGGGGAACAGGCGGTTTGTCAGCAGAGGGCTTAACAGGTGGTGTGTTGGCAGAGGGCTTAACAGGTGGTGTGTTGGCAGAGGACTGAACAGGTGGCATGTCGGCAGAGGACTTAACAGGTTGAATGTTGGCAGAGAACAGATCCCACTGAACGCCCCCCCCCCCCCCCCCCCCCCCCCCCCCCCCCCCGACAATATTACAGTGTCACCTCCGGTGGGTTGCTTCATGACGACTTCACAGTGGACTACTCCCTGTGGGTTGCTTCACGACAACTTCACAGTGGACTACTCCCTGTGGGCTGCTTCATGACTTCACAGTGGACTACTCCCTGTGGGTTGCTTCATGACTTCACAGTGGACTACTCCCTGTGGGTTGCTTCATGACAACTTCACAGTGGACTACTCCCCCTGTGGGCTGCTTCAGGACAACTTCACAGTGGACTACTCCCTGTGGGTTGCTTCATGACTTCACAGTGGACTACTCCCTGTGGGTTGCTTCATGACAACTTCACAGCGGACTACTCCCTGTGGGTTGCTTCATGACTTCACAGCGGACTACTCCCTGTGGGTTGCTTCATGACTTCACAGCGGACTACTCCCTGTGGGTTGCTTCAGGACAACTTCACAGTGGACTACTCCCTGTGGGCTGCTTCATGACTTCACAGTGGACTACTCCCTGTGGGTTGCTTCAGGACAACTTCACAGCGGACTACTCCCTGTGGGTTGCTTCATGACTTCACAGTGGACTACTCCCTGTGGGTTGCTTCATGACTTCACAGCGGACTACTCCCTGTGGGTTGCTTCATGACTTCACAGTGGACTACTCCCTGTGGGTTGCTTCAGGACAACTTCACAGTGGACTACTCCCTGTGGGCTGCTTCAGGACAACTTCACAGTGGACTACTCCCTGTGGGTTGCTTCATGACTTCACAGTGGACTACTCCCTGTGGGCTGCTTCATGACAACTTCACAGTGGACTACTCCCTGTGGGTTGCTTCATGACTTCACAGTGGACTACTCCCTGTGGGCTGCTTCAGGACAACTTCACAGTGGACTACTCCCTGTGGGTTGCTTCATGACTTCACAGTGGACTACTCCCTGTGGGTTGCTTCATGACAACTTCACAGTGGACTACTCCCTGTGGGTTGCTTCATGACTTCACAGCGGACTACTCCCTGTGGGCTGCTTCAGGACAACTTCACAGTGGACTACTCCCTGTGGGTTGCTTCATGACTTCACAGTGGACTACTCCCTGTGGGTTGCTTCATGACTTCACAGCGGACTACTCCCTGTGGGTTGCTTCAGGACAACTTCACAGCGGACTACTCCCTGTGGGTTGCTTCAGGACAACTTCACAGCGGACTACTCCCTGTGGGTTGCTTCATGACTTCACAGTGGACTACTCCCTGTGGGTTGCTTCATGACTTCACAGCGGACTACTCCCTGTGGGCTGCTTCATGACTTCACAGTGGACTACTCCCTGTGGGTTGCTTCATGACTTCACAGCGGACTACTCCCTGTGGGTTGCTTCATGACTTCACAGCGGACTACTCCCTGTGGGCTGCTTCATGACTTCACAGTGGACTACTCCCTGTGGGTTGCTTCATGACAACTCACAGCGGACTACTCCCTGTGGGTTGCTTCATGACTTCACAGTGGACTACTCCCTGTGGGTTGCTTCATGACTTCACAGTGGACTACTCCCTGTGGGCTGCTTCAGGATAACTTCACAGTGGACTACTCCCTGTGGGCTGCTTCATGACTTCACAGTGGACTACTCCCTGTGGGTTGCTTCATGACAACTTCACAGCGGACTACTCCCTGTGGGTTGCTTCATGACTTCACAGTGGACTACTCCCTGTGGGTTGCTTCATGACTTCACAGTGGACTACTCCCTGTGGGTTGCTTCATGACAACTTCACAGTGGACTACTCCCTTTGGGTTGCTTCATGACAACTTCACAGTGGACTACTCCCTGTGGGTTGCTTCATGACAACTTCACAGTGGACTACTCCCTGTGGGTTGCTTCATGACTTCACAGTGGACTACTCCCTGTGGGTTGCTACATGACTTCACAGTGGACTACTCCCTGTGGTTTGCTTCATGACTTCACAGTGGACTACTCCTGTGGGGCTGCTTCAGGACAACTTCACAGCGGACTACTCCCTGGGGGTTGCTTCAGGACAACTTCACAGTGGACTACTCCCTGTGGGTTGCTTCATGACTTCACAGTGGACTACTCCCTGTGGGTTGCTTCATGACTTCACAGTGGACTACTCCCTGTGGGTTGCTTCATGACAACTTCACAGTGGACTACTCCCTGTGGGTTGCTTCATGACTTCACAGTGGACTACTCCCTGTGGGCTGCTTCAGGACAACTTCACAGCGGACTACTCCCTGTGGGCTGCTTCAGGACAACTTCACAGCGGGGACTACTCCCTGTGGGTTGCTTCATGACAACTTCACAGCGGACTACTCCCTGTGGGTTGCTTCATGACTTCACAGTGGACTACTCCCTGTGGGTTGCTTCATGACTTCACAGTGGACTACTCCCTGTGGGTTGCTTCATGACAACTTCACAGTGGACTACTCCCTGTGGGTTGCTTCATGACTTCACAGTGGACTACTCCCTGTGGGTTGCTACATGACTTCACAGTGGACTACTCCCTGTGGGTTGCTTCATGACTTCACAGTGGACTACTCCCTGTGGGCTGCTTCAGGACAACTTCACAGCGGACTACTCCCTGTGGGTTGCTTCATGACAACTTCACAGTGGACTACTCCCTGTGGGTTGCTTCATGACTTCACAGTGGACTACTCCCTGTGGGCTGCTTCATGACTTCACAGCGGACTACTCCCTGTGGGTTGCTTCAGGACAACTTCACAGTGGACTACTCCCTGTGGGTTGCCTGTGCTGGGGGTGTGGCGGGTTGGGTCAGGATATAGCTGTGCATAGGAGGTGAGCGAAGTGGGTGCTATGCACACATACAAATAACAACACACACACACACACACTAACACAAACACACACGCAAACACAACACACACGCAAACACACACACACACAACCAAAGAAAGCGTAAGGGGAGGCAATATGAACATATTTTCCTTTCCTTTTTTTTTCTTTTCTTCTTTTGTTTGTTTGAAAAACGCTGTTTTCAGACAGTTTGATTTTAGGGCAGCTGCCGACACAGTGGATGATGGAGTCAGGGGATAATGGGGTCAAAGGATCAGGGGATGATGGGGTCATGGGGTCATGGGATCACGGGGTCATGGGATGATGGGGTCAGGGGATGATGGGGTCATGGGATGATGGGGTCAAAGGATCAGGGGATGATGGGGTCATAGGGTCATGGGATCACGGGGTCATGGGATGATGGGGTCAGGGATGATGGGGTCAGGGGATGATGGGGTCATGGGGTCAGGGGATGATGGGGGTCAGGGGTTGTTGGGATCAGGGATTGCTGGGGTCAGAGGTTGTTGGGGTGAGGATGGGGGTTGTGGGAGGAGAGAAGGGATCAGATACACAAAAGATGACGCAAGAATATGGAAGAGGGGTGGGGGGGGGGGAGAATAAGGTACCTAGGGAAAGTCACCTCTGCGACCTGTTCACATGCTGCTTCGGGTGTAATGAGAAAGGGGCTTTAGGAAGACGAAACAATAAATGAATAAGATGTATCCAATTACGATGTAACCTGAGAACAGAGAGAGAGAGAGAGAGAGAGAGAGAGAGAGAGAGAGAGAGAGAGAGAGGAGACAGACAGACAGAGAGAGACAGACAGAGACAGACAGAGACGAGAGAGAGACAGAGAAGAGAGAGAGAGAGAGACACACAGAGAGAGGGGTACAACACACAGAGTGAGAGAAAGACAGAAAGAGAGACTGACAGAGAGAGAGAGGTGGGGGGGGGGGGGGGGGGGGGGGGAAAGGGGGGGGGGGGGGGGGGGGGGGTGGGGGGGGGGGGGGGGGGGGGGGGGGGGGGGGGGGGGGGGGGGGGGGGGCAAAGAGAGAGAAGCAGAGAAAGTGGGGGTGGAGAGAGAGAGAGAGAGAGAGAGAGAGAGTGATGGGGGGGGGGGGGGAACAGAGACAAGCAGAGACAGAGTGAGAGAGATATAGAGAGAGAGAAGCAGGAAGAGAGAAAAAGAGAGAGGGAATGAGGGAGAACACAGAGAGAGGCAGGATATGTGAGAGAGAGAGAGAGAGAGAGAGAGAGAGAGAGAGAGAGAGAGAGAGAGAGAGAGAGAGAGAAACAGATAGACCAACAGAGCAAATCAATAGTGAAAACTTTCTCAATGAAATTTATTTTCAATAATCATGACACGACCAGTGAACAGTCATCTCTTGATATGATGAAAAGAAAGGCAAAGAAAAGCAACTTTTGCAAAGTTTATTCAACCATTTACGTGGTTTTCCATCTGTCTGGTTGTGATTATCATCATGTTCAAAGAAAAAACAAACAGACAAAACCCCCACACAACTGGCAAAACAGTAGTATGGTATCTCCTACCGTATTAGCCTTTCAACACACACACACACACACACACACATCCACACACACACACATGGAGCATTTCAACATCTATGTACACAAAATATTAGAAATGTTTACATCGCTTGCCCCACTTACACGTCATTAATGCTCCACAGTGGAAGTGGGGAAGAGGGTAAGGAAAGATGGGGAGAGCAGGAATATGAAGGGGGGAAGTGAGAGAGAGAGAGGTTGGGGGGTGGGGGGGAGTGAGACCCCCTCCCCCCCCCCCTGTAAATGTGCACACTGCTTACCTGCATGCACACACATACATGGAATATGTAACTGCATACGCAATTCATATAAAAAATAGCATTTCAACTTTACAGCAATTTACACTACAGCTAACGATGGTATCATATCTACTGCAAATGGCGACTAACAGTTGCATGTTTTTTTTCACTCCTACATTTCAAGCCAAGAAAGACAAAAAGTGTGTTTTACATTCTATATTCTTTGACAATGTTCAATGTGTGTTTTGTACACAATCAATATTCTTCGACAAGGTTGGATGCAAAAACCATGATCATGAACTAAAAACAAAAATTCAGAAAGAGAGAGGGGGGTTAGTTACCCCCAAGGACAATGACAAACAAAGTACAGGACAAGACACAATGCATTTCGATCTCTTGGGTCTTCTTCGGGCAAAAAACATATAATATTTAGGACAGTGAAAACGAAGAACGAGAAACCACTTTATCTTCTCATATTCAGCGTACAACCCCGAATATATAAAGAAAAACAAACGTTTGCAAACGAAACAGCAAGAAATGATCTCTTTGGTAAGTATGATCTAAATATTGATGGCCTACTGCTCCATTTCACTAACAATAAACAAACAAAAATGAATGAATGTGCAACAGGGAATACGCAAGTGAAAGTTTCCACAAAGATCAAGCTGATGACATCTACAGAAAGCAAGTTACGACACAGGCATCAACATTTCACCTACAGGGACATCACTCCAAACAAAGAAATAAAAATGCCACCCACTGATTATGCCACAGTGGAAAACCGGGACATTGTTGTATTTAAGACAAAGTCATTCATGCCATCGTTTGGTTGGACCTTACCATCACACTTAGACAAAACCTTTCCTTTTTCTTTTCATATTCCCAAGCTGAGTTAACTCGAATTTCTCCCAAATTTCTATCCCTGAAAATGCGAAGGCAAGTTCAATGGACACAGTTCTGCTGGAATGAATACCCCAACAACCAAGAAAACCAACCAACACCAGTACCGGAGCTGCAGTTCGATGACAAATCCAGCCTACCATCAACAGCTGTTTGAGGCCCTCACCACTATGAAAAGAGAGTCCTGCCATGTGAAAGAAAAGTACCAGCATGTACCCTTCATGACACAACAGCTGACCTTCTGATGTTCTCATTCAATGAAAGGAGGTCGAGCCGAGTGTGTTGCCTTTCAGTCAGATTGTCAACCCTAGAGTAGTGAATATCATCTCAAAACAAAAAAAATGCACAGATAAAACAGCTGAATCACGGACATCTTTACACAAATGAAGCAAGGTCAAGCTGAGGGTGCTAGACTGTAAACCCTGGATTATACACATCATTTAGAAACGAAAAAGGCCCTTTAAAGCCACAGCAAGGGTATAATAAGCGAGCCGTCCAGCTGCAATGACAGGTTCTCTCTGACGCCCACACCTTTCTTTGTGGGAGGGGCTACACATTTAAATGTTTTTTTTTTTTTTTTTTTTTTTTTTTTTTTTTTTTTTTGCTGTCCCAACCTCTGCGCGACTTCAGAGGCAGTGCACCCACGCCGCTCATCCCGACACCCCGTCCACAGCCGCAGCCCGGTCGGCCCCGCCGCCGCAGCCCCCCGGCACCGGCAATCCACAGGGAGCGATCAATGTCAATTCGTCTAGAGGCAACCCCACCGGAGGAGACACTGCACTGCCGCCGAGTCACTTCGGTGGTGTTCAGTGGCGCCTGTTCTGATCTAACATACGCAGGACACCACCTACTAAGCCCCCTACTGACGACAATAATTGCTTAGTCGCGGAGCTGGCGTGAGTGAGCTCTCCCTCCGGAGGGCGCTACCACGTCCGTCCAACGACAGCCCCATGGACTCGCCGATACCGGTGACCCCGACTACACATTTAAATGTTGGCTCCAAATCCACAGGATCGGTCGTGGTGGCTTTCACCAATCCAACAGCAGCATGGACAGCTGGCACCCACTCTGAACACTGTTCAGTACTGCCCCCTTGTCACCAGAGTACAGCAGAAAACGTGGCCGGATATCAACTGTCATTCAAAGGAAAAAAAAGTGCCAACGCTTTCCCAAACAATGATGAGCTAAAGCCAGACAAAAAACAGCCCCCCCCTCCCCCCCCCCCCCCAAAAAAAAAAGGAAAAAAAAAAAAAAAAAAAAAAAAAAAAAAAAAAAAAAAAAAAAAAAAAAAAAAAAAAAAGCTTGATGATAGTAAAGGAAGGAAAGAAACAGTGAAGGTCAGAGAACGACAGAAAAGCAAAAGCTTCAAGCACAGAATTTTCTTCAACCTGGAAAATAATTTCTGAAGAAAGATGGCCTTCCCACCAAGGAGCTGGGGTCAGGGGTCAGGGAATGAACAGTTAGCAGAAACACTCAAAGCAGCAAACAACGGAGAAACCAATCAACCAGTAAAGCTGAGCCCAGCAACCACGAGAACGCTGTCAATTCTTATCAGACAGAGCCATCCAAAGCAGCGAACAATAAATAAACAAAAAGGAAAAAAAAGTCTAATCGACCAATAAGCCTGAGCCTAACGATAATGAGAACACAATCAACTCTAATCATGATCGGAGGCGAACAACATGGGACCGGTCATTAGGACAGGGCTGATACAGTTATATAGTTTCCAATCAAATTAGTCAGGCCTGGCAGGAAGACACTACGCATTGTGTGGCACATGCACTGAAAAACCTTGTGAGCTTGCCAACAGTGACATCATCATAATGAAAAAAAAAAAAAAAAAATCAGTGCACCACAAACTTTGACTGTTGCACAAAAATGGCATCTTTCAGAAATGGAATGCCCCGCACGTGTCTGCATCCTACGTGAACACAGCGCAGGCTTCCAGGGGTGGTGCAGGATTGCTCCCAGCTGGCTCTGTTTGACAGTTGAGAACAGTACTTCTCTGAGTCCTACCCCCACCTTCGGGTGTATCTTTTTCCTCTTTCTTCTTCTTGTATCTTTCAGAAATACCATACTGACGGCCCTCCTGTCTTGCATCTCTTTCAGTAGGTTTTTGCACACTCTCCTTGCTTCTGGATTAAAAAAAAAAAAAAAAAAAAAAAAAAAAATCACTTCAACAGTTCCGTCTTTCTCCGGAAAGCAGAGTGTACCCCATGAAGAGTTCTCCAACCAGCAGGTGACAGGACTGTTGTACGCATGCTTGGGCACGGGGTGGATGGAATGCACTGTCTGGGAGCAATGCCAGATGGAACACATCAAAGACAAACAGGAGAGGAAAAAAAAAAAAAAAAAAGAAACTAAACTGGCGCAAACTTTTGGAGGTGTGAGGGGAAGGGGGAAGAAAGGGGAGGAAGGGGCAGGGCAGCGTTTCATAGATCAATAGACTATCTCTCCAAGTTCTCAATTTTCTTTGACCTGAAACGAAGAGTAGCTTCCCTTTCCTTGTGGCAGACTAACGCCCAGCAGGTTTGAGAAAGAAGCTACGGAGATTTTGAAGTGCATGTGTGAAAAACAAAATAACAAAGGAAAAGATAATTCAGAGAGAGCTCTTTCTTCAACCCCGGGAAAAAAAGTTGTGTAGTGTGATTTCAAATGTTCTCAGACACTTGAGAAACTAAAATACTAGAACCTGACGCAGTAAAGAACAGACACATAGCCGAAAGTGAAGGAAAGGTAACAAAATCATATAGGTAGCAAACAGGAGAAAAGATTAAAAAAAAAAAAAAGAACAGGTGCCCCTCCCCCTAAAAAAAGTAACAAAAAAGAGAAAAAAGTTGCAGAAATGGTGGAAAGCAAAAGGTGGCAATAAAAATAAAGAAAAAGAAAAAAGGGTGGCCAAAAGAAAAACAGTAGTAACAACAACAAAAAAAAAACCCAACAAACAACAACAAAAAATTGGAGAAGAAAAGGTGGCATACTGAAGGCAAGATGAAATGAGGATGAAAGAAGAGCCATGCCTAAAACAAAAAAAACACAAGTACAGTTGAAGACGTCAACTCACAAACAGTTGTCTTGAAACCCTGCTGCAAGGAGGATCCACCCCACCCCCCACCCACCCACCCACGACCGAGGTCTGCCATTGTGTTGCCGTCTCCTCCACTAACAGAAACCGGGAACACTAAAATCGATTCCACCTTTCTTTTCGCCTGGCCTCCCAGGCCCAGAGTCTGGTTTCAGAACCATTTCTTTACGTCCTCCTTGCTGGGTTCTGCTGCCATCACCATTTCCTCCCTATTCAATTCCGCTTCGTCTACTTTTCCTACTGAGACATTTGTCTGTGTGTTTTGTTTGGGACTTCTTTGGCTTGACCAAGACATGGGTGTTTTGTTCTTATTCTTTTCAGTTGCAATGGGAGACTTACTACAATTTCCCGTTCCTCTCTCTAGCCTTTTTTTTTTTTTTTTTCTTTCATCATTCACAATGTTGGTGTACTGATAACTGAGCAAGCAGGTAATGAATGTTTTGTGTGTGTGTGTGTGTGTGTGTGTGTGTGTGTGTGTGTGTGTGTGTGTGTGTGTGTGTGTGTGTGTTGTGTGTGTGTGTGTGTGTGCGTATATTGTGTGTGTGTGTGTGTGTGTGTGTGTGTGTGTGTGTGTGTGTGTGTGTGTGCAAGTGTGTAATGGAATGGGTGCACATTTGTGCATGCATTCCCAAGTCCACTTCAAAAAGCCATCATCAATTTGAACAACACATTCACATAATGTAAAACCGACATCCATGACATTGACAAATACGGGAGACACGACAACATAGTGACATCTAAAAAAAAAAAAAAGGGAAAAAAAAAAAAAAAAAAAAAAAAAAAAAAAAAAGAAAGTCACGGGCAGCCTGCACATTAAAGAACCGATCGAGAGAGGACCGAAATATCATTGCCCTTCCGCATGTCAGAGTTCATACAGCGCACACTAAACTCATTCACCACTTCCTGTGGATTCCTTCGGCTCTCTGTCTGCCTCTCTTCACGGGTTGGCCGGGTGTTCAACACACTTTGCAGCTGACAGCGTACAAACTGCCCATGATTGAAGCGCACACGTGGTGGTTTGTGTGCCGGCAAAGGCTGCTACATGGAGACTGTGAGCTGACACCACAAACCAGCAGACACAGGAACAGGCCTGCCTATGTGGTTCCCTACACAGACAGCTTAGCAAATTGTACACCTCTATCACGGCACACAGTGGATATGGTGCCTGGTCAGAGTGCCCCACTGAGTAAAAAAAAAAAAAAAGAAGCAAAAATCCCTGAAATTCCACCCTCACCAACACCTAACCACAACAACAAAAGGCGTAAAAATCCCAAAAATCCCAGAAATTCCTCCCTTACCAAAACCTCTCAAAAAAGAAAACTAACCCCAAAACAAACAAACAAAAAAAAAACCCCCAAAAAACATCAAAGAACAAATAACTAAAGAGGTGAAAAAATCATTGAGCTTCCATCCTTACCAGTCCCAATTCTTTTTTTTCCCCTGAAAAACAATTTCTCCCTGATTTCCAGTTTCCGCTGAAATCCGTGAATCTGCAGAAAACTGGGAGCTCTACCACAAATGGTGACTTGCACAAGTGAACGAGACTCTGACATGGGCGGATAGTTGGAATGCAGGGCAAGATACTTCTCTTTTCCCCTCCTGACCTACAGCAAAGCAAACTGAACTGTAGACACTGGCATAAGGAAAGTAGCCTACCAATGCTACATTTGATCAAGTACACAAACACACACATTAAAAAAAAAAAATGTAAAAAAAAAATGTATCAAAAGACAGGTATTCTTTAAAAAAAAAAAAAAAAAAAAAGCCTTTACCGACATTTTAAGAACAAACAAGTTAAAATTTGGAAAAAAAAAAATTCTCCTCTATACCCCCCTCCCCCCCCGCGCGGCTGCCTCCTCCCCATTCTCCCCCTCATGCATGCAAACAACTGAGAAAGCAAGGCAAACACGGCAATGGCAGCAAGGGGACAGGCGAAGGGATGGTAACGACACAGCACAGGTATTCAGACAGCACAGAACGGCGATGATGACATGACACCATTAAGTTTACATCGACAGTTCACCACGGTAGCCCAAATCCAGGTGAACAAAATCAGGACTGCCATCCTTTTGGGAGGGAATGAGCCAGTCCGTCCTTAGAGAACAACTACTACAACATCATGGAAGGTAAGCAGGAGACTGGTTCTCTTATTTCAGGCGCCGCTTGCTGTCCGGGGGCTGAAAACGGCTGGCAGCTGGCGGCATCATTCAGGAGCTGTTCTGGAAGGCTGCAAGTTGCGGATGAAGGCGGTGGCGTCAATAACCGGCATGTCCGAAGCGTCGTAGTCTGTCGTGAGGTACTCCGTCAAGTCCATCATGTCGTCAGGCAACCTGAAACCATGGCAACAGCTCATTTTACGATACAACCTTCACGATGGCAGGTTATCGTTGGTCAAAGGTTGATTAGAGTGGATAAAGGGAAAGGGAGGTCAGGGAGTAAGGATCCAGACTCCACCCCCTGCCCCTATACGTGTACACCCATGATCACATCAATGAACATAGTCATGCCGGGCACAGAGCAGTTATCTGAAGGAAAGCATCCAGGAGAAAAAAAAAAAAAAAGGAAAAATTTATTGAATCAGTCAATGTACACATCAGGGCTCGCACTGAGACAAAACTAAAAAAAAAACAAACAAAAAACCCAAACAAATTCTAAGGACAAGGGGCTGATCCCAATGTCATGTCCCCCCCCCCCCCCCCCCCGTCGCTGATTTTTTTTTTTTTTTTGTGCTGACTGAATTTTTTTTTGTTTTGTTTTACATTTTCCCATTCTGATGAAATCCTCAAGTCGGTGGAAAGGTGGGAGCTCTGACAAATATACAGGCTACGAAATGTCCGGAATGTGATGTTTGTGAAGTTTTCCAGACTCCATGCACAGACAGATGGATGGACGTGCAGGTGAAGGCGCCCATGTCCTACATTGACTTTAATTCATTCAGCAGTCTTTTTAAAAGCTCTCACTTTCACTCACTCCATCTCTCCACTCTTCCCACCCACCACCTCACTGCAGTCTCTTCCCTCTGCCCTCACTCCAATCCAATCCGATGAGAAAACAAAAGCCAATATAACATCCTTATGGTAAGAAAATTCTACAATGAGGGAACTACAACTCTGTGAAAATCGATCAAAGTACTAGCTAGTATAACTGATATCATTAGCCCAGATCCTCACTCTTCAAAGCAACTGACAACAAACACAATACGACACAAGACAGTGCCTCATTACCACTAATCACCGGCCCCACCCGCGGATTTGTTCAGTTAAGCAAACTTTTCAATCCCAGAAATATAATGGGTGGTAATCCTTTGGACAAATCCTAACTGTACAATATTGGTAATGAAAAGGTGGTTTCCAGAACGTTCCTACAATCAGGTCAATTACCATCTGATTCTGGAATTTTCCCACCATTGAGGATGTTATATTGGCTTTGTTGTCATCAGAGACGCCGTGCCACTACCGCGCTATGCCCTGGAGCTGCAAGGAACGAATGCGCCTGTGGAGAAATAGTTTCCTTCTGGAGATCTAGTTTCTGACATCAATTCTTATCTGAACATATGTTCACACATACAGAGACATGGATACCTACAATGCACGTGTGCACCAACTAAAAATGTGCTGTATAGAAATAACTGCCTCCACATGCACGCTGACTCGCACATGTGTGCATGTACACATACACAGAATATGCCACACACAGAAGTAGCACCCTTCAAAAGACCTTGGTTTTCAAGTCATCATTTGAACATCCAACCCGCACACTCATATATGTGCACATACATGTAAGTACACTTAAGTTGTGTGAACATGAAACTACACATGATGGGCTGTGACAGACAGCATCCTTTTAATGATTTTAGTTTTTGAAGCTTCCTTTTATTCTGAACATACACACACACACACACACACACACACATACACACACACACACACACACACACATGCACGCACACACACACACACACACATGCATATGTACCTGCGCACACACACACACACACACACACACACACACACACACACACACACACACACACACACACACACGCACACATAATGTGCTTCGAACTAAGCTTCCGTGAAGATACCTAAGGTAAGGTAGTTACTATTTCAACACATTTGCACACCACACACATGCACTTGCTCGCAAGGCAAAGCCAGTTGCGCTCACTGTGTAAATTCAATGTCGGCATCATCATCATCAACATTATCAATTGTCGATATAATCATTATCAGTGTCATACTCCCTGAAACTATTTCAGATGTTGTTGTCCTTCTCTTTGCTGGTTAGACAACTGTCCTCCTCCTCCTCCTTCTCACTGTCATAACCATCGTTAACAAGACTATCACCATGACAACGTCGACTTACTCGCTGTCGGTCAGCGGGGTGCTGGGAGGAAATGCTGGAGGTGGCGGGCGAAGGAACAGCGAAGTTGTGTGGGGTGTGAGGATCCATGTCACACATGGGACCACCAGGGGGTCTGCAACATGCGCAACTCAACATCAACATCAACTGATGCCCCTCCCTGTAAGACCAGGTAGCAGACCGACTGAGAATAAGAATACAATGGGGGGGGGGGGTGGGGGGGGGGGGGGGGGGGGGGGGGGGGGGGGGGGGGGATGGGGGGGGGGGGGGGATTGGAGGGTGGGAAGAGGGGATTGGGAGAGGGGGGGATTTGGAGGGGGGATTGGAGGGTGGGAAACAAAGGAGAGGGGGATGAGTGGGGTGGGATTTGGAGTGGACAGTGGAGGGGAGAGAAGGACAGAGGAACACAGGGTGAGAGAGAGAGAAGCACGTGCAGAGAGAGGGACAGAGAGAGAAGAACACAGGGACAGAGACAGGGACAGACAGGGGATGAAAGGAGAAAGGAGACAGGAGGAGACAGACTGACAGACAATGACGACTTGACCAGCTGTCAGACCGATGGTCACACACGTATACAGATGGCACTCAGGGAATGCCAGACAAATGGAAAGGCGGAGGACAAGAGTGACGGATTCAGGCGACAAATCCCCCGGACGGAAGACTGAATTTATTCATGAATTCAATCTGTCCCACTGTGGTAGTGCCGATTCCAGAAGATTTGATGACAATCACAGGTAGTCAGACCCTCTTCCTTCTAGTGTCATTCCTACCTCAACAGACAGGAATCACTGGAAGTGTCACACTGACCCTGGCTGAAAGAACATAGTGTCCATCAGCTGCATCAAAGTTGGCATAATTACAGCAGAAGAATTCAAGACAAACTCAACCACACACACACACCGTGTACATCAGCTTCTCTAACTGCTCTCACCCTCATTTTGAAAACACACAGAGAGAGATAGAGACAGAGAGAGAGAGACAGAGAGAGACTGAGAGAGAGAGGAGGAGGAAGGAGGGAGGGGGGAAAGAGAGAGAGAGAGAGAGAGGAGGAGAAGGGAGGGAGGGAGGGAAGGAGAAAAAAAGGAGAGAGAGAGAGAGAGAGAGAGAGAGAGAGAGAGAGAGAGAGAGAGAGAGAGAGAGAGAGAGAGAGAGATAGGACGAAGCCTTTTCACTGATGGAAAGTGGAATAAACAGAGAGAGAGAGAGAGAGAGAGAGGAGAGAGAGATGAGAGAGAGAGAGAGAGAGAGTCTCTCTCCTTGTGTGTGTGTGTGTGTGTGTGTGTGTGTGTGTGTGTTGTTGTTGTTGTTGTTGTTGTTGTTGTTTTATAGTCTGTTTCACACTTGGTGATATTAGACTTCAAGAGGTGGGGAGGGGGGGGGGGGGGGAGGAGGAGGTGGGCAGAGGAGGGCAGGGGGTGGGGTGTAAAAGGTGTGTGTGGTGTGTATGTGCTTGTGTGTATCTGTGTGCATGCACGTGTGTGTGTGTGTGTGTGTGTGTGTGTGTGTGTGTGTGTGTGTGTGTGTGTGTGTGTGTGTGTGTGTGTGTGAAATTTGGCCCTTAGTGAAGGGGAATACAAATGAATTACATACACTTTTGATAGGATAACTTTTCATACAGACATAGAAACTGCAATTGAACAAAGGAAATTTACAGCGATAGAAGGAAGTGATTGCCTATGGCACACAAAAAGCTAATTTTAAAAACTCTATGCATGGTGAGAAACAGTTACTGCACTAAGCAGAGAGAGAGAGAGAGAGAGAGGAGAGAGAGAGGAGAGGAGAGAGAGGAGAGAGAGAGAGAGAGAGAAAGGAGAGACAGACAGACAGACAGAGGAGACAGGAAGAGGGAGAGAGACTAGAAGAGAGAGAGAGAGAGAGAGAGAGAGGAGAGAGAGAGGAGGGAGAGAGGGAGAGAGGGGAGAGAGAGAGAGAGGAGAGAGAGAGACAGAGTTTACTACATAGAAAGAGAGAGAGAGAGAGAGAGAGAGAGAGAGAAGAGGAGAGAGAGAGAGAGAGAGAGAGAGAGAGAGAGAATGCTTGGCAAAAAGATGGATTGGTGGAGAAATCAGACAAGCACAACCGGTAAAAGATCCAAGGTTTTAACAGAGAGAGGATGTCTCATTCACGCCTCCCCTAACATTTTTAGATCTCCTCCCTGAACTGTATACTGCTCCCCCATTTCTCTTCCCTGCACTGTCCCCCCCCCCCCCCCCCCCCACACACACACATGCCTGCACACAGACACACACACCCACACACACATACACAGACAGACACACCTTCCTTATACATTCCCCCACCTTATTTCTTTCCACATTTGTCTGGGAGACTGAAACAGGTAGACCTTGGCTTAAGGCTGTGTCACACCCTGACACAGGCTGGAACACCAAGGCTACACCATAATGTTGTTATGCTCAGCATAGTTACGCGAAGATTGTCTTCAGTCGTGACAAGCTCCTAGCATAACATTCTCAGTCTTCAAAATCCCCCCCCCCACCCCCGAAGTCGGAGTGTGGCTGCCCATATGGCAGGGTAATCAAAATTTGGTCACACACGTGATGTTCTCATCCCCAGCTGATGCATTTGTACTATAGTGTTCATGTGCTTCCACTGTTCGCATGATTCCTGGAGTCTTTTAGCCACAAATAAACTTTTAGCCACAAATAAAAAGTAACGGAGGGGAGAGGTAGGAAAGGGAGGGATCTCCATTCTTTCACCTCCCTCCCTCCCTCTCTCGTCCTCATCTACGTCCACCTCCTTTCATCCCGGTTTTCTTTATTATTTTTTTTTTTTTTGTGTGTGTGTGTATGCCTTTTTGTGTTCCCAACACCGATGATCCTCGAACAGAGACGCGTCACTCTGGTACTTCTCTTCTCCATTTGCTTTTAGCTCTGGTCACCACCGCCTGCCTTTCAGCCTCTTGCACTCCCAGGCCCTCACCATTCTTACCCTTAATGGCTTTTAACACCGCGGGTTCAACGCTCAATTGGAGCCATAACAGGCGGGACCAGCTCATAGGGACCACAGTGAGCTCCAGCTGCATGGCACGCACAGCATACAAACAAACGCACAACAGCAGCAGCACAGCAAAGTACCAGCGCACAGACTAGATTGGTTCCACTGAGCAGAACCGCTGAAGTCAACACTCTGGAGTGTTTGTTTTTCTTGCCTGTGAACTGACAGTCTTCCACTCTGTATCTCCCCCTCCCCCCCCCCCCCCCCCCCCCCCTTCCTTTTTTTTTTTTCCTTATTCAATTTGTTTTTGTGTTGTTTGCAGTTTAATACTTTTCTTTTAATGCCTTTCTGCATCTTAAGGGGAATTCCAGTTTGGTGAGAATAGCACAGATTGAGCATGTTAGCTGCCATTCTTTTTTTTTTTTGTGCTTCTTGTTAAGTGATCATACTCCTGTGAGTGCCTGATAAGCAAAACTCCTTTTTTTTATGTTGGCTAGTTGATATGACACATATCCTTACAACAAAAAAAGAAATCAATGTGCAGAAAAAAGAAAGTAACCTACAATGGCAAACTCAAAACAACCCCAAAATAACAATGCGCTTGCTGACACCCCCCCCCCCCCCCAAAAAAAAAAAAAAAAAAAAAAAAAGTTCCTGATGCTACCAGTCAGTCAGTATGTGTCACATACCAACACAATGACCATCTGTTTTCTTTCAATGAATATGTGTCATACATACACCAACACAACGACCATCTGTTTTCTTTCAGTCAGTATGTGTCACATACCAACACAACGACCATCTGTTTTCTTTCAATGAATATGTGTCATACATACACCAACACAACGACCATCTGTTTTCTTTCAGTCAGTATGTGTCACACACCAACACAACGACCATCCGTTTTCTTTCAGTCAGTATGTGTCATATACCAACACAACGACCATCTGTTTTCTTTCAATGAATATGTGTCATACATACACCAACACAACAACCATCTGTTTTTTCTTTCAGTCAGTATGTGTCATATACCAACACAACGACCATCTGTTTTCTTTCAATGAATATGTGTCATACACCAACAACGATCATCTGTTTTCTTTCAATGAATATGTGTCATACATACACCAACACAACAACCATCTGTTTCTTTCAGTCAGTATGTGTCACACACACCAACACAACGACCATCTGTTTTCTTTCAATGAATATGTGTTCAATATACACCACACACACGACCATCTGTTTTCTTTCAGTCAGTATGTGTCACATACCAACACAACGACCATCTGTTTTCTTTCAATGAATATGTATCACACATACACCAACACAACGACCATCTGTTTTCTTTCAGTCAGTATGTGTCACACCAACACAACGACCATCCGTTTTCTTTCAGTCAGTATGTGTCATATACCAACACAACGACCATCCGTTTTCTTTCAATGAATATGTGTCATACACCAACACAACGATCATGTTTTCTTTCAGTCAGTATGTGTCATACACCAACACAACGACCATCTGTTTTCTTTCAGTATGTGTCATACACCAACACAACGACCATCTGTTTTCTTTCAGTCAGTATGTGTCATACACCTACACAACAATCATCTGTTTTCTTTCAGTATGTGTCATACACCAACACAACGACCATCTGTTTTCTTTCAGTGAGTATGCGTTATACACCAACACAACGACCATCTGTTTTCTTTCAGTGAGTATGCGTTATACACCAACACACGACCATCTGTTTTCTTTCAGTGAGTATGCGTTATACACCAACACACGACCTTCTGTTTTCTTTCAGTGAGTATGCCTTATACACCTACACAACAATCATCTGTTTTCTTTCAGAATGTGTCATACACCAACACAATGACCATCTGTTTTCTTTCAGTGAGTATGTGTCATACACCAACACAATGACCATCTGTTTTTCCACACTACCATCAGCCATGGACATGAACAGACAAGCCATTGACTGTACAGTTACAAAGTAACATCGGTAGCCCCCTTGATTTACACTATGTCCTTTTCCTACCGTTTTAAATGAAATGAGAGTGGGGTAAGACAATAATAAGACCACTGTGTGTGTGTGTGTGTGTGTGTGTGTGTGTGTGTGTGTGTGTGTGGTGTGTGTGTGTGTGTGTGTGTGTGTGTGTGTGTGTGAGAGAGAGAGAGAGAGAGAGAGAGACAGACAGACAGACAGACAGACAGACAGACAGTCAGACAGAGAGACTGAGAGAGAAAGAGACAGAGAGAGACAGACAGAGAGCAAATGCGTGCTACAGAGTGTTTGTGTAACAGGAAGTGTGTATATATCCAAGTATGCTTGTATACACTTGTAAGAGTTTACACAGAAACATATACAAAAGGCACACAGCGGAACGGTATCACCATTTCTATGTTCTTACAATCGAAGGACAAACGAGAACCATCGTCCAACTATACAGCACTCTGGTCAACCTGGGGAGAAGCAAGTCCCACAGTGGTAACCCTGTTCAGGAAGAGGGGTGGGGGAGAGAGTCACCTCCTCCTGAGGTGATAGTTGATAGCACGAACACACAGCTGAAATACTTTGGTTACAAAGAAAAGAAAAGATAATCGCACACTGCACGCGCTAATACAGCACTCAAACATGTAGTTCATGTACACGGCAGAATTTTTTTGTTTGGGGATTGACACGGAGTGTAGCCTTAACCGAAAAGCAAGCCGAGATGCAAAGGAACAAACAGAACAATGTGTGCTGTGACGCTTACCCACTACAGAATATCTGCAATCTGGGCTATCTTTGTTTCATCCATTTTTGTACTCCCAGTTCTTATAGAACAGCGAGTACTTTACAATGGGAACGAAGAAATGCTGTCTGTGTGTCTATCAGTCCGTGGTCAAAATGTGTTCCACTCGCTCCAGACAAAACTTCTGGGCCGATCTTTCTGAAAATGTGTAGGTATGTTCATTATGGGTCACGGACGATGTCCGATGTTTTATTTTTCCAGAATAGCTTTTACTAACGCCTATAACGGCCCCAAAACAGGTTTGCTTCTTTATGGAATACCTCAGTGACGAAAAACATTATGTCGCAGGTTTGACTGTGACGTCAAGCACATTATGACGCATGTTTGATTGTGATGTTTTTCTGGAAGATAAACTGAGAGTAAGTTTATATGCTTCGCATCTTGTTGATGTCTGCGGTTTGACCTATTTGACCAAGACACATTTTCTTTTGTTATGTCTGCAGTTTGACCTATCTGACCAAGACATATTCTTTTTGTTATGTCTGCGGTTTGACCTATCTGACCAAGACATTCTTTTTCTTTTCAAAAAAAATGCACTCGTCTGTTTCATACTGTGCATTCAATACGTGTTACTCTTCACCTTGTTTTTCTGTGTTTATTTGTGTCTTGCACGATCAATAAAAAAGGACAACTCTGAAAAGAAGAATTGGTAAGTTACATGTTTAGAATTCATTTTTAAATGTAGTTGGGTGAGTATAAACATTTGTGACAAATTTGATAACTTTAACACTAACAGAGAAAATAATAACTGCATGCAGCAACTTTTATATCATGTCTATCCTGAAGAATCTTTAAATTATGATAAAAAACAACAACAACAACAAAAAAAACAACAACAACAACAACAACAAAAAAGGACAGGAAAACTGCCATCACAATTAGGATTTTCATTCTCGTCTTTCCGTTATGGTGGTAGCCATAATCGTGACATCAGTAATGGTGATGGCGGCAACGGTCATTATGACGATGTTAGTAAGAAAAAAGAAAAAAAATGGTATGGGGATGCTTCACACAACATATGTTACTGATTACTGTCGACATTGTCGCGAACACCGACATCACGCACACACATACATACACACACAAACATTCTCTACACATGAAAGATCCTAGGACAGGGATTTCACCCAAGCTGGAATGGTTCCTTACAGCCATTATCTACTGACGCTAGCCTTCACGAGGCAGACACATGTGGTTTCATTCTCTGTGGAATCCATTTAACCCACGGACAAAACTGGACCGTAATTCTACCGCTCTCACCATCCATTAGCAGGTGACGCGTTCGAGTCAAATGGACACTTCAATTCTGGAGATGACAGTCAGGTCAATGACCTCGTTAGCAACTCTGACGTCAGCTTTTGTTTGGTAACAACGGTGGTGTTGGTGTTGATGATGATGAAGACAATAACAACGGAGTTCAGGACGGACGAATTTACTTTACTGTGCTGTCCGTCGCTACGTTTCACTGCAAAATGTTGTACTGAATAGATCACATTTTCACTTATTGCACTGATGCAATCTGGATTCCAAACATCAGATACATAACATGAGACACACTGATTATATCGCCAATGAAAAAAATGTGTCAAACCATCAAGCCGCATATACGATCATACAAACATCAACTTGAAAGTAGTTTTAGACGAGAAAACTACGTTGGTATGGCCTTGTAACAATATCCAAGGGCCTTGCTAGAATCATCCACCAGAGAACTGTTGAAGGAGGGAGGTGGAGGAGAAGACCACAAAAAAAAAAAAAAAAAAAAACACACACATCACCAACTCCCTCCACAAAACAACAACAACAACAAAAAACACACACACAACCACCAATCCCCCACCGCCCCCCCCCCCCCCCACCAGCCCCCCCCCCCCCCCCCCCCCCCCCCCCCCCCCCCCCCCCACCCCCTAACCATCGACAGATAGTCAACATCGCAGAACGGCCAGGGCGACCACAGGCCTTGGCACACCACAGCCCTGGCAAACCACAGGCCCCGGCACACCACATGCCTTGGCACACGACACAGGCCCCGGCACACCACAGGCCTTGGCACACCACAGGCCCTGGTACACACAGGCCTTGGCACACTACAGGCCCCGGCACACCACAGGCCCCGGCACACACACAGGCCTTGGGACACCACAGGCCCCGGCACACCACAGGCCCCGGCACACCACAGGCCCCGGCACACCACACAGCCTTGGCACACCACAGGCCCCGGCACACCACACGCCCCCGGCACACCACAGGCCTTGGCACACCACAGGCCTTGGCACACTACAGGCCCCGGCACACCACAGGCCTTGGCACACCACAGGCCTTGGCACACTACAGGCCCCGGCACACCACAGGCCCCGGCACACCACAGGCCTTGGCACACACTACAGGCCCGGCACACCACAGGCCTTGGCACACCACAGGCCTTGGCACACCACAGGCCTTGGCAAACCACAGGCCCCGGCACACCACAGGCCTTGGCACACTACAGGCCCTGGCACACCACAGGCCTTGGCACACCACAGGCCTGGCACACCACAGGCCTTGGCACACCACAGGCCCCGGCACACCACAGGCCCCGGCACACCACAGGCCTTGGCACACTACAGGACCCCGGCACACCACAGGCCTTGGCACACTACAGGCCTTGGCACACCGCAGGTGCTCTGTATTGTACGGTATTGCATTATTCTGCTCTGTATTGTACTGTATTACATTGTTCTGCTTGTATTTTACTGTACTGCTTTGTACTATACTGTTTCTTACCGTATTGCACTGTTCTGCTCTGTATTGCACTGTACTGTATTGCACTGCACTGTCTGATACTGTATTGCATTATTCTGCTCTGTATTGTACTGTATTGCATTGCACTGCACTGTGTTTTATACTATATTGCACTGTACTGCATTGTTTTGTACTGTATTGCATTGTACTGCACTGTTTTATACTATATTGCAGTGTACTGCATTGTTTTGTACTGTATTGCATTGCACTGCACTGTTTTATACCATATTGCAGTGTACTGCATTGTTTTGTACTGTATTGCATTGCACTGCACTGTTTTATACCATATTGCAGTGTACTGCATTGTTTTGTACTGTATTGCATTGCACTGCACTGTTTTATACTATATTGCAGTGTACTGCATTGTTTTGTACTGTATTGCGTTGTATTGCATTGTTTCATACTATACTGCATTGTACTGTACTGTACTGTCTTATACTGTATTGCATTGCACTGTACTGTTTTGTACTGTATTGCAATACTGCACTGTTTTGTATTGTATTGCATTGCACTGCATTGTTTATACTGTATTGCATCATACTGCATTGTTTTATACTGTATTGCATCATACAGCATTGTTTTATACTGTATTGCATCATACTGCACTGTTTTGTACTGTATTGCATTGCACTGCATTG
>JADBJO010000652.1:0-7500 GCA_016801955.1 Conus betulinus | reverse complement strand
ACACACCCACCACACACCCACACACACATGCACACACACACACATGCACACCACAAAAAAACACGCACAAGTAAACACCACACACACACACACACACACACACACACACACATACACACACACACACACACACACCACACATGCACACACACAAACACGCACAAGCAAACACACACACACACCTCACACACACACACACACACACACACACCACACACCACACACCACACACAGATCCCCCACCAGCGGGAGACACTGCACTGCTGCCAAGTCACGGGCAGTATTAAAAAAAAACTCCTGTACTTGCTACCCCCGTGTCTCTGCACTAACGGACTACAACCGCCTAGCTGCGGACGCTGCATGGTGAGCGAGTTCTGCTCTGGAGACTGCGCCATCACAGCCCTCACAGCGATCCTGCCCAGGAATTTTTGGACACACAAACTCCACAGGGGCGTGGTCATGGTGAGGGAACTGGAACTGTGGTCACTCCCCTCCCCCCCCCCCTCCCCCCCGCCCCCCGCCCAGAGAGAATGAGAGAGAGCAGTGATGGGGGTCACGGGATAAATCTTACCTCTTCTCCTTCATTTTTTTTTTTTAACTTTCTCTTTAAATTGCTATTCTGAAATGTGGTTTATTGATTTTCTTCTTTTGCCCCCTCCCCCGTCTTCTTCTTCTTCTTTTTTTTTTTTTTTTTTTTTGTCTCTTTAAATTGTTACTCTGCAATACTGATGGTGAACTTTTTCTTCATTTTGGTTTCCTTTGATTTCTCTTTTTTTTTCTCAACCTTTTCTTCTTTTTTTTTCCTATTCAAATTGTTACTCTGCAATGTTGATAATGATCTTCTACTTCTTTTTGTTTTTTCTTTCTTTTTCTTCTTTTTTAACATTTGTCTTCTCTTTTGTTCCCCCCCTTGTAAATTGTTACCCTGCAAATTGAAAAAAAAAGACAACT
The DNA here is from genome assembly GCA_016801955.1 of Conus betulinus. NCBI lineage: Eukaryota > Metazoa > Mollusca > Gastropoda > Neogastropoda > Conidae > Conus > Conus betulinus. Next base: position 6,549 of record JADBJO010000652.1, on the reverse strand, counting down.
GACGAACTTTTTTTTTTTCGTGTGTGTGTTGTGTGTGTGTGTGTGTGTGTGTGTGTGTGTGTGTGAATCTTTTTCTTCTTTGTTTAAAAAGAGAAAAAAAAACCATTTCTCTTCTTTGTTTTTTTCCTCTCTCCTAAATTGTTACTCTGCGATGTTGATGATTTTTTTTTAAAAAACCTTTCTTCTTCTTTTTTCTCTCTTATAAACTGTTACTCTGTGATGTTGATAATGATTGTTTTTAGTTACTCTGGGTGCTGTTGAAGATTTCTTTCTTTTTCTTTCTGTTGGTTTAAATTGTTAGATTGCTATGTTGATAAATGATCTTCTTTCTTCTTCTTCTTTATTTTATATTTTTAATGTTACTCTCGCGATGCTGACGAAGCCAAGCTGCAACAGAGCTTCATTTGGTTTGTGAGACCAAAACCACTTGCAGTGTAACATGCTTTTTTGGATTGATCGTTTGTTTGTTTTTGTTTTTGTTTGTTAACATCTTAACTACTGATAGATTATCAGATGTTTTTGCTTTTGTTCATTTATTTACCAAGATCCAAGTTGTTTTTGTTGCCTATTGGTTAGTGTGTTTGCATCATTATGATTACTATTATTATCATCACTATTATTATTATTATTATTTTTATTACTATTAATCCCTAATCGTTTGACCAGTGAGCTAGTCTTCCGCATGCAACCGATACATATAAAGCAATACTACTGACAGACATATAGACAGATAAAAGAAAGGATCAATAAACAGACCGAAGATAGACCAGTAGACAGACAAAGAGATGGATAAACAGCTAGCCAGCCAGACAGAACCAGCTTAGAAGCGAAGAACAGGAGGCAGCCAGCACCAGAGGGGGCCGCATCATCACACCATAGTCAAGAAAAGATAAAGACGAGAGAAAGAAGATGCTTTACTTTTCAATGGCAAATCAGTGACTGTGCTGTAATTTTGTAAGCAGTATGGCAAACTCAGCAACGACAAAAAGGTAAAAACATTTTAAAAAAAAACCAAAAGTAACCTGGGCATAGCGGTGGGTGATAAAAAGGGAAAAAAAATTGCTGCCGAATGCAGCGGTCCATATTCCTGTCTCCAAAGCAACGCAGCTGTCCATATTCCTATCTCAAATAAAAAAAAATAAATAATTTTTTTTTTTGTTTAAATAAAAAAAAGGAGAAGAAAAACTATTGGTATTCAGTTGCATAAGCTATTTCTGTCGGTATTTGGTCCGTACTGTCAATTTACCTGTACAAGTGAACCCTGAATCGATAAACATCTGTATCCTTCCCCCACCCCCCCCCCCCACCCACCCCATCTAGACCTCACCCTGTACAGTGTGTACCGCTACTGAAAGGGAGAGAGAGAAAAAAAATCCTTTCCAAGTAGACAACAGCCACAATAAGAACTAGAGAGAGAGAGAGAGTAGAGAGAGAGAGAGAGAGAGAGATCGAGAGAGAGAGAAGAACATCCTTTTCAAGTACACAACAGCCACAATAAAACTAGAGCGATTAAGAGAGAGAGAGAGAGAGAGAGAGAGAGAGAGAGAGAGAGGAGAGAGAAAGTTAGGATGGGAGGGGGGGGGAAGGGAGAGGCTTATACAAAATATGCATTTACAGATCCTGCCTCTGGTCTGCTTATTCAGCTGCCAATGACTGGCTCATTACCTCCCGTTCTGTTCAGTTGTCTATTTTGCCCCAGCAATGGCATATCCATGAAGATCCTCAGCTCGAGCAGAGATAGAGAGATAGAGGGAGAGAGTACAAGAGAGAGAGATAGAGAGTGCAACACCGCGGTTGCATGGTTGCGGGTGGTTGGGGTGGGGGGTGGGGAGTAGAGAGAAATAGGAACGAAACAATTGACGAACGAACAGAACAGACAACAGTGTCACTTCATGTTATTACACCAGGTAACCATACATGGCCCTCTAAGGTGCCACAATACACACATGCAGGTGCGCGCGCGCATCACACATAAACACACACTCAGACAGACAACAGACAGAACAGACAGAACCACGCACGCACGCACGGCACAGCACACACACAATCCACACACACACACACACACACACACAAACACACACACACAGAGATCCTTCCTATTAAAAACAAACACACACACAACACGAAAGCCATCTTAAAAAAAAAGAGATAAAAAAAACAAAAAAAGATCGGCCCAGAAGTTTTGTCTGAACGAGTGGAACACATTTTGACCACGGACAGACAGACCAGACACAACAGACAGCATTTCTTCGTTCCCACTGGAAAGTTCCGGCTCTATATAAGAACTGGAGTACAATAAAGCAGAAACAGAAGCGACTGAGCCACCATACGAAGGAACAACCCAATGACAACCGACAGACACGACTGCGTTTTTGACCGACTGGGTCTTCCTCAGGAGAACTTCGTAACATTTCAAAACAATGGAAACACAAAGACGGACATGCATTCGCTGATCCCTTCGATCTGTGATCAAACTGTAGTTTATATGGGTTAAAAACAAAACAAAACAAAAAAGACAAAATAGTGCAACTGAAAAAGAAGCGGAATGAGCTGAGGTGAGCAGAGACAGACTAGAATCATCATGAGGATTTATGAAAAAAAAGGAGGAAAATAACAATGGTGTTATGATCACCACACACAATCATAATGGAAAATTAAAAAAAAAAAAAAAAACCCGGAGGAAAATAACTGGTATTTTCATTATCATCAACTAACAAAAAAAAACAACATCAATTTTACAATAGCAGTAATAATAGCAACAAATGTGAAATATTATCCTTGATGTTTTTGTATTACTACTGTCATATTATTACTAACTTTATTATCACCACAGCGCAGCAGCAGCAGCAGTAGTAATAGTGGTGATATAGAAGTAGTAAAAAAAAATATTAGTGTCACTGTTAGTACTTTACTATGATGAACTTTTCTTTCCCTTTTTTCTATATATTTATGCATTTGATTTTATATTACCATCTTTCCCATCTTCACTATTATCATTATCATTAATAGTTTTGATATTGCAATCATTGTCAGATTTTATCCTACTATCTTTCCCATTTCCTATATCATCTTACTTGTTACTATTATTATCATTTTTAAAAAATTATTATTACTGTTATCATTTGTTTTTTTTATGATCATCGTTATTATTATCATCATCATCATTACCATAAGTTATCATAAAAAAAATCCGTGTTGTACTGTTATTAACTCAATGATGAACGTTATTTCCCGTTCATTCTTTCTAAATTGTTATGCATTTGCCGTTCATATTACTATCTTTTCCCATCTTCACATTATTATCATCATATCAGTTTTGTTTATCGTAATCATTATCAGTTTTCCTTGATGTCTTTCCCTGTTTCATTATTAGCATTATTACTATTATTAATGATCCTTATCACTCCCATAATATATCATCATCATTACTGCTATCCTTATCAAAACAGTCTTCTCCTTTTTCTTCTTCCTCCTTGATCATCATCATTGTTTTACTATCATCCCTACTGTTGTTGTTACTATCATCATTATTATCGGTTATCATAAACGAGTTACAATCCATTATCATTTGTCCTCTAAAATAAGTTCATTCTAAATCTCCATCTTCTCCCCTTCCTCCTTCTCAAAATTCCATTCCGTATTTTTTTTCTTTCCTTTTGCTTTTTTTTTTTTTTTTTTTTTTTTTTCTCTTCCCTTTTATTTATTTATTGCTTTTGTTCATCCACGCCACAGTTTTGCTGCAGATTCAGAAGATAAAGGACTGCTTGTTTCTCCTTTATTTCCGGTTGTCTTGAATTGTCGCTTGTCCTGCTTGACGTATGACCCAATAGGTCTGTTTTTGTAACTTTGTTGTTGGTTCCTTTGGCGGCTCAGTAACTCTATGCTTATCTTAATGTTTCAGTTTCCACCTACAATCTCCCCGCTTTGGGAACCGCCTACAATAGCAACAACGCTGAAGTGTGGGATACGTTGGGTCCCTATATCTAAAAGTGCATATGGAAGAAAAGCCTTATTCTGCATGAACACCGGCTAACACACTCATGCCTTCAGCTCCGCAGCTTCCACACGGGTATCATTGCACACATTCACCAAGCTTTCAAAACACAACAGGTATTAGAGCAAACGAAAATCCTTTACGCCCTATTTCCAGAACAAAGGATAGTGCATCACACTTGAATCGATCACCACTATGAGAGATCAATGAGCTTGTGGAATCTGAAACATCGCTGCTTCTTTTGCCCATCTTCCTCACTGAAATCGGATGCCGACTCCTGCCTCGAGCAAATTCCCCCCCCCCCCCCCCCTCCCCCTTTTTTTTCTTTTTTTTTTTTTTATACACAACCACTGAATGAATCACCAGCTGATTGTTTCTTTCCCCCCACCAGCTATGCGCAGACTAGTACTGTGACGGTGAAAATAATCAGGGGCCGGCACAGCTCTGAGGCTGATGCGGTCAACAGCCTCCTTCAACGAAAATGCGGCGCAGCATGCTGCCCCTCTAGGGAGATTGCCACTTCCCACTTCAGAGCTGAAGTACAACCGTGGTACTGATAAAGCTCACACACACGCGCGCGCGCGCGCGCAGCACACACACACACACACGCACACACACACACAACACACACGCAACCATCCCCATTCTTGGGGGCTTCTGATTTTAAGACAAACTCTCTATGTGGTGCATTATAGAGTCATGAAAAAAAAAAAAGTAAAAACAAATAAATAAATAAATAAACAAACAAATATAAATGAAAAATTTATCAAAAAAAAAAATTCATCGGAAGACTATATGGGCAAACAAATGATGAAGAACAGACATCATAGCGCCCACTCTAAAACTGTGATCACAGTAAACACTAAATATTTCCCCATCTAAAAACAAACAAAAACAAAAACTTTGTATCAATGTAACAAAGAGAAAAGACAACGTGAAGACTTTTCCACCACAAAGACAGCTGAAGATCTACAGAACAGGAAACGACATGGAACACAATGAAAATCATTACAACAAAAAAAAAAAAAAAAAAAAGCGCTTAATCAAAGGTAACGGAAAAGGGGACTACCTATCAAAAAAACACTTGCGTTCAGGTGGAAACAAAACTTGATACTAAATAACCCCCCACCTCCAGTCAGAATTCCTCACCGGCAGGGCCTCTACACAAAACCCTAGACAGTGCCAAGGCTTAGAGAGAGAGAGAGAGAGAGAGAGAGTTAGAAGAGAGAGGATAGAGAGAGAGAGTAGAGATAGAGAGAGAGAGAGACACAGAACAGACAGCAGACAGTACCGAGGTAATGTCAGGTAATGTTTGCTTATAATCCCAGCCGACCGCAAAAGTGGCCACCTCAGGCTGTCGACACCGTTTTAAAATCAGGGGGTTGGGGGGGCCTTTAAAAATCAACTCACAGTCATCACACAACAAACCAACCTTTTCACACATCTCATTCTCTCTTAAAATTACATCTTCTAAAAAGCAACCAGAAACTTCGTTAAAATCGTTCTTTCTTTTCTTTCCGTAAAATCTTAAATGCAGATTAACAAAGGTTAATCCTCTTTCAGTAATATCAAAGATCATGTCCCGGTGGGACATCTTTTGAACAGGGTTTTTGCACGGGGGGAGAGAGAGAGAGAGAGAGAGAGAGAGGAGAGAGAGAGAGAGGGAGAGAGAGAGCTAGAATGATGGGACAGAGACAGAACAGAGATGGGACATACAGTGACGAGACAAAGAGACAAGAGGCTGAAAACACTCAGAAACCGGAAAAACGCTTGAGTACAAGGCAGAGATAGGAGACAAAGACAGCAATAACTTGAACCAGAGAGAGAGAGAAGAGGAGAGAGAGAGAGAGAGGAGAGAGAGAGGAGAGAGAGAGACATACAGACAGACAGAACGAGACGAACAGGGGTGCCTCAGCTCTCTCTTCCCATCCCCCCTTTCTCCCCTCCTCATTAACAACAAAACAACAAACAACAAAACAAAAAAAGAAAAGACCCCTTAAAAAATTGTTTTTCCCTTAGGTAAAACAAAAATATCCTTTTTTTTGCCTGGAGAGGGTGTTTGAGGGGATTTATGTGGGGGGGGGGGGGGGGGGGGGGGGGGGGGCGGGAGAGAAAAGAGCAGAGGAGATGGAGACAAAACCAGGGACGGGAGACAGAGAGAGATTCATACAAAAATATTTTTTTTAAAGAACTGTTAGTGTAATCCGCTTAACACACCGAACACACAAATTAAAAACAAAACGGACACTTTCGACTTTAGTCTTCTTTAGCAACAATCACATCAGGACACTGAACCCAACGTAAGAGCAAATCCTATCTTTCTCATATTCGGCCCCAAGAGGGCCTTTAGGTATGTCTGACTTTTTTCGAGGGACTAGAGAGAGAGAGAAGCGAGAGATAGAGAGAGAGAAGAGGAGGATAGAAGGAGAATGAGAGAGACTCAGATCCGTGTTTTATTTGACAATGGCCTACAGGGCCTTTATGTCAAGTGGGCTATAGCATGAATATTTTTTTGAACGCCGAAATAACGAAACATTTATGAGTGCAAAACG
>JADBJO010000651.1:592500-600000 GCA_016801955.1 Conus betulinus | reverse complement strand
CCAACCGGTCCCAGCACACAGCCTCGGCGAAGCCAGGACTTCAGTCATCCTATGCCATGGCTGACTTATATTCTATCGTCTAGCTAGGATACAAATTCAGTTTACTATAGTTCCTGACTGTTCTATCGTGTTCAGTGTTATCAGCATTCTTTTGAGCTGTTCTATCATCCAGACAGGAGGAAGGCAGTGCAGCATCATTCCAGGCTGTTCCATTATCAAGACAGCATTCCATTTTCCGAGCATCAGTTCTTCAGCACTGGTCGAGCTCCATCCACCAGGAGAAATCAGAAACACTTCAACCCTCTTCCAGACAATTCTATCATCCAAAATAAGGAGAAGTCAATCCAGCATTGTTCCAGAGTGTTCTGTCGTCCCGATGAAAGAGAAAACACCCAAGCCAGTACTTTGTCTAGATTGGTTGATCATTCAGACAGGAGGAAATCAGACCTTCATTGTTCCAAAGTGTTCTCTTGTCCAGATAAGAGAATGTCAAATAAGTTGTTTTTTTTAACTACCCTATAATCTAGATGGTGGAAACATTTGTTCAGCATTTTCCAGACGGAAAAAACCCAGTCTAGCATTGTTCCAGAATGTTCCATTCTTCAGGAAGGAGAACAAGCAGAGCAGCAGTGTCGCACACTGTTTTGTCAGCGAGCTCACATCGAGGTAGGAGAATTCTATTCCAGTACTTTTCCGGAGATCCAAATGAAATAGAGCGTCTAGCAAGCAACACAATGCGTTAACAAACTGAAAATTGTTTCAAAGTATTAAACCACACAATGCGTTTTAACAACAAAACAATACAAAAGTCAGCTGTTTCGGATGATGAGTAATACGACATATTTCATGAAAACAACACAACACAAAACGCAATTCAAAAGACAACATGCTATGATAGTGAAGAACATAACAACAATCCTCTCTTATAAAACAAAAAGATCTTTTCTGTACTGAGGTCAACGCAAAACAATTATATTTTCGTAATCTTTCTTGAAATAACACAATTCAGTCAACCTTTTTTTCATTCTAAACAACACCACTCTTCTGTGATAACAACATAATGCAATGCAGTAAGTTATGATAATGAACAACAAAACAATCACACACACACACACACACACACACACACACACACACACACACCACACACACACACACACACACACACACACACACACAGAGAAAGAGCTCCATCCGCTGGCAGAGAGGTAGTGACCAATAAACAAGGGCAGGCGGCAGCACCTGGCCGGTGGCATGTTAAGCGATGTTTAATGGCGGCCCTGTATTCATGGGTCCACTCTGGCCCAACACTATACAACTACCAGCCTCTCCAATGACCACCGCCACTTTTTACGAGGTGTTGTGGGGATCTGCGGGTTATACGATGGGATTTTTTTCAAGTCGGGAGAAAAGAAAAATAGATAGAGAGGAGAGGGATCAGATCCCCCCTCAAACTCCCCATCTTACCCCCCCCCCTCCTTTCGTCCCCACCCTTCTCTCTCTCTCTCTCTCTCTCTCTCTCTCTCTCTCTCTCTCTCAATACTAGGCTTAGGCTAGGTATGTCAGTCTTATCCGTGCATAATCAGTGTTACAGATGTTCTAAAATATCTTTCCTGCAAAAACTTTAAAGAAGATGAACTGCACTTATTTTGTGTTATCCAGCTCTTAATGAAATTCGTCAAAAATCAATACCTCTCAAATTGGTAAGTTCGTTGTTGTCTTCAAAGCAAGACAGGCAGGTGCGGAGACTACATTTCTTTTATGATTCCAAGCATTCGGGTTTGGAGAGATTGACGTGTGCTATGACGTCACTACTGTCAATTCTTCAATTACATGAATGTTCAGCAAGTGAAATCAGGTTATAATGTTCATTATGTTGTTGTCTTCCTGCAGTTCATGTGGGTTGTTCCTATGTAATCAGCTGTGCAATGATCGTACACTTTATTTAACAACTTACCCCTTCATGAGAGGACAAGACCTCAAGTTTTTACATTATTCGCGTTCAATTTCGCATTCGGATTTGCATTCGCATTTGCAATCACATTACATTCTCTCTCTCTCTCTCTCTCTCTCTCTCTCTCTCTCTCTCTCTCTCTCTCTCTCTCTCTCTCTCTCTCTCTCTCTCTCTCTCTCTCTCTCTCTCTGGTGTCTGTGGCGTGAGTGTATGCGTTTGTGTGTATGTGTGTGTGTGTGTGTGTGTGTGTGTGTGTGTGTGTGTGTGTGTGTGTGTGTGTGTGTGTGTGTGTGTGTGTGTGGTGTGAACCGATCTGTGTGTGTTAGAGTGAGTGAGTGCGTGCGTGCCTGCATATATTTGCGCGCGCGCGCGCTTGTGTGTGTGTATGTGTGTGTGTGCATGTTTGTGTGTATGTGCGTGTGCATGTGTGTGCATCTGTGTGTGTGTGTGTGTGTGTGTGTGTGTGTGTGTGTGTGTGTGTGTGTGTGTGTGTGTGTGGAGAGAGAGAGAGAGAGAGAGAGAGAGGGAGGGAGGGAGGGGGAGGGAGGGAGGAGGGAGGAGAGTTTCGTGTGGTCACGCGTTAGCGTGGGTATGTTTCTGTGATTGAGTTTGTTTGTAATTGTGTCTGCGTGCGTGTCATTGATGATGAGCCAGCGTGCCTACATGCATACGCACGTAAGTGCGTGGGTGGATGGGTGATGGGAAAAAAAGTGACCAAAAGGAATGAATGAATACATGAATAACTAAAAAGACCATTGGCCTGTGATCGAGGTGCATTATTCATCCCTCATCAGTGTTTCCATCTGGCCAGGGCGGCCCAATCGATGACCACCGCCCGTCTATCCGTCACTGTCACCAGCAGTGGACACAGGGTCTACCTGGCACAGGGCGGACGACAGCAGGACCTCGCCCTCATACACGCACACTAACACAGAGAGAAAGGGGGAATGGGGGATAGGAGATGAGGGTACAGAGAGAGAGAGAGAGAGAGAGAGAGAGAGAGAGACAGACAGACAGACAGACAGACAGACAGACAGACAGACAGAGAATACAGACAGAGACAGGAGAGAGAGAGAGAGAGAGAGAGAGAGAGAGAGAGGAGGAGAGAGAGAGAGAGAGAGAGAGAGAGAGAGAGAGAAAGTGTTGAGTTGACCTGAACAGGGGATGGGTTTTAGCCGAAAGAAAGAGGCAAAGGCAGACAGACAGAGAAGGAAAGAGAAAAAGAGGGAAGGAGCGGGGCAAGGAGAGTGAAGAGAGAGGAATGAAATATGAAGAAAGGGAAGGAGGAGGGGTTAGTGGAAAAGACAGACAAGCAGACCAGCATTGAGGGAGACAGGTGTAAGAGCAATGTGGGGGAAACATGGGGAGAAACAGAAAGAGGGAGATAAAGGGAGAAAGGACAGGACCTGGAAGACAGGGAGAAAGACCAGACAGAACCAGGAAGACAGGAGAGAAAGAACGTGGAAGACAGGGAGAAAGACTGAACCTGAAAGAAAGGGAGAAAGACAGAACCTGGAAGAAAGGGAGAAAGACAGAACCTGGAAGAAAGGGAGAAAGACAGAGAACCTGGAAGACAGGGAGAAAGAATGTGGAAGACAAGGAGAGAAAAGGACAGAAACCTGGAAGACAGGGAGAAAGAACGTGGAAGACAGGGAGAAAGACAGAAACCTGGAAGACAGGGAGAAAGAACGTGGAAGACAGGGAGAAAGAAAGACAGAAACCTGGAAGACAGGGAGAAAGAATGTGGAAGACAGGGAGGAAAGACAGGGAGAGAAAGACAGAACCTGGAAGACAGGGAGAAAGAATCTGGAAGATAGGGAGAAAGAACCTGGAAGACAGTGAGAAAGAACCTGAAAGACAGGTAGAAAGAACGTGGAAGACAGGGAGAAAGACAGCGAGAAAGAGCCTGGAAGACAAGGAGAAAGACAGAACCTGGAAGACAGGAAGAAAGAACCTGGAAGACAGGAAGAAAGACAGAACCTGAAAGACAGGGGAATTTCAGAACCTGGAAGACAGGAGAAAGACAGAACCTGGAAGACATGAAGAAAGAGTCTGGAAGACAGGGAGAAAGAACCTGTAAAACAGGGAGAAAGAACCTGGAAGACAGGGAGGGAGAAAGAGCCCGGAAGACAGGGAGGAAAAAGCCCGGAAGACAGGAGAAAAGAGCCCGGAAGACAGGGAGAAAGAGTCCGGAAGACAGGGAGAAAGAACCTGGAAGACAGGGAGAAAGAGTCCGGAAGACAGGGAGAAAGAGCCCGGAAGACAGGGAGAAAGAACCTGGAAGACAGGGAGAAAGAGCCCGGAAGAAGACAGGGAGAAAGAGCCCGGAAGACAGGGAGAAAGAACCTGGAAGACGGGGAGAAAGAACCTGAAAGACGGGGAGAAAGAACCTGGAAGACAGGGGGAGAAAGAACCTGGAAGACAGGGAGAAAGAGCCCGGAAGACAGGGAGAAAGAACCTGGAAGACAGGGAGAAAGAGCCCGGAAGACAGGGAGAAAGAGCCCGGAAGACAGGGAGAAAGAGCCCGGAAGACAGGGAGAAAGAACCTGGAAGACAGGGAGAAAGAGCCCGGAAGACAGGGAGAAAGAGCCCGGAAGACAGGGAGAAAGAACCTGGAAGACAGGGAGAAAGAGCCCGGAAGACAGGGAGAAAGAGCCTGGAAGACAGGGAGAAAGAGCCCGGAAGACAGGGAGAGAAAGAACCTGGAAGACAGGGAGAAAGGACAGACCTGAAAGACAAAGTCTAACAGTGTCAGACAGGCTAAAAAAAAATTAAAAAAAAAGACGATGATAAAGACAGTGTTGATATTAGTGTCAACTGTCAAAATGCAGCGATGTCTTTGAAAACAATATGACAAAGCACCAAAGTCCACATACAGATGCTACGATGCAACAATGTCCCCCAAAAATGTTAATATGCAGCAATGTCCATAAAAAAAATCTAACAAATCGCCAATATCCATATAAAAATGTAACGATCCAACAATATTCATAAAAATGTAGGCAAGCACAAGTGTCAGTATAAAGATGTTCTGATACAGTGATATCCATGAAAATGTAACGATACGCCAATGTCCATGAAAATATAATAAAGCAGGATGGCCATATCAAAAAGCAAGCAGCAACGCAGCAGTTTGGACGAACATTGAAAATGAGTTACACATTTTTCGTGCACACTGTTGCAGTGTTACATTTTTTTCGTGCACACTGTTACAGTGTTACATTTTTCGTGCACATTGTTACAGTGTTACATTTTCGTGCACACTGTTGCAGTGTTACATTTTTCGTGCACACTGTTACAGTGTTACATTTTCGTACACATTGTTACAGTGTTACATTTTTCGTGCACACTGTTGCAGTGTTACATTTTTCGTGCACACTGTTGCAGTGTTACATTTTTCGTGCACATTGTTACAGTGTTACATTTTTCGTGCACACTGTTGCAGTGTTACATTTTTGCAGTGTTACATTTTCCGTGCACACTGTTGTATACGTTTTTTGCAGTGTTACATTTTTCGTGCACACTGTTGCAGTGTTACATTTTTCGTGCACACTGTTGCAGTGTTACATTTTTTCGTGCACACTGTTGCAGGTTTACATTTTTCGTGCACACTGTTGCAGTGTTACATTTTTCGTGCACATTGTTGCAGTGTTACATTTTTCGTGCACACCGTTGGAGTGTTACATTTTTCGTGCACACTGTTGCAGTGTTACATTTTTCGTACACACCGTTGCAGTCTTACCTTTTCCCTCGTGGACATAGGTGCATTGTTCATTTTACGTCGTACACATGCGAACAATGAAACGATCGTACGATCCCGTCCAGACTGACATTTTGTTACAATTTTCGTAGAGATTGCTGGATGGTTACACTCACGTTGTATCAGCGTATCAGAGCGCCGGAAAGAAAATGTCACACACACACACACACACACACACACACACACACACACACAGGTACTTTGAAGTCCCGTTACTTGTTCAAGACGACACAGAAAAGGGGCGGATACACATGCGATCAGTCTTCCCTTCCAGACTCTGTCAGTGTGTCCGCTGTGCACATTCAACACGATATGAACATCAAGCAAGTATGTCTCAGTTGAAAAAAAAACGAAAACAAAAATACAGAAAACTTTTTTTTTTTGAACGGCAAGAAAGAAAGGACAGGGAAGAGAGGAATAGCAACAAACAGCAGGAGGAAAAACAAGGAAGAAAACAAAAAGAAAAAAGAAAAGAAAGAAAAAGAAAGAAAGAAAGAAAGAAAGAAAGAAAGAAAAAGAAAGAAAGAAAAAAAAGAAAGAAAGAAAATTGAAGAAAGGAAACACAAAAATTGATACCACACTCCATCACAGTGTAAATGCTACTGTAAACAATGAATGTAAACTGAGATCACGTTAACAACACATGATCTTAAAACACTATGGTTGCAAATCGTACCTTTATAGAAATATTTAATCTAGAAAAAAAAAAAATGTGAGATAAAATGTTCTGTGTAGGGTTCTAATACTGTTCGAACAGCCAGACGATGTAATATCCCTTAACAAGACAAAGACAGGAACAAACCAAGGAGAAAAGACAGTCGTCATATATCGCTGATGCGAATTTCTTGGATGTTTGTCATGTTATCTGATTGATCTGGACTGTAGATTTTGGGATGATGATCAAATATATGGATTACTGCAACAATAAATAAAAAAGCAAATCTTGCCATCAATGCAAAACATTTTTCTTTCAAAAGACATCTTTATTAAAGAGAGTTCACATCATGCAAGGCAATGAAAGATAAAGAGAGAACAGATGATAAGAATGACAATGGAAAACATACCGGACACAATGATAACACCAATGTACATTTTGACGACAAAAGTTAGAAAATCCCTCGGTGGCGCGGGAGGACAATGAACAGCATATCAGACATGATAACATCAATATACATTTTGACGACACAAGAAAATCCCGTAGTGGCGCAGAGAGAGAGAGAGAGAGAGAGAGAGAGAGAGAGAGAGAGAGAGAGAGAGAGAGAGAGACAGAGAGAGAGACAGACAGACAGACAGACAGACAGACAGACAGACAGACAGAGAGAGAATGAATGAATGAACGAATGAATGAATGAATGAAATTATGAATAATGTTTATTCGTTAAAACAATTGCCCCTTTCAGACAGAGAGAGAGAGAGAGAGAGAGAGAGAGAGAGAGAGAGAGAGAGAGAGAGAGAGAGAGAGAGAGAGAGAGAATCTGGTTTGTTTACAAAAACGGCGCAGATATTAATTATTCAGGAAAAAAATAAGCAGACGTGAGACATTTGTTCAAAATTTGGGTGGGAATTCAACTAACTCTTTTGGGCGGGGTATCAGTTTTAAAGTCACTTACTGTGTCAAAACTCATCCATTCATGGCTCATATAACATAACCCACCAGACAATGTTTTCTCAGGCTTTGCTGCAGAGGTACTGCTACACGTTTGTGTGAATAACAAAACAGACAAAAGAAATGGAAAAAACTGCTCCTAAAAGTACACAAAACGATGATCTTGAACTACCAGGATTA